>VZRN01005748.1:1515952-1542728 GCA_013397935.1 Dasyornis broadbenti | reverse complement strand
GGTCGCCGCGCTCCGCTCGCCGCTTCCTGCCGCGCGCCCCGCCCGCCTTTACCTCATTCCCGCAGCCCGCGCCGCGCCGCCGCAAGGCACGATGGGAAACGCCCGCTCCCCCTCAGCCCTGCGCTCGCGCCCCGCCCCCGGCGCCGGCCGAGCACCGCCCGCCCCGGCACCGTCACACCGATCCCCGCACAGGCCCCCGGTACCGGCCCTGTCACCGGTCCCCAGTACCGACCGCCGCCGTAGCCCCTCCCGCCCCTCGAGAAGCGTTTCTGTTGTCCCGTTTCCCAAGCGCTTTTCCCATCAACCCCCGCGCCATGGCTGCGACAGCCCGCGTCCGCGCTCAAGATGGCGCCTGCGTGAGGGTAGGGGTGATGTGTGAGCTGCTGTTTTTACTATGCTTAAGGGCCGCAGGTGCTCCCGGGCGCGAGGAGCGGCAGCGCTGAGGAGCAGCGCTTAAAAAACAACCAGATCGTTCCTCTGCCGTCATTCTCCTCGCAGCGGCCCGTTCGTGACGCCGGGGCCCCGCCTCGGGAGGTTCGCGGGGTGGCTGAGGGCTGGCGGGACCATGGCGGAGGGACGCGAGCGCTGCGACCCGGACCGTGAGACGACTCCTGTGGCGGAGGCTGGAGATGGGGCTGAGCCGGAGAGCCAGGCCGGGGAAGACCCCGCGGAGAGCCCCGACGTGTACAGATACATAAAGGGAGACTTGTTCACCTCCGAGATCTATAAAGTAGAGATACAGAACCTGCCCAAATACATCGGATTTAATGACGTGAAAAAGTTCCTTGCCAAGTACGGGCTCAGTCCTCACAAGATAAAACTCTTCGGGAAGCAGACGTTCGCCTTCGTGACGTTCAAGAGCGAGGAGGAGCGGGACAAGGCCATGCGGGTGCTGCACGGCGTGCTCTGGAAGAGCCGCCACCTCAGCGTGCGCCTGGCCAAGCCCAAAGCCGACCCCATCGCCAAGAAAAGGAAGCAAGAAGAGGATTCGGAGCAGGGAGAGGCGAAGCGTCCGGCTCCCTCCGAAGAGGAGTCTCTGAGCAAGCGGATCGCCGACGTGGTGACCCCGCTGTGGAACGTGCCCTACGAGGAGCAGCTGGCCCAAAAGAAGCAGGAGTGCGAGCAAGTGCTGCAGAAGCTGACAAAGTAATTCCTGTTTGTAACGTAATGTGTACAAGACTTGGCCTTGTGATGGGATATAGCTAAATTCACACCAATTGATACCTCTAAACTGAAGTGAGTTAGAGGTAGGTCAAAACTCAGATCCCCTGTCAAAGTAATTACAAGATAATCCTGCAATGCTACAGCCTAAAAGCTGTTCCATATGACAAAACTTGCTACTGATATTCTTGGTCACCTTCAAAAGATTGCCACATGAAGAGGAATTGGTTTTAAAGTCTGTTCCGTAAGCAGTAGGATGTTTGTGCCCTTAAAAAAATAGCATTGTCAAATGGTGTAAAAGAAAATCAATCTGTAGAGGTGGCAAATTACTACTAGGACCTTCCCTTTTAAAATCCCCTCAAAATTTTATGCCTGGTCTTTGTAGATCAAAGTATTACTTCTGTCTCTTGCCTTGGATAAAACTGGCATTCTTTATCATGCATGGGTACATAGATAAATCAAGTACATAACCATTATAACTACATTTAACCCCTATTTTTTCAGGTACAGCTCTTACAAGGTTGGAGAGGGTTTCCCTGTTAAAAATGCTGGAAGAAACACTCTTCCATGTGATAATCTGATGCTTTTTTGTGCCCTATGCAACTAAAGAAGTCTTGTGCAACTCTTGACCTCATTTTTTCTAAATGTGTGCTTTACACTTTTTGTTTCTGATTTGGGCAGGGAAATAGGAAATAACAACAGAGCTTTATTACCCTGGTTGTTCCTGCAGAAGCAGAAGTTTAATAAATTATGTTGCCCAGTGGAGGGAGTGAAAGCATCACCCTTACAGGTAATGTAATTTCAGGTAAGGAGTGGAACAGGGTTAATGAGTTGAGGGTTATGTTCATTATTTGGTCTTGAGAGACAATGGACAAACTGAGAATTCGACTTCATCGTGTAATAAGTGATGAATTTTGGATGTTGTTGCCTTTCATGTAAATGCTGTGTGGAAATACCTGCAGGAAGCAGAAAAATTTATAACTGGATATTCTGAGTTTAAAATGAATATGCTGTCCCTGCAAGCCTGTGTTGTAAGCTAATACATTTCTCAACAGAGGCAATATTTTGCTTTTTAAATAAGATTTACTAATACCTTTTCCTTATTACTGTTAGTTCACACACATCAAAATCCATGAGTATGTTCCATATGAGCTAAATGTCCTGTTTCCATTTTCAAATGCATTTAACCACTTAAGATTTGTTTCAGGAGAAACTTGGCATGTACAAATAAATGCTGTGTAAATATCTTACATAACTTTATTTTAAATCTAGACTGAATATCGCAACAAATGTGAGTTCTTGATTGGGATTGGTGTAAATCAAGAAGACAAAACTGTGGGTTGTCGTCTTGGCAAATATAAGGGTGGTACATGTGCTGTAGTGGAGCCATTTGATACTATTCACATTCCTGCTATTGCCAAAAAAGTAGTAAAAGCTTTCCAAGACTACATAAGGTGAGCATAAGTAAAATGAGTTATCCATAAAGGTTTTGATGTCTTAATCAAAAATATTTATACATTTAATTAGTGTTCTGCGCTTTAAGACCTAAGATATACCAGTCTCAAATTTTAGTGATTGTTTCCACCTTGTGCCTGGATCATGGAGTGTTTTTCCCTTGCTCCTGCTGAGCTGCTCAGAGAGGGGGGGACAGGTACCAGCTGAACACAGCCTTATTGCAAGCAGTGGGATGTGTAAGTCTACAGTAAAAAGTGTGTGTTACTCAGGAGCTTCTTCCACTAACTGTAAAGAAACACTCAGAAAAACCCTTGAAAGGAGGAATGGAATAACCAGGGCCTATTGCTTCCTTGGATGAGGAGAAGAATCATCCTACTGCAAGGAATAAACCAAAAGTTGCACATTTAAGCAAGAGTACTTCTTTAGAAAAATGGGTGCTTTCTTTAAAACGCAGTTAAATCATCAAAAATGGAAACCTCAGAAGACTCATGAAGATGGAAGATCTGAACTTGGTATGAAGCAGAGAAGCTAAAGCAAGCATTATGAAAAGTTATGTCATTCTCTGAATGCAGTGTGAAGCTATCTCTTGCCTTTCTGTAATTTTGCATGGGTTAAAATGGGAAAGAGGATTGTGAGAAGGAGGGACAGATTTTGCTTTGGGAGATACTATCCATCAGTCTTTCTTAGTTAAGATATGGAAGTCTTTTCTTGACAAACCAATGTAGCCTCTGTTTGTACTTAACGTATTTTCCATCACTCTGCATAGTGACCTTCTTTTGTTTCAATCAACTGTTTAATGTTATGCAAAAATATAATTCTCTGTATAAACAACTGAGCTTCTGCAAATTGCAGGTCAACTCCTTACTCTGTGTACAGCCCCGAAACCTATGAAGGTCACTGGAAACAGCTCACGGTCCGGACCAGCCGCAACGGCCACATCATGGCAATTGCTTATTTCAATCCTCAGGTATTTCACTTGATATGCAATGTGCAGCCCAGACTTACAGCTTTACAACTACTTAAATTTGATTTTATGAACTGTGCATGCAAAAGAGAAATAGAAGGATTCCTTGGTGCAGTTCACCTTGCACCACTACTCTAATTTTATTTAGACTAATCTGATACATGGAAATGAACAAGGCATACACTAAATTATATCTTGAAGTCACTAAAATGACTATTTTCTTTCAAATGAAAATTTTAGAAACTGAGTAAAGAAGATCTAGCTGACCTGAAAATCTCTCTGGCAAAATACTTCACAGAAGGGATGGGAAAGAGCAGTGGTGTTACTTCTCTGTACTTTGTGGAGGAAGGACAGAGGTGAGGGCATTGACTTTGCTTTGGGGGATTTTGGTGGTGGCTGGATTTTTGGTGTTTGCAAAAAAAGCAGTTAGCACTTTCACAGCATTGTTTTGTCTGCTTCAAAGAAGTAGCAGCAGTGTTACTAATTTGTTAAAGTTATTTACCTGTTCTGCAAGAGGCTCCTGAAATTTCCCATTCTCTGGATAAAAGCAGGTAGAGTTTCAGTGGGTGAACCCACTAGTCATTGCTGACTGTTCAAGCTGTAGAAGTGTTTACTGCAGTAGGTGAATGTTTATTATTACCAAGTAACTTCTGCCTCCTTTCTTCCCTCTTTATGTGAATTTTTGAATCTCCCCATCCTTCATAGAGCACAAGGCTCACACTGTCTTCATCCAGAGATGGTCTAGGTCCTTGCACACTGTGAGACATAAATGGCCAAGAAGAGTCTCTAAGAGCAGATGATAAATGGGTTGTAGCACTAGAATTTTTAGGATGACTACAGCTTTGAAAAAGACTGTAGCTAACATGTTTGTTGTCTCCCCAATCCCTCCCCTAACCCCAGGAAATCTCCCAATTTGGAAGACTTGCCTTTGGAGCATGTGGCTGGTGATAAGTACATATATGAAGAACTCCTTGGCCTAAAATTTAGAATTTCTCCTCATGCATTTTTTCAAGTAAGTAATGATGATGTGAAGCTGCTCCTTTAAGTGGATTTGCATGAATGCCCTTGAGCTTGACTAATGCTGTGGAACAAAATGTTACATAGCTAGAGATTTAACCTTTTATATATTAGATGTGATTAAATACCAGTAAATGTTATATTTGGCTGTAAAAGCAGTGAATGACTGTAAACTTGATGGGAGCACATTGAAGACAACTTTTCTATTTACTAGTTTGTTATCATTTTCCTCCTATTTCATGGCAGCCTTTCTGTAACACTGAACATGCAATAATATAGTTCAGGGGTTGTGTAGTACTAATTTTTGTTTGCTTTTCCAAAACTTATTTCTGCCCTTCCAATGCTTCAAAATGTGTTTTTAACTTAAAATTATTTATTCTTTAAAAACAAGAAAACATGCTTTACTAAGACTCATTAAAACTTATTTATTGTTTATGAAGAAGTAGATCTATTGGAAACTTAATTTCCCAGGTGAACACACAAGCTGCAGAAGTTTTGTACACTGCCATTGGGGAGTGGGCACAGCTGAGCCAAGAGAGCACTGTGCTGGACATCTGTTGTGGGACAGGAACCATTGGAATTTCTTTGGCAAAGGTGAGCAATTTCTCTTCTTGGACAGAAGCTACTTTATACCTATTTTTAATTGTGGTTACAAGGAAAGAAAACACCTAATGTATGTGAAATGCATCAGATTATATCTTAATTTTTTGAATTAATTTCTAATTCAACTGCCTGCAGCTGCTTTACCACATTATTATGAAATCTCACCCTTGTGTTGAGCTGCCTAAGTACCAAAGTCCCTGTTAATTGCTGATGCTATGAATAATGGTTAAATTCACACATACATACCACAGAAGGATCTTTTTCCTTTCATTCTACAGAAAGTGAAGAAGGTAATTGGAATTGAGCTCTGCCAAGAAGCTGTGCAGGATGCCAAGGCAAATGCCCAGATTAATGGTGAGTAAAGCTGAAATGCTAAAGCCATTGTTTGTTAAGGAGTAGTTGTACAGCCAGTGGTTCTTTACCTTATCTAAGTAGCCTGGAATTACATGTTGTTGATAGTAATCTTGTCCAGTTTAAACACTTAATCGCTTTTGAAAACAAACACCTCTATTGGCTATGAGATCAGTTTTCCAGTTGAACAGCTTTTTTTTTTTTTTTCTTGAAAAGTAAAACATTTATTTCAGTGTAAAAGTGAGATGAAACCACAGTTACCCTCCTAAAGGAGACATTAGCAGTGAGTTTGTGTGGGGTTTTGCTTTAGTCCAGATAATAGCAGATGCACAAATTACTGTTGTTTAAATTACACTGATTGCAGGGTAGACTAAACAATTGGTAGTTTCTGAGGCATTAGAACTTAATAATACCTAAGGTGAAGAACTGAAAGATACTTTGACTAGACAAGTACTCTAATAACATCTTTTCTTTTTCTTATAGAACTGAATAATATCGAATTTTATTGTGGCAAGGCAGAAGATATTGTTCCTTCCCTAATGAATGTTTTAGCTCCTCAGAACCTGATCACAATTGTAGATCCACCACGAGCAGGGCTGCGTAAGTTCACCAATTAAGGTTTAAGTCTGTTCTCTTAATTGGTGTTGAGTGGAAAACTTAAGAAAACACCATTGGGATAAATTAAGTGGAAGCTTCAGGTACAGCTTGAAGCAACTGCACATTGCAGCAGTTTTGTTCATACTGGAGTATAACCTGGTATTTTTCTGTGAGGTTCATGCTGCACAAAGAACCAGTGAACAGCTGTCTTGGTTTTGATCATCTAGATTCCAAGGTAATCCTTGCCCTTAGAAGAGCTGAACATCTGAAGAAGCTCATCTATGTCTCCTGTAATCCCAGAGCAGCAATGAATAACTTTGTGGAGTGAGTGTTTCTTGCATTAAGTTGACTTAATAAATGTGGTAAGAATACTTGTTTTTTTAGGGGGGGGGATCACTACTGGATTTTTATTTGTAAGCCATGTTCTTTGAGGCTTACCTTTCACCAGAAACAGCTGGGAATGGTATTGCCCAGTACACAACTCATAATGGAAATACTGGGGGTAGTGAATAACCCTATCATGGACTTGAGGCTTGGGGAAGAAAAACCTCTCTGAGTAACAGTGATGATCAGTGTACTAAAATATTAATACATTTCTTCCTCCCCTTCTTTTTCCCTTTCCCATCAAGCCTGTGCCGGGCCCCTTCCAACAGGGTGAAAGGAGCCTCTTTCCGCCCCATTAGAGCCATGGCTGTGGATCTGTTCCCTCAGACCAGGCACTGTGAGTTACTGATCTTCTTTGAGAGGGTGGAATACGCCAACGGCAGCTCTGCGGCGGCAGCACCTGCTGTGAGCGAGATCACAGCAGCAGCATGTGGCTCTGAGGGCATGGATGGCATCAGCCCATTGAACAGGGATGGGAGCCTGGGAGCTGCTGGCCAAGGGGACACTGCAGTCCAAGAGAATCCAAGAGAGTCCTCCTGAGAGACTTTGCAGAAACTACTTTTGCTTATTAACTGCATCAGTAACATCACTTCTGTAACTTCCAGGTAATAAATCTCTGTAAAACAGAGTAGTTCCAAGGCTTCCAAATCATTTCATCATGCTAATTTGAATTAAATTTCATTATCATAGAATCCCAGAAGGGTTTGTGTTGGAAGAGACCTTAATGATCATCTAATAACCACCCCTCTGCCATGGGCAGGGACACCTTCCACTTGACCAGGTTGCTCAGAGCCCCATCCAGCCTGGTCTTGAACACTTCCAGGGACAGGATATTACATATGATTAGGACAAATCCTGCCTTTCGCTTCACATACACGTATATAGATGCACACAATTCCCAGAGCAGGTCATCTTCTTACAGTACATCATTCAGCTCTGCCCCCGGTCTAAACTGTGCCGTGCTTTTTCAGTAAGCAAGTAAAGATGCACAACCTTAACCCTTCTGTGAATCATTCACTTGCTAAATCTTCACTAGGAAGTAACAAACTCAGTTTATGAAAAATGCTACACTTTCCACAGTTGAAGTTAGTCCTATTCTCAGATTGTAGTATCACTGACAAGACAATAAAGGCTTTAAAGTTTCCTACAACATACTGCTAAAGGTGAGGTGACTTTGCTGGAGCCAGGCCCTCACCACTGAAAACTGACAGCCAGAAATGAACTGTACAGACAGCAGCACCTTACGCTGCACTGCCCATGCATCTACTGGGAGTGAAGGCAAACTTGGCTGAGACTGGCACCCTGGCACAATCCTCCAGTCAGGATTCACACTGCAGACAGACGCTCAGCAGCTATCACTAATGGACCGTGATCCATGCTACAGAACAGACAGCAACACTGGTAGAAGGAATAACTATATTCAATCTCAAGTTACTGAACATACTTCTAATACACATTTTGTATGGCCTAACAACAACAAAAGAATTCTACTACAGCACACAAGTTGTGCTGGTACCCCACCTTTCCAGTGGCAACAGGTACCAAAACCAGCACTTCGGGTAGTAACATTTCCAACATTGACAACATTTAAGTAAAAATACAAATCCCAATTAAAAAAAAAAAAAGTGCAACTTAATTTCATTCCAAGTGTTTAACCAATGTAAACGCTCCATTCCTTACTAAAAAAGGTGATTCAGTATTTCCATAACCAATGAGCCTGCACTGATCTAATTTATCTTTAGAAATACCTACAGGACTTGAGGAATAAGAGTTCCTTTCTCTAGATATGCTTAAACTATTGTAATACTGATCACACTGGCACATTTTATAATATCAAACTTTATTGCTTGAAACTAATTGTCTGAAAAATACACATGTAGTACTCAAAGACCGAACACAGAGGATTACATGATTGTGCAGAAAAAAAGCAAGCAGAGGCTCAGTGAAAACGAGGCTTTATAGTTGTACCAATTTAGCACTGGCACCAAGCAACTGCACCCAACACAACTCAAACAGCAACCATTGTTACCTGCTGGGGCAATAAGGATAAATTTTGTTTTGTTTTCCCACTTTCTCAGATACACATTGAAATACTGTCATTGATAATTTTATTTGGTTAATAACAGCATGGCTTCTTGCACTTCACATTTCTTCCCACAGAAAGTTAGGAGGCTATCACTTCCTGAATTTCACTCCAGAAGCAAAGTACAGTTTAGGGAATTAGTAGGATAATCATGATGCTTTTAAATACTTGGACGTTACAAATATATTTGTATAAAGCCTAACAGCATCACAGGAGAATGGAAGTTTACATACAACAGTAAAGTTTATGCATAATAATCTTTCCAAACTTCTGAGTACCCAACTAATTCATCAGTTTTTTCTAATAAGTATGTTTTAAAAAGCTGATGACTGGTGTTTCAGTAGGTAGCATCTGACTAGTCACTGGAATTCACAGTAAATTTTCCGTCAGTACCATGAAGATTTGAATGCACGTGAATTTAATCTTTAAAGTCAATATACCACACTTTTGTCGAGAAGCACATAATATGCAAAGCAAAAACTGTCTAATCCCCAAAGGATGGAACAGTTCTTAAAAATACACTCCATCCCTATAAAAATACCCATCTTCCCCTGGATATAGAAGGGATAAATAACAAGTATCAGTGACAAAAGCAGCAGTTTTATGCATTCATACAATCAGATCTAAACCTTTACAGCCGATTACCTAGAAAACACACAAGAGTTACAAGACAAGTTTAGGATACATCTTGAATCACACTGTAAGTGTTCATGCAGAAGCTGAAGTTAATGCAATGATCTATCTTCTATCACAGCAGCTCGTGCTTATGTGCAAATGCAAGACTGTTACACTCCAAACAATAGTAAACATTAAAACACAAGAATACTTCACAATGACATAAACAGCAGTTACGTTGTTTGTTCCAGCAGTTATTGCGCTATTTTCTGGACATCTCTCCAGTTAAAGGCTGCAGCAAGGTCTAATACCATCTTTTTTTGTTTGTTTTTGTTTAGAATGCATAATATACGTTCTAGGCTTTGGTTCACAATGAAATCTCTGGATGTTTTAATTAAGGGCAATGGTCACCTTGTGATTCTGATAGTGGCAGACTGAGGTAATACAGCAATCCTCTTAAAATTAATGAAAACAAATTGGTAAGTGAGGCATCTATGGATATTCTGCAGGTGACCTGCAAATGCATTGACATTCTGATTTCAGAAAAATAAAAAGATCTACAAGGGTGATTTGTCTTTTACAGTGCCATCCAAGTACAGATTTTTCTGCTGAAAACATAAGCTGAAATAAAACCTATCTAAGTGTAATACATTTAGGCATAGAAGATATAAGCCCTGTCTTTATGAAAACAAACTGAAAGTCCCAATAAAAACAAAAAGAGACAAACAGCAATCACTGCTTGTCACTACTGCACCAATATTATATACCCTTCAAAAGATGGAGATTTATTAAAGCTATACAAAAAAAAGCAGAGGCAGTGTTTTTTTGTGGTTTTTTTTTTCTTTTTTTTTTTTTTTTTAGACAGGCCACTTCTTTAAATAATGGTTTATATATCATCTTCCAACTACCCGTATCCTGTTGTAACAGGATTACAACTCATGGAACTAAAAAGCTAAATATAATAATAAAAAATGGGTGGATTCATATTTGCAGAAACCTCCAAGCATATCATTTAAACACAGAAACGGGTAAGACTCCATGACTCCTCCTGTTTAACCTCAAACATTATATGCAATACATTAGAAAAAAAATCAATTTGAAATATAAATTAAAACCCACATATTTCCAAAGAAACATGATGTTAAAAGGAGGTCTTACAATACTGATGCCAACATTTTTAAAATCCAGTAGGCACTAAATTCAATATACTGCAGCACTCTCTATGTAACATGGTAAATTAAAAAACAAAACCACACTAAAATCAGAATAAAAACAAAACAAAACCAAAAAAGACCCTCAAGCCCCAGATCCATGTCAAGATAAGTACCAGGAGCTGCAGCAGGTGCAGGGAACTGACCTTCCATTCCCAACAGGAGGAGGAGTGTAAAAAATGGAACAGTACAGCTCCTGGATAAATCATTGCAGCCCTGCCACCAGCTTGGTTTTCGCTCTCTTCTTTAAGACCAAACCAAAAAACAGTTGCAAGAGAAGACCTCCTGCAGTTACCCAATGAACCCCGTATGAAGAACAAAACCCACAAAGCAGTGCTTTCACACAGCCACACTATTTCTTCTGTGTTGGACTTAACAAAACCTCAGATGACACAGTGAGTACTGCCTGTTTACCAGGATCGTATTTTAAAGTAGTTGCATATTTGTGATTTTCTTATTTATGAGTATAACCGGTTATGGTCTCATTCTACTTATTCTATGTCATATTCCAAATCTACATTCTAACTTTCATTGCAGAAGTTACACATTTTCTTTAAAAACTAAAAATGTAATTAAAAAAGTAAAAACAAAAACTTCTTAAAAAAAATAAATTGCTGCAGTCAGACGTAAGGGTTGTGTTGATTTTTTTCTAAATTCTTTGCTCTTACGGTGCAAATTGATTAAGACTTAATTCATCAAGTCAGATGCAATCTGACACCAAACAAATCAGAAATTGTTTTATTGCTGGGAAAAGGGAGTGGAAAGTCATTGGCAAAATGTTTTCAGACTGTCAACCATCATCAGCTGCATTTTGGCTCCAAGCTTTGAAAACAGCCTTTCAAATTACAGTTTTTATTTTAATCATGTAAGTGGGGCTATAGTTTCCCTGTTCAACTGATCTGTAAACTAACAAAGGCTCTTTTCTTTAAAATAAACCCCAGTAATTCTGGATATCCAACCTGTTACTCTTAACACTACCAGGTATTCTTGTTCTTTTCAAGTAATAACAAAATCTGCATCCTGTATCCTCAAATAACTAAGCCTGGCAGGAGACAAGAAATAAAACAAAAAGAAATAGCATTACTGGCCTAATCCTATGGCATTAGAAACATTGCTCATCACTTTCCTGTATTTGTCACCAAAGTGTCTTATCAGTGCATATTATTATGTGCTGAAATGCAACAAAACTTTTCACAAAAATAGTCTTAGGCATGTTCATACAAGAAGATGTACATATATTTCTTTTATATATACATATATATGAATGTGTATATATATAATATCAGCTTCAACCTGTACATAGATATTCTGAATTTCTTACTTAAAATACATCCATTTCAAACAACATGGATGGCTTTCCAGGAAAAAGTGCTTGATTGGTTTTATCCTGTGTGAACATGCCTGTCCTCTGTGCATTTGCCCCAGTAGAGATCTTTATGATCAGTTCTTTAAACGTACATATCTCAGAGGTATTAAACAAGGAAAAAAAACAAACCAAAGAAAAAGAAACTAGGAAAAAGTAATATTGCCCTGATGATGCAAAAAGAACAATGCATAACTGAAGCAGCTTGGATTTTAAAAGTTATCTTGCATTCTGCAGCAAACAATTTTTAAATAATTGTTGAAAATCTAGTTCCTCCACTTGTGTTATTGCTCCCACTTGCACATTGTCTCATTACACATCAACAGTACAGAGAGGTTCACTACCAGGTTGAGCTGATTCCACTATTGTCATCTTGGGTTTCTTTCGGGTTTCCTCCTAAAAAAAACACAAAACAATCCCCACCACACAGTCATAAAGAGAATATAATCGTAAGTTAGTTCAGTTAAAATTCTGAACAATTTTAGCCAAACTTGTGTCAATTGTTGCAAAAGGCTAACTGGGGGTAATGTTAAAATAAATGTACAGAAGTAGGTACAATCAAGTTACAAGCCAGTTTAAAAGAGAGGATGAGAAAGGCTGCTTTGAGAGAAATTTAAGTTTTGAAGAGCTCTCTTTACTTAAAATACTGTGTAAAACAAGCAAAAAAAAAAAAAATCATTGCTACATGTAACCCATGACATTCATGCTGTTTGTACATACATAGGAACATATACTCACTCTTTCTTGTGCCAGTTTTTTCATTTCTTCCTGTAACTTATTCAGGATGTGCAGATTTGGCTTGTTCTTTTTGGCATACTGCTGAAGTTCTATCACACTTCTATCAGAGGTTTCCTATTCAATAGAACCATAAGCAACAACTGATCAAATTTTTTAACGAAAAAAATTCATGTACATGGAGCAAAGTTTAGTCTGTAGTACTTCTGTAGTTTAGTCTGTGGTTAGTTGTAATTCCTTAAGTAGTAACATCTATTCCCATGAGTTAAATGTTAAATATTAAATAGGTTCTCTAATTTTGATCTGGAAGATGCAAAATCAACACAATTGTTACTGTCAATGAAATCTAGGTAAAAAAGTTTTGTTGTAACTAAATTAAAGCTTTGTTGTAAATTTACAAATCCAGAAAAATTCAAAAGCAAAACCCCAGTCACAAAGTAGGTTATGATCAAACAAAAGCATGCTCACCTGTTTAACCAGTTTGCTATTCTCTCTGCCATACATTCGCAAGAGAGAGCCCCAGTTTTTCACATGTGGATGCAGTAGCTGAAGGATTTTCTGAGAAGCCAATTGCTTCCCCACTCTTTTATTTTTGCCTGTAAAAATAACCATGGAAGTGTGTCAATACCAGCACATTCTGTAATGAGACAGCCACAAACATTCACTTGCGTTAGTCAAAACTGAGATACCTGAGAGAAGCAAGGTAAGCACACAACAAGCTCAGTGGCTGAACACGCAGCCTCGGAATGGACAGCAAAGCAGAACAGGAAGAGAGGAAGAGATTCCCAGGTCACACCAACAACTGTACTTACACCAGCCTCGCACTGTGTGCTTGCCACAAGTCATGACATATTCACTCTTCTGATTTTTCCCAGGAATCACTTCAAACTTTATGGATGTATCACCCATTCCGTGGTTTCTTAAGCACAAACACAATCAAGATCACACACTAAGTAAAACTACAAACAACTGAAGTGGTTACAGTTATCTCTGACAGTCATTGCAATGAAATTAGATATATTAATAATAAATGTCAAGACACTAATTAAGAGGTTTTTTTAGATCAGTAACTTGACTTGAACAAAAAAGCAAGCCTGTATGAAAGAAAACAAGATACTTTGGTCCAACAACATCCTGATCTCCAAAGAGGCATAAACAGCAAATACGAATTCAAGAGAACTCAGCATTAACCAGGTCAATCCCCAAAATATCTCTCACAGGCCCAGGGAGCACTGCAGCTCAGCCAGCCCACGAACACCCCGTGTCACTGCCAAACACCAGCAATCAAGCAAACAATGTCCTGAGCCAAGACCTGCACACCTCACACTGCTCCTCATGCTGCAGCCTTACCTTTTAAGGCACTCATGGAGAATCTGATATGGAGACAAGAGTCCAGCTTTACTGGTGAGTTCATATACCCGTGAGTCCTCAATACTGATATGGTTAAAATACTACAAAGGAATTGAAAAGGGTTATGGTGCTTTGTGCAAGTAAAACCCTAATACTGTCCTAGCCCTCATTTCTCCTCTGCTACATTAAACAACTTCTGTTGCTCTGTGCTTAATACTGTAAAAAGTGTTTTTAAATTCATAATGGTTAATTAAAACTGTCACATATAATCATACATTTGCAGACAAATTTTAACACCAATCTTACACTATTCATGTACATAAAAATGACAATTCTATAGATTCTTTATCATAATTTCTCCCTCAGGACAAGGCTACTTAATTTAACCAATGATGAAACTCTATTTACCAAAATGCTGTAGTTTAATAAAAGAAAACAGAACAGCTATTGGCACATTTTGTATTTTATTTTGAAAGAACAGAAAAAACTGCCTGTATTTTCTTAATGACCATTTCAGTACTGCAGGGTATACAATACAGTTCTAAGTTAAAGCAAGGGTACAATCAACTCATTCTGTATATTACTTCATTTTAGAAAACATTCCTTTCAGGCTGATCACTGAGTTTTCCTTTACTCCTTACTGATGGCATGACCGATCAATGAGCTAGTTAATTCTCCCACTACCTGAGAATACAGCACAACTCTCCTCTTAAAGGAACTTGACCTTTGATTTTCTCAAATGTCACTGTCTAAACCATGAGATTGTACTATGTGGTAATAAAACCATCTCAGAAGCCAGAGCACTTTTACGTCTTACTTGGTATCGTAAGATGATCACACAAAACCAAACAGCATTTAGCTCTCAACTTTTCCTGCCATCAACCAGAGGATTCTGGAAGACAGGACAGTACAGGCAGTCTGGTGCCTTGGAACATCTCAGGTCTCCAGTAAGTGACCTGATGTGTCGATAAAGAACAACAGTTCTCTGCAGCAGAGGAAATTTTCTAATCTATTCCAAGAGATAAAAAAAAGGATTTCCTTCGCCATAGATCTTGCTCTAAATGAAGAATTTTGCATTTCCATTTGACTGAGGAAACAATCTTATTAGTTTCCAGTAACATTTCTGATATTAAATGTGCAATGTTTTAAAAACAATCTCAGATGACAACAGCCAGGAAGCATGAGCTCAGTACCTCAAGTTCTTGACTGTCTTTGGGCTTCTCCTCAGAGGTCTGTTTAACAAAGTCGGGAATAAGGATTTCCAGTGTAGCTCGAGCTGCAGAAAGTGATTAAATATCCTGATTAGGGTTATTTTAAACAAAACATCTCTAGAAATTGACAGACATTTTCTTCTGGTAAGAAATTTATTCACTTACGCTTTTCAAAAAAGGGTTCTACTTGTTCAACTTGATAATTAAAGTCCCACAACTAATTAAAATAAGGAGAAATTACTTTTTTACAAGTGCCTACAAAAGGAAAAAACCCAAATATTTCGGTTTCATTTTAGCAGTGACACAGAGCCTTCAAAACCTAAAATTAAAGAACTGTTGTCATCCCCTAGTTCTTACAGCCAAACCCTGGTACTGTATCACAGTGGCCCCTCAGGGCCCCAGAATGGTACAAAAAGCAAACAGATAAACAATTCAGCAGTTGGTACTAAGAAAGAAAAAAACATTACCAGCTTTATTCTTGGCAAGTTTTTTGCTGCTGGCAGTTCCTGCCCCATAAGTTACTCCATCAATAATCACTGAGGCTCCAAAAGGTTCACTTGGGTTCTCTGGAAATGGAGGAGGAAAGAAAAGAAAGCTTTTCGGAACTCCCAATGTACATGAAATATCACCACTATCAAGATTTGTTTTCTTCTTCATTTCAACTTAAGGGGATGAAAATTGTTTATTCTTCATGAAGACGGAAAAACTCTTTAACTAACAGAGTTTTCCATAAACAGACTTAGCACGATACACTTCATTCTTCCAAATAAAGAACTTACAGATTTTTAGAGATCACTGGTAATCTGCCAGAATTAAAATATTGATTCCAAAGTTCCTGCATCATGGTGTGACTACAAGAGCTACACATTCTGATATTGAACATTCAGTTGCATTACGTAGCACATAGACAGGAATAGCATAATTCTGAATAACTCTAAGGTACCCTCAAAAAACCCCCCAAAAAAACAGCAAAAGCAAGAATTAATGGAACATACATTATACCACTCTGGGGAAAAAAACCCCAACATTAACTTGATTCCAGTCATATTTTCCATATATGCAACATATCTGGATTCTTGCTTAAGCACCAAAACCAGGAGATAATTGTTTAAGAAAACAAACTTACCACATTCAAAGAAATTGTAAACAGGGCGAACCTTTAGGACTCGTTGCATATATTCATGCAAGATGCAAACTTCAGACTTCCCATTGGGATTAATGACAAACTCTGCAAAGAAGACAGGAAGAAGGGAAGGAGCTAATTAGGTCCACACTTTGAAAGATAATTTCTGCTACAAATAAATCAATAAATAAATGACAGCTCCAAGGGATAAATGCTTGCTCAAATTAAATGCACTGCTGTTGAATCAGACCCAAGTAATTAAGACCTCCAACTTCATTGAAAAAGTATTGAGATGCAAGTCTGAGAAATTTCTATCAACAACTGGAAGTGCACCAATTATGAGCTAAATCAAACATTTGATGTTCAATGTTTGCAGTCTCATGGCCTCTGGACCCTACACACAGCATTTCTGGCAGCTAACATCAATTAGAAATCCTCCAATTTGTTCCTAAATACACATTAGAAGAGAGACAAAACAGGCACCTAGACCTCAAAGTCACAAACCAGACTCACTCCGGAATAAAGTGGACTCATTGCAGGATGATTTTTTGTTTTCAGTCAAGCTCAGAATTTCAATTAGTCTTCAATACAGACTATCTGAACCACAGGTAGATCAGCTAACCTTTCTTTATAGGTGCATCCTGCACAGACAGGGTGATGAGTTTCTGGTTGGCAGGCAGGATGGGCCGCTCGGACTCCGCCTGCTTCCGCTTCATCTCCCGGTTGAACTGGCGTCGCTCGGCCCAGGTCCGGAATTTTTTTACGGTCACTTGTTCGAAGTCAAAACGCTTTTCAAGATAGCGCCTAAAATCTTCCAGATCTGAGAAACACGACTGAGTTACTCTCTCTGCTCTACCACTGAACAAGCATTAAGTTCTCTATTTCCACTGTTTTAAATGTACTCTAATTACTTTCTTAGACTAGGAACAAAAGGTTAAGATGCTGTTTTGGACTAACAGACTTATAAGTTTTCCTTTTATAGGATCAAATGCAAAACATCTGTGCAAACCAGAAAACAAAATAAAACCAAACACTATTTTACTGTCACTCAAAGACTTTACTAATCTCTAATCAGCATTAATACCCAACACAGTTTGCAACAAAACACCAGAAATTGTTCTGCTTCAGCACCTATTCAGCATCCCTTTACCTGAAGCAAGGTATACACCGAGTACAGCAGTTCTGCTTTCAGCCTCAGTTCCCTGAAGCCAAACCCAACTGCTGCTGACTATTTATTGTGCAGTGTACCATGAAACACTCTACAGTGATGCTCCATGAACTCCTTGGGCATCTGCAGCATCTATGCAGAATTTAACACATTAAGTTCACATACAGAGTACTAAAACACTGCCCCCTTGTAGTACAGCTGCTTCTCCTTTATACGATATTCTGCAGATATAATCAGCAAAAATAAAGAGTAGCATCCACAGATGTAAACAAACAAAAGCAAGCTGCTGGTAGTTTCCTTCCACAAGGAATTCCAAATGCAAGCCACGCTTATACTTGATCACTCAGTATCTTTTTCAGTAATACAGAACAGATCCTATTTAAAGAGAGAGATAGACAGGTGAACTTCATGTAGAAAAATAAGTGCTTACTGGGTTTAATTTTGCTGCTAAATATTGATGATTTGGAGTTTAACATCTTTTGGCTGGGTTTTTGGGCTGGACATGACACGTGTAATGACAAGGACAAGTTTTATGTCTAAGCACTACAAAGACAAATGGCGGGCAATGATCCATATCAATATTCTGAGCAGCAGAAATTTACATGGATGGGACTCTCAGGTACGCATATGTGGCAACTAACACATGAGCTTTCTCTCCAAGCTCCTCTCCGTTAGGTGGTGATTTTGGCATGATGTCTTCAGACAATTTTTTGCGTAAAAGCTATCAGATTTGCATAAATAAAATAACAAAGCATCACACCCCTTGGTATGAGTGCAATTATATTTGCATTACTAAATCTGATAGATTTGTGCAAACACAGAAATATAGTTAAAAATACATCATTTATCTTAAGAGACCATCCTGAAAACAGAAACAATTCAGCCAACACAGAGACTACAGAGAAAAGCCTATTTGAAGTCACACGAACACATATGACAACAGCAAATGTACACATGGACGTAACTGATTCTTAAATTGAGGTAAAGTCTACCTAAAGTCTTTAGGCAGGACTAAACTACCAAAATGCTCGCTTTTTTGTGTAAAACTTCTCCTTGTAGCAACTCTCACGGCTGCATCAAAATTCTTCGCTATTATGCTTCTCTTCCTCTTAAAATCAAAATTGATTTCGAATACTGGATCTATTTCTCCAGATCTCTGCACACGAGAAAGATCATGCAGAGAGGTAACTGACCACTTGATCTCGGGCAAGATTATAATTCAGTAGCCAAGTCTGGAATAAAACTTCCCAAATGCCATTACCCAACTCAAGTCAAGAAAAGACTCCACTTCCCATACATACCTACAGATTCATCTTTACATACTTCAACTTTGGCCTTAACTTGTCCCAAAGCTCCTTGTGCTGCATCTCCCCCAGAGGGGTCTTTGTCATCTAAAGGCCCAGAATCAGCAGCAGTGGAATCTGGTTCTTCTGTTTGGCAGTCCAGTTCTGAGGATTTATCTAGGTGCTTTACAGGTGATACTTCCCCATTTGGGGTTATGTCATTGTTTTGTTCCCTTTCCTCATTTTCCTTCATTTTTTTGTAATGAAAGCAGGGAATGCTACTAAGGGGAGGATCATGTTTCTGCAAATATAAAATAATACAGAAGATGTCAGTATCTCAAGGTCACCAAAAGCAAAACTCAACCCTAAAACATGCAACCAAGATGGAAGCTACTTTTATTCAGTCTAGGCTCAAGCTCCTCTTCGGTCAGCAAAGCCATTCTATGCAAGAGCTGAGCAGGGCCACTGCTGTGGGATCTTCACACTGAGTAACACTGACACAAACCTGCTGGTTCAGATCCAAACTACAATCTGTTCATCTATATGCAAATATAACTATATGCAAATACAAATATAGCTATATGCAAATATAGCCTTCATAACATCCATTGAGCTTTCTTGGGGTACAAGCCCATGGCATTAAATCCAACTTCTGCAGACTCCTCGGGTTTATGAATGTCATATCCTTACTCCTGCAAATGTGGACCATAAGGCACAGCTCAGACTAGTTCATAGTTACAAATAAATAATCCCTATATATATATATCATGGTGAAATAAAACCCAGATTTTGCAGCCATACTAGAGAAGTGAAGGCACCAAACAAGATCTCATTCACTTTAACTGCCCAAACAGGAAAACAAATCACCTAAGAAAAATTGTATCAGATTTTCAGAAACAAAAGAGTTTATTTTTCAATGATCTTAATTTGAACACTAGAAACAAGTCTGCCAAAGTAGAAAAATATTCAACAGCTTGTAGGACAACATCTAATTTTTTAATCTTAGTAAGTATTTAATTAATTGACAGCTCTCACCCTTATGCTTCCTGTTCCCAAAAAATAAGGTCTAGACCAGGTAACAACTCTAGATTCTCTGTGCAGATATACAGGAATGCCCGAGTTATGGAATGTCATGATCCATCCATCTGGCAAAGGTTCTGTAGGAGGGCGGCCACGACCTTTAAAGCAAATAATGGGTTTAAACTTGGATAGACTGCTTAGAAGAAGAGAAATAGAAGCCAGGTTTTAATTTATTGCTTTTTCTGTCCCAAAGACTAAAACGGCACTGAAACAAGATGAAAAATGGTTTGTAGAGAGATGTTGTTTTAATAACAAGGTATATGCGTCTAACCGACTAAATCCTGCAAAATTACAGAGTCCATTATGTTCTCAACTAAAGGCAACAGTAGTAATAATTTTTATATAGACTGATTTGTTTGTTTCATCATTGAATTCTCTTCAGTCTTTTTGTACTTATCATAAGCACCACGGTATTTACTGGGAAAATCACACTTGCTTCAGAAACAACTTAATTTTCCATTAAAATTTTTTCACTTGACACTGAGGAATAAATTTGCATCAAGACACCACCAGACTCACAGACCCAAATAGCCAGCAAAGAGCTCATCTCTAAGCCAAGGTCTCATGTCCCTAAATCACAAATCAGAGACCATTCATCTTTGCTGGAAGCTTCCTGGCAATCCTCTGTTATCATACAATTTTGGAGCAAAAAGTTATTTGGTTTTTTATTTCAGAATATAGTGAAACTGTAAAGTACTCCTCGAGTATGAGTTTAAATTTTAATTCAGAATATTTTCAGTTACATTCTTCTGGATAGGTTTGTATTCTCAGCTCTTCTTTATTAGTAGTTTCTAACATTTATACAATGAAACTGGAAAAATGTAAACCACTGACTTTCCTAGTTGTTTTTTACATAGATTGTATGCATAGAGACCTCACACAGGGTAATTTCAACAGCAGAAGTTATGTAACTGAAGCAGGAAAAAGGCCAGAATGACCAGAGACAAAACCCCAGATCACCCTTGTTCACCTCCTCACCACTGAGGTGACATTCTTCATTCTGTTTCACAAAATCCACACACTAAAATATATTCTTATTACATACAACAGATCAAAAGCAAAAATCAACTTCACTGTTTAGGAATGTGAAAAATCATAGTCCACAGTAAGAAGCCGCCAAACAATAAAATTCTCCAACATATTAACAATTTCACAAGAATTGCTATCCCACACCTTGCTTGTTGATATACTTTTGTTCTACAGACACAAGCCACACACAGGATCTATGGTTATTAAATGCACATTAACTTACTCTTCAGTACAGTTTTAATTTTGGTCATCATTGGCTGCACACTTGTCTCTCCATCAGACTGGTGATCACTTTCACCACCATATTTCTCATTATCTAGTCTCCTTGTTTTGGGTGCTCGAAGACCCTCTTCCAGCAGAGCATCCACATCATTATCAAAGTCATCCTGAAAGAGACTTCATCAGACACTATCCTTCTGGCTCTACCAACCTCCCTTTTCCCTTGCAAAGAGAAAGCAAACATTTTTGATATGCACTTCCGTACAGAAACTAGAAATTTCCAAAGATTCCAGTAAAAAGACTGAAAAATAAGAAAATAAGTTTGTGAGAACTAGAATTTGCATGATAAAATGAACTGCATTTGTGTGAGAAGACTTTTAAATGCTGTTTTTACAGAAAACTATAGAAGCTGCCACACAACTCAAAAGTTTGACTAAAACAGTTTACAGAAGTTCTCAGCCAAAGCTCTGTCTCTGAAAATTCTGTGGTTTTGACCCATGTACTGCACACTTCTAGAAGAGATTGTTTCTTTTCACATTTTTTTCTAGCCACTTGAAAACCTCTTACCCAGCAAAAACCTATGGATTTACTTACCTCATACGAGAAATTCAAGGTTTCTTCATCCACTTTATCTCTTTGAACGATTGCTTTAGATGTGAACCCTCCTCCTTCTTCATCTATTTCCATCAAATTGTCCGTAAAGTCTTCTAGCTCATCCAGAACTGCAAATTCCACTCTCTTTTCCTGATCAATATCATTTTCATCATCCTTCTTGTCATCACTTTCACCCCCTATCCCTACAGCTTTACCATTACTACCACCAAAAGGACAAACATGCAAATCCCCATTGACATTATTAATACCAAACTCTGTATCTGCCTTATAATCCTGCTCAACTCCAGTGTACAGAACTTTCCTATCTTTGCTTTTGCAGCTTTCTGTAAAGCTAACACTAATCTTCACATCCTTCAGTAACTTAAGATCTGGGGTGAACTTTCGAACTGACGGTGCATGACGAGCAGTTCTCGGGCTTTGGTCACTACTGTTGGGGTCTATGATAAGACGACTTTTGTAGCAGGCAGATCCCTTTGTGAGCAGCTGTGTTCTGCAGAGACTGTGCGTGTCCCCAGCAGGGGTATCTGACTGTCCATCACCACCAGAGCCAACGTCCATTACCTCTGCGTCACTGGACGTTTGCAGGGGAGGTGGTGGAGGCTGTTCGTTGGGCGGCAAAGGTGGGGGACAAGTGTGATTCTCCACATTCATTTCTCTTGCAGGTTCTTTAGGGAGGGGTGGTACATTTTCATAGTTCTCCATTTTTAAAACTACTGTTTTAAAAAAAACAATGCTTTAGTAAGTGTTTATCTCTATATTCCTAACATGCATAAGTCCATCAGGATTGGTTTATCATGTTCTATTCAATATGCAACACTGATGATTCAGTTAAGCTGACTACATTGTTCTTTTCATTAATGTAGACAGCTTTCAGAATCACTGTCTCAATTATTGGAAATCACAATGCATTCAGCTTAAATAGCTGAAGACTAAGACTGCATCTTCACTGGACAAGCTGGTCTCCTTCTCTTCTTTCAACCTACAAGAGGAAACAAACAAAAAAAAAATTGTCACAGGAAAAAAATGGAAATAGTATCCCAGGCAGAAAGAAAACATGGCACTCTTTCCAGCATAAATTTCAAGTAGAAGAGTGACACTTTTACACTGAAAGAAGCAGGGTACCCAGATACCATTTTGAATGAGGCTGAAACTAGAGTGGTTTTACTGCTCGAGCTGCACACCAGCTCAAGAATTTGCTAACACAATTGCCTTTATGATTAGTTAACTATCTCTGCATGGTTAGCAGGCAGGGCATTAAGCATGACAGACTGAAAACTGTGCATTTTAGGGAGGTTCTCCCATAATTTGAAACAACCTGGTATTCAAGCCATACTTACCCACACAGCAGAAAGGATAATTAGCTTACAGTTTAAGACAATCTGCAAAACCAACAAGATTTTAAAGACTATGGTCATGGCTTTCAAAGTTTATCAGCTATTTTTGAAATCTCATGATTTACTAAAACCTCACAGAAAATTGCTCTCTAGATAACCAGATATTAGACATTTGATCTCATATTTTGCACCATTATGGAACTATTTATTCATTTTGTCTGCGGAATACAGGTCCACATACGCAGCATTAAAGCTTAGCATTAAAGCCCAAATTAATTTTGGAAGGTATTTAGAAGCCAATGTTTTAGGGAATTTAACCTGGAAATTTTACACAGGGATGAGGAGTGTTTGTTCAGGGTTTATTTTTCACATTAGGTGGGTTCTTTCTACCATATCTGTGATGGCTTCTTCAATTATACTTTTGTCTTCTGTACAGGACCATAAGCACCTGGGGAAAGGAAGCATCATTTCTTACCTGCTTATTTTGGTTTCTCCAAGCCCCTCCATGCCAGCCTCAACTAGGCTTCCTACAAGCTAAAAATGAAGCACTGTCGCCCTGCCCCAGCCAGCTGGCTGAGTCTGTTCTGTTCAGGGTACTCCTAGGTGGCAGAGAAAGTCTACCCAAGGATTCTGTAAAGACAAGCTCCAAGATCTTTCTGTTACTGTGTAACACTGCAGGCAGCAGGGCAGAAGGTCTGGGTTGTCATGCGGACCTTGGAGAAACCAAGTATAACTCTCTCATGTATTTCTACACCAGGCCAGGCAGAACAAACCAACAGCAATATCCAAACACTAACTGGGGCAAGGCAGGAAGCTGGGAAACAGAAGGTGTATTGGGATCAAGTAAAATTCAGCAACATACTGTAACAGAAGATACCTACCTGCAAGCTGGAAGAAAGCATAATATGTAACAGAGCAAACTCTAATTTGGCAACAAAGCAAATTTTGTTGGGGCAGCAGAGGAGTTCATGTTTTGTGGTGGTTTTTGATGTGTGAGGTTTTTTTGAAACATACTCAAAATTGTGACACATCCAACACGCTGAGTTCAACACGCATTATAAAATCACTATGGAAAAAGACTGGTAAGAACTCTTAAATAATTCCATCTTCTCTGATACCAACACATTAATTTTCAGAATGAGAAATGGCTCATTCACCACTAAGACAAGCAGTTCTATATACTTAAATCCATTTCATCCTACAAGATGACCATACAATGACCTCAGCAATGAACAATTCCTTCATCTTTCAACAGATTCTGAAACATATAATGTTGTAGAGAACACTCCTAGAAATATATTTCTCTAATAAACTTCCTCATCTTCAGATTAAAAAAGCAAAAGAAAGGGAATGACAAATTATTAAGTTCTTAAAAGTAAATCATTAGTGTCTTAATTATTAATTCTGAACAAAAGAATCAAAAGTCACAGCATGAGTTCAGAAACTGGAAACTAAATGCCTAAGTCATCTAATTTTTCCACCTTAAAGCGTCTTCTAAAGACTCTTGAAAAGAGCAAGTAGAAGTAAATCACACAGAAATGAAATACTGAAATCAGCATTCTAGAATTTGAAAGAGCAAAACCTTCCCTTGTGTTCAAGGAGCTACCTGGTCCAACCAGACAGACTCATTTTTGACAAGGCATTAGACATGATCATGAATGCCGTCTCCAGATCCCTAATACACATCTTGCTCCTATACCAAAGTGTATTTTAACAACACCAATGTCATAAGACAGGAACTTAACTTTTACCTGCCCAGCTTTGGTAGTTCACTGATACAACACCTCTGCTCTTTACAGGAAAGATGTCTTGTTATTCTATTCAAGCACTGGTAACAATTAAATTCTTGTTGTCTTCCCTTTCTTGTTAGCCGTGAAACGATGAATAGCTGAATGATGAATACCAAATCACTGCCAGTGATTGTCTGCTCCTCAGGACACACGCTGTGGGCAGGAAAAGTACTAGACCAAGATGGTGTAAATAAGCTTTTCCATTTTTGCCTTGAACCTGCTCCATCCCTTGGGTAAGATAACAGTCTGGTAGCGACACCTAAAAGATTTTTGCTCTTTATATATGTTTCGTCTATTCGTAGCTCTGTAGACTACTATAATATAGTTATACAGCTCCTTAACTAACTCTAGTACTTTTCCTACCATTTCTCTTAGATTTTAGAACAATAAGCTGACCTTCTAAACACATTCCTGAAATATTGTTTAGTCTCACTCTAAGCAGGGGACCTACAATAAGCTATAATAAGAAGTGGGGCAGAGAACCCTTGGACCAACTCCAAGGGGCTAACCCAGGGGTGGGTTACTGGGGCAACTGAATCTCCTATTGCATGTACCTGTTAGATCTCCTACTTAATTAACCTTATACTTGTAGAAATCCAGTGCCAGGTACCCATCACCAGCGGGACACCTGGAAGCTTCCAAATGAAGGTGTGCTTGCTACTATTCTCACACTGTTACAAGGTTTTTTTCTCTTTTAATTATAGGCAACAGTAGCTCTACAGTTACAGTGGGCTACAATACCTGCCCATAAGCTACAAAAAGCAAGACAGAAGCAGAGTAACACAGGTCCAATTCCCAGCTACTTCCCTGCCAGCTGACACTACAATATGCCCTTTATATCAGGCACTGGGAAAAAAACCCAAAAACAACAAAACCACTGAGCTATCAGGTATTTCAAAAGCCAGGCAGAAGGGAGGAAACACAAAAGGATGAGTTAGATGAGCCTGTAGGTTACAAACAGCCAAAGAGCCCTTAGATACGGGAACGTAACTGCCACACACAAACAGGCTCAGCATACCAGGTTACGTCAGTTTGCCTATTGTCATCCTTAATTCAATTGTCCTGAAAAAAATAAAGATTTTATTCTCCAAAGGCTCCACCAAGCTTCATTAACAGTTTCCATAAGGATTCCTTTCAAAGAGACAGAACACCATTGGCAGCTGCACCAGGCCATACAAAACACTGAAAAATATGAGTGCACAGCTCATGTTCTGCAGATCACCAGTATATGGGATTTCCACATTTTTAACTCCTTACTCTTATTTTAGCTGATCACTTAAAAAAGTTTCATGTCACAAAGTACACTCAACAATACAGATACATGGAGGACATATAAATGTAATGTAGCAAACTGTGTAGGTCCCAACAAAAGCAGAGTAATCTTAGTCTGGTTATCTTAGAGATGTCCTTTGAAGCCAGAAAGGGAATAAACAAAACTACTTCTCTGTTTAGTAAGTACTACTGCCCATTTCCACAATCAGTCATGAAAGGGATAGGAGAGACATACATAGAGAAAAGGGTATGTTTTTCCTAGGCAAGAAAAACACAGAATCTTAAATTTGTAACCAGCATTGCCCAAACTCAAAGAAAAATTCCTTTCCCTTACAGCAGGTCAGCAGCGTAGAAATGAGTTTAATAGAAACTGTATTTTCTTAACAAATACCTGTAGCTGCAGTAAGGATCAGCATACCACAGATTCTCTCTTCAAAAGAAAAAAGAAACTGTGTCAGAGACTGCTTACTTCACATTCAGTGGACCCCAAAAGGAGGAGTGGCTCAGAGCAAACTCTCCTTATTTGCTAAGCAAATTCAAAGACCTCCTCCTCATCCTCCAGCCCCAAAAGGCAACTCTTGTGCTGAACTGATGAGGCACTGATCACGCTTCAAGATACATTAACCCCAGTCAAAGTAATTTCCCGCTCACAGTCATCTACCTTCTTTTTATTATACCTAGTGTGTCTTTTCAGTATATATAGCTCTAGAAGTAAGCTAATCCTATTTATTACCTCTACAAAAAAAAAAAAAAAAACAAAAAA
>VZRN01005748.1:1481630-1514543 GCA_013397935.1 Dasyornis broadbenti | reverse complement strand
AAAAAAAAAAAACCCAAAACAACCAAAGAAAAACCTCCCAACAAAACAAAACACAGCAGCTCTGAGCAGAGGCCGCTCAGGCCGGGCGCAGGGCAAGAGCCGCATGGCAACACCCGCCGAGTAGGGCAGGGCCTTCCAACTCCAGCGATGGGATGTCGGTGCTCGGGGAGAGGCTCCTCTGGGCTCCGCGCCCGGGGGCCGCTCCGGGCAGGCGGCAGGAGCGCGGCGGGCCCGCTGGCGCCGCGGCCTGTAGGGCGGAGGGGTTGGTGCCCGCGCAGGCCCGCCCTGCCCGTCGTCCCACGGGGCCCGCACCCACCTGGGCCATCCCCAGCGGCCCCGCCGCTCCTGTGCCGGGGCTGCGGGTGGGGGCGAGTCCAGCCACCTCACGATCGCGGCACTGCACTCCGCGCCGCCGCCATCTTTAAACGCCTGCGCTGGGCCCCTCCGGTCCCCGCGGGCGGGACCCCGCGCGTGCCCAGCCAATGGCGTTCGCAGTGTCCACAGTCAGCGATTTGAAATCCCTGCTGCCATTGGTGGACTCCCGTGCCTGTCACCCCGCTCCGCCAATAGAGACGCGAGAGGCGCCCGCCCTCACGGGCCCGGGCCATGGCGGGGCGGGCGGATCCTTTGTGTAGCCCGGGCACCGCTCAGCGCTCTTCCCTCTGTACGGACCAGCTACAAAACCCGCCAGTTTTCGCTGCAAACACTGTTTTATATCTCCAAGCAGCAAAACTACAGCATTACTGCTTCAAGACTGGTTTACCTAAAAGGATAAATCAAAGTAGGGCCATTTTTCATCTTCTGTACCAAACAGTTCACAGAAGTCCCAGATGTGATCGCAGTGTTTAGACACAATTCCTAAATAATTATTGAAAATACCTTACACAATTTATGTAAAATTATTTCTAAAGTGTTAATGAGCATTTGCCGTCCTAATTTGCTCCCTTACTTTATCATTTACAAGCGATACAGAGCTTTTATTGATACACATAATTACAGGGTTGCTTCTTTTGCCCTTCACTATTGTACTGGTTTGAAATCAACATCAGACACAAAATATTGTGATAATTCATCCTGGGTTTGTCATCAAAAGTATGTTTGTTTCAGATGTAATTTCAGGACATGAGCATCTTTTTCTAGTATTTCATTGATCTCATGTCTTTGAGGTCCCCAAATACTGCTATGAAAGATAATAGTAGTATTTTAATAAAACTTTTAAAACTTACTCAGAAGACCCATTAGGCCATTCTATTGCTGTGTTTATCTCGCTGGACCAACACATCTAATGACAGGGTGATAATCTGGACATAATGTCACAGTACAGTGTCAACACAATAATGATCAGGTTAGTAAAACTGCTTTAAATCTTTGCAAGCTGTCCTCAAAAACTGAACGCTGTTTCAACTAAAAGCAGCTTCTAATTTTTGATTCCTCATAATAGGCTTCTACATTCAAGCCATTATTTCAGTGATTTTAAAATGATGACTGCTTTTATTAATGTTAAAACAAACCACTTCAGAATGTGCATTTAATAAACACCCATAGTTTGCAAAACAGCCACTCACATCACACTTCAACTGTCAAAGCTGAGGAAAAAAAAATCTCATAATTAAGTAAAGAGCTTGTGTTGATGTTGGCTTTTGCTGTGTCAGGACACCTTAAATTGCTAGTGGTGGGAAAGAAGATTGTCCTTCTTAAAGGGCCTATGAAAATACAAGTATTGTGACTCATTGGCATCCCATATATGTGACTGTGTAACTGAACTATTGCAGTAAGATCACATACTTCAGAAAATAGGTTGAATTTTTTATATGTATGTAAACAGCAATACTTCAGTTAGGATCAGATGAGGCACACACACAGATTTTTGCATAGAGTTGGACAATTAAAATGTCTGTAGTACTTGAAAAATGAAAAAATAACCACTTTTAGTTTTTCCATTGTGCATCTATTTTCAGAGAATCACAATACTATGACTTAAATGGTGCAACAGATGATTCTTTGAGAAACTGATACTACAGGGAACTAGACTTTGGAGAATTAAATCTGATCTGCTGTGTCAAACAAGGTGCAAATTCACCTGAAAATTTGCATCACCTGAAATTCTGAAAGACTCGTCAAACATGCAGAAAAATCTTCCACTTTTGAATTAGAAATGTATAGGCCCACATGCATGGTGCAATCAGGATTAAGCATAATACCATGAAGTATCATTATCATTAACAAAAAACCAGTTTCTAATGACAAGATATCGAAGGCTGGATGGAAACTACTGCTGTCAACACAGAATACAGAAATCAAGCCTATAAAGACAAACTATGAGCTTCCCAATAAAGTTAACAGGCTGCATTCATGAGAATGAAAATTAGGTGGAGCCAGTGGCTTTTTCGTATTCTTCCTATGTCAATAACTGCAGCACATACTGTGCTGTTCCAACAGTGAAAGCTACTGCAGGCCAAGTTTTGCTCAGCCTGCATTACTTTTATTTCAGTAAAATAAGGTGCATCGCAACTTTTTACCTTTTATTTTTTTTTGGCACTGGTAAATTGGTATTTGGTTGCATTACATGTCTTTGTCTTTCACTTTTTGCTGAAATCTGCTTTCCTCCATCTAATCTCTGTCAGTCATCACTTCACAGCCATGGAAAGATGTCAAAAGGACTCCATGAGCAATCTCAGTTCTCTAAGGTCAAAAGAGGTGTTGATTGCTACAAAAAATAATCGAAGTAGACATATCCTTTGGCTCAATGATACCACAGAATTACTGATCTTGCTCTCATCATTCACAGATTCAACATGAACTAAATTGCGTTGTCCACAAAAGCACATATAACTTCTGATTCTCCTGTTGGAAAAACTTCAGCTGACTGGTTCTCCCAAGTTTCAGACTGCTGGCAGCGTTTTTGCCAATAATGCAGACATTTTTCTAACGACAATATTACTTAGAAAGGGGTATGATGTCTACGAGGTCAACTAAAAAGTAACGGCTTTACATTTAAACCTGGAAATTAAAACAACAGCAAAAGCTAATTTGTAAGTACCCAAGTGACCTTCACATTAGAAACCGGGCTGCACAAGCCATTTAGAAAGAACATTCTGTGCAGCTGCCAGTTGGACCTGGGTTGGTGTTATCCTACAGTGATTGAGGCTTCCCTTACTTGTTCTTTGTACATACAACAAACCTGTTCCTAAGGCTGAAAATCCTGCATTCCTAAATACACTCAATTTATCTAGGGGGAATATTAGAGAAAAAAATAATATCCATCTGGGACAAAATACTAGTTTTCATACTTTGTTTTCTATAGGCCCTTTCATCCAAATAGTTCAGAACATTTTTCTGAAATAGGCAATATTTATCTGCTATTTATAAACTGAAAAGAAAAAAAATCCTGAGTCAGCCTCGTGGCTGTTTGCACATCATGCATCTCTACCAGTTAAACCACCTCTGCAAGTCAATCTTAAGTCACTTCAGAGTTGTAGTAGAATTGCACTGACAACTTCAGACATTCTGGCTTCTCCTCAACTGCTGTTGCATGGTAATTTTTCTTCTGAGCCATTATATACCATGATGTTGCTAACTCAAAGTTATGGTAACAAAGCACGCTTTGTTGTGCACACTGTGTGTGAACTACAGCTGAGAAGCTGTTGCTCCAAGACCTTAGCTTGGACTTCTCTATATACTTCTGGCAGCACACAGACATGAATCAGGAGCATAATCTGGCTGTCAAAAATCCAGGTGCAGTTGCACTTATATGAGCAAAACCATAAATATCAGTACCTTTGTTTTCACTGACAGAGGCCAAATAAATCACTGTTCTGAAAGCACAGTTGTGCTGCTAGGGTTGTTTTTTATGCCATCCCAGGATTGCTTTGCCAGTCTAAACTCATGCACATTACAGCAAGAGAGAACTCAGACTTGACTGGCACAATATATTGCTAAAGAAAACAGAAAAATTTGCAACTGCCATATTGCAAAGATGGTGATACAACACATCTATACCTGCTACATCTAGCAGGCCAACATATGGAGATTTATGCAGCAAAACAGTCAGTGCAGAGTACTTCATCTTCATGCGAGGTGCATTTCACATAGATATGCTCAGGTTAAACCCATTACCTGTTGAAGAACACTTGGTGCATTCCTCAAGCACACCTGCCTGTTCTATTCCATCTGAAACCAGCCTAGACCCTGGGACCTGAGGCTGCCCTGAATTGTGAGCCAAGGCACAGTAAACAGGGACTAGCAGAAAAACCATGTATAGGCACTGTTTATCAAAGCAGGGTGATAATGCAAACCCATCTGAAATTGAAAGGACAGTTAATGCCTCTCTAAATGCCAGTCATTCCAGTGAGACTCGACACACAGGAGATGGATAATGCATCTGACTAAGACCTGGCTTTACGTGGTTATTGTGAGTAGCTATTCACAGCAGAGCTGCTACAGGGAGAGAAAAAGCCCTACCTTTCTCATTCACGTTTTTCTTGGAAGAGTATATTCCTTTAACAGAAGCAAAACCTTAATCATTGAATACTAATTATAATGTTGTACCACAAGAAGAGTACTACTGGCTTCACTTATTTTCCAGTTTGTTATTTAATATATCTTAATATCTGAAAAGTGATGTGGTTTTCTCCACAGAACAGCAGCAAGCAATGTGTTTCACCAGTCTGGCAAGTTATTGACCAAGGCTGGCTGGCTCTGTGCCTGTCAGGGCTGTGTGTCATGGGAAACACTTCCTGTGTCACCAGAGGGAAGTTTGTAAGGCACCTCAGTGCATCAGCAGGTGCTATCATTCTCAGAGGCCTCAGAAAGAACAGGATCACAAAACAGAACATCATTGAATGTTCTCTGTTCTCCCCTGCCTTTCTCCATCTTCTGATCTGTTTTTAGCTATCATTTCTTTTTCTCCATTTATCTTTCTAGCACAAAGACACAAAAATTTAATGTGCATCAGCAGACAAATTGCTTTTTTTTCCCATTCGCATTGTGTATGACTTATGGATTGTAACTTTTGGCTATTCTACTTATTAATTATTAATATTATTATTAATCACAATTAATATTTATTATTTCTCCCTCACCTGTGATCCTAAACTAAGAGCTTATGTCTTCTGTTTTAAAGATATGGTAAATTTGAGCATGTCAATATGATATTGTTTTTTTCATTCAGCTTCTAAGTTCTTGATACACATTACAGAGATTATATATGTATAAAAAAATCTATTCAACATTTGTTCACTCTGTTCACCTTAACCAACATTTCAAAGCATGAGTCATACTGATGGGTTTTGTAATTCTCACAGTTCATGCCTCTCCATCTGATTGCGATACTGATTCTATTTTCACCAAGTCAAGACTATTTCCTAGATACTCAGAAGCTATCAACAAGACTTCTCTGAAGAAAATGAATCAGATGAAGAATATCAGCAATGTTCTATTACATCAATCTGAATGAAATAAAACTAACTCCTAGTAGCTAATATTCCATATATATATAGGGACACTTGCTAAGCCATAAATGTACATTAAGTTCTACAGGCTAAAATTGAAATATAAGATGCTTTAATTATTGCCTTATTACTGCTTCGTATTTCATAGATTCATTTCAAAATTACTTACTTCCTTATGGTGTTATGAAAACAGTGTTCCAAGTCTTCTCAATATTTTATCTTCATCTCTAGTTTGGTGTATTTCATTTGTAACAAGTATCAGTTAAGCTTTGAACATCCTGAGACCTCCAAAGGCCCAACTCATTCTCTGCTCTGTTCAGGTGTGTTTTATTAAGTTACTGCGAGGGAGATGAGACAATTCCGCCTCCACTGCCATGTCCAGTACGGCAGCACATGAAGGCAGTCTCTACACAGTGTAACAAGAGAGTCTCAGGTCTGCCAAGGATCCAGACTTTTTCCACAGTGAACCTGGATCCCTATCCTTCAGCAGCATTTTGTGAAGTTCCACTTTTCCCTAAGGAAGCATTGATTTTGCACTTTCCTACCTTTCAAATATTTTCCAATTTCTCACCTGGATAAGAGAAATTATATGCTATAGCATATAATTTAAAAACACCCACAACGCAACATAAAACCCCCAGAAAAAATACAGCACTCTTAAGTACCAGAAATTAACTTACAGCTCCTTCATTGCTAATATAGCACGAAAGACTTTACTTCATCATATCACACCAAGTTACAGGCAAATGAACAAAAACAGATGTGCAAAAATGCACAATCTACTAATGTCAACAAAGACTGGTCACCAGATTGACTTTATTCTGATTCTAGTTTTGAACACACATATAAACAACAATTATGACACAATTTTAAGCAAAAAAACATAACTGAGTTTTTACAGATGTTTTAAAATTTCTTCCACTACCATTCCAGTAGAAAAAAATCAGGAGACAAAAATCTCTTGTAAATTTATGACTTTGAAGAGATAATATGTATAAGCAAAATCATTAAAATGCCATGCATGTTTCCTATATACACTTTCTTCCTTTATATCCTTTAAAACTGGTATTTAAAATTCCCTTTTATTATTAAAAATACTTTTATAAAAATAAAACACTTTTTTTGTTAACTTTGCCTACAGTCTACTTTTTCCAGTGGATTCAATGCAACTCTAATTTGCACAGAGTAGATTATGCCCTTCACAAATACCTTATCACTTCTATGGACAAACACCACTTGCTGATATTTGCACAGCAGTCCTGAGCCCGTTTTCACTGAAGCCAATGACAAAACTCTCATAAGCTTCCAAAGAAGTTTTAAAAGTTCACTTTATTAACTACTCTGACATGATAAAAAGTAAAATCCAAGGTTTAGGCTCTTTCCTGTTTATTTTAATTGTCAGAAAAAGCAAATCCCAGATTTAGAATTTTGATTCAAGCACAGCAAAATACATGACTATAATCTGTATTTACATCTAAGCCTTGACTCGCCTTTCTTTGCCTATATGTAAAAACTAAGAATAAATTTTCATTATTACAGGACTGCTATAAACACCAAAGTTGATAAATGCTTTTGGCATGATACTGCATGGAAGCATTTTGTTTGCCTTTAAGATAATGCCTTCAAAGAGAATGTCATGTTTAAATATCCACTATTTGTAAGTGGATATAAAAAAGTTTGCTATACAAACTCTCAGAGCAAGCTACTGAGGCAGGGCTTTGATACTAGGTATGCATATGTCAAACTCAAAATTAAGACAGCTATTGCCACTTCTTTGCATCTAAAAATAACAATAACATTTCTATCCATACAAACATATGGTTTAAGAAGTCATCAAAAAATAAAAAGGGGCTGACCATGTCCTGCAGCCTAGAAGGACAGTCTGGAATGCTTCAAGTTCTAAACCGCATACAACCCAACACGACTATTGATTGTCTTGCAATCAAGGTGGTCAAAGTCATTATATAGAACTAAATCAACAACCTGTGACTAGTCATGCAAGCAATCCTGGTATGTAGAAGCCATTTAAATATGCAAATATAAAGAAGAGATTTGACTAAATGCTGCTGTAGCATCTCCTGACAATTACAAATCTGGGAATGGCCTTTCACAGTACTTCACCTCAATGGAAAATCTCATTTAGTGCTGCCGCCATTACACACACACACACGTGAGAATGCCCAAAACACACAAGCTTGAGTACACAAACACAGCTGCCCATCTTCAAAAGATTATCAAAAATCCTTCTACTTTGCAATAATTAATTAAAATTGGAGGCTTGTGAAAAGAATACAGTCAGCATACCTAAAGGAAAAAAAATAGTGGTGATCCACTACTAACCTAATATTCAGTATACAAAAATAAGTCAAAACAGAACACCAACAGAAGCAAAAATAGCTTAGGGTTTTCAAATATCCTGATATTAGCTAGAAACTTCTATTACCTACACCAGCACTGAATAATTGAAAAAAGCATGCATTTAAATAGCTTTTTAAATCACAGGTGTTAGAACATAGGAAGTAAATCTTAATACGCAACTTTTTCAGCGATATAAGACTGCAACAGTGTCACCTTATAACACGTAGCTATTTTTACTGAAATATATGAGCACTCACTCTAACATAGTATACCAATACAGGAATCCAAAATTTTGTATGTACAAAACAGATGATACATGAAAACCTCATCTTCAGCTTCTCTTTGCAAACAGGTTCCTATTCCTTACCTGCTTGCTGGGGAAGAAAATAACAAAACCAATATTGCTAATTAGACTATTAGGAAATAGGATGTCACAGCACAAACGGTTTTATTCAAAGAATAAAAGATAAGCAAGATCAATTAAAGATAAGCAAGTCTGCTCCCATGGTTCTTTCAGTAAAAGTGAACAGAGACTGAACTAAATTTCCTACCTTGATTCTCAGATCAAGTTTTAGAAATAAGATCTATTGCTGTACTAGCTATAGAAAAACAAATGTAAAGAATCCCCCCTGCTTTGCCAAGGCAGAACATTGTACCATGGCACTGAAAAGCTTAAATGAGACTAAAGCACTTAATACTACCAGGATAACATACATTCATTTAATGCACATTGGCATCAGCTGTACAATCATAACAGCATATGTTGAAGGGAAAGCAAAGTTTGGTAAAACCTTCATATAGAACAATAAAAGCAGCAAATGTGTGACCCACCATTAGAACTGAAAGCAGCAAATGTGTGACCCACCATTAGAACTGAAAACAAATTTAAGTCTACCTAAAACATCTTTAAAAAAATCCACACCCACAAAAAAGCAATGACTTTGTCTTCGACAAAGATGGCCTTGCCCTGAATGCAGGGTGATATTAAATAAAATATTTGTGCTTTTAAGTTGCTACTGAACGTAGAAACACCATCTTCATCTGGTTTTCTCCAAAGCATTTGTGATCTTGATAGGATATGCTACCAGTTTTTTTTAAACTTTTGCTTTCCTTGCTATTTTTAGCTTGTGGAGGCTGGCACAAAACATTTACTAGAGCTTAATGGCTTGTTCTCTCATTGCTATTATTACAAACCATTCATGTGGAAAGTTGTTAACTGTGCAGTTTGAATTCATAGGTGCTTGTTTTCCACTGGTTGACATCAGCATTGATCATGTTGCGCTCAGTGAAAGTAACGTGTCCCTCAGAATCAATGAGAACAACTGTGTTCGTCCTGCAACAGCGCAAAGGAACAAGGTTAAGCCTGTGGTACATTATATAAACTTCCAGGGTGCCATCCCTCATTCCCAAATGTTTTAACTCTTTTTCTTTCCCTTTTTTTTTTTTCTGAACACATCATCATCACACTATACTAGGGCAGAAATCATCCTGCCAAACTCAAATGGGCATTTTCAGTTCCCCTCCTCTGTCCCACCATGCTTCGATTCCCTGCTGCACTTGCAGCAGCTGACACACAGATCTGCTGACTGCAGAGAGCATGATAAAAGCTTAAACTTAGTGCATAGTGCTCCATTCAGAAAGAAGTAGCAAAAACTAAGTTTTTCTTCACAGCCTACATGTACCCATAAGGATTATTCAATACACATCTATTTCTGGCTATCAGGTTTTTTTTACCTTGTTCCATAACCTGGGCAACGAACACATAAAGCGGCATACTTGTTCAATATAGGACGGATATAGTCCTTCCCTTGGTCTTCAATTGCAGGGTCTGGTAATTGACTGAAAAAGGTAGTAAAGTAGTTAAAAAAGCATAAATTCACCAATATTAACACATTCATCCCTCTTGAACTGGAAGGAGTTGCAGGATATCCCTGAGATCACAGTCAAAGGCAGGGCTGAAGCAGAAGAGAGGGGGTAAAGGACAAAAACCCATCACAAAAGAATGGAATTCTATGATTAAACCAACTCCTGTACCCACTAAATTCCTGTAATATGAACACACAAAGTGATCACAAAGTAATATGAAACAGGATATTTTAAGAAAGTTCAAAGCTAGTGCATATCCACATGTTCATATTTATTATGAAAAGATCATTTCATCTTGAAGTGTGATTTGGAAAGATTACAGGCTTGGTTTTAAATATTGCTTTTTGTAAGTAAATATTTCCCTTTTATAGTCAGATGGTTTCAGATGAGATCAAATGGAATTACTGAACATTAAGGGAAGATCATTTGACTATATTGTATCTCATACCTTTGTCTTTTTACTAGTAAAAAGTGTAACAATTTTTAAAAAAATCACTTGATCTGATAGCAGATGAAAAATGCAATTAAGACAGCTTAGCAGATTTCCCAATTACTACTCATTGCTCAGATGTCTGAGTTCTTAAGTAAACCTTTATTTTGAACCACTGAAAAATGCCACATTCATGAATGCTGGCATTAAAATTTGCTGTTAAATTTGGTAAATTGGATCTATATACCAGAAACAGCTTTTCTTCAACTCTAATGACCTCCTAGACAGGCAAAATTCAAGGTAAATATTAAAGTTACCGGACAGTGAGCAATGATACGAATTTATACCACAGCACCTCCTGTACCCTACTCTGTGTCTGCACACTGGAATGGTATCAACTTTCTTTACTTCTGAACATTGAGCTGATGGGCTCAGGTTCACTGTGCAAACAGGTTTGAGTGCAGGAACCTTCCTTATAGCTCAAACTCATCTCTTGGGACTTTCCTTGACTGGAGGCCTACAGTTGAATTGTACAAATACTTCCTTATCTCCTTCTCCCACTTAGCCTGAAACAACTGCACTTTTGAGGAAGGCAGCTGGTTGTACTTTGAAAAGTGTTGCTTCTCCACCCTCGCTCTACACTCTGAGCAGCAGTACAGAACAGTAAAAGCTACGAACACAAACCTGCTTACCACTTGTGAGGGTGGTGAAGCCCTGGCACAGGCTGCCCAGAGAAGCTGTGGATGCCCCATGGAAGTGCTCAAGACCAGGCTGGATGGCGCTCTGAGCAATCTGGTCTGGTGGAAAGTGTCCCTGCCCATGACAGAGGCTGGCACTAAATGATCTTTAAGGCTCCTTCCCACCCAAACCAATTTATGGTCTATGTAAACAAGTGCTTTCTCTAAGTGGCAGTAACCAAACCCACCTGAGCCTCCAAAAAGCTGAGAGCAAGCAGCTTACACAGCCCTAGTCATGCACTCATTGCCCTTACTAAGAGAAGTGCAATCTTTAACAGAAAAGGGCACAGAGAAACCAGTGCACAGCTGATGAGTGCTAAGACTGCTGTAATCTTAACTATATCTCCTGCTTAAAAAATCAATACTGTTGCAAGGTTCTGTGAGAACACTACTTTCAATTAATATAAAGGTAAAGTGCTTTTTTCTTTTAAAACAGTTTCTATATGCATTTTTTAAAAACGAATCATATTGTATTTTGAGTGAACTCCAGCTTTCATGTTCTTACGGCTCTTGGTTATTCATCACTGTAAGAAGCTCCTTCACCAAGTCTTCTTTGGTAAGGTCTTGACTTCGCTTGACCACTTCTGTGAAGAGCTGCTTCCCATATTGAAGCTTCTTCCATGGCGTATCCAACAAAGAATTACTCAATCCATATATTCCTACACACACACAAACAACAACAAAAAAAACCCCTCCAATTTAATTGGAAAGTGCATTCTGGCGATTTCAGTTGTCGTTACAGATTTTAAAAAATTTAATAAAGTGTGATTCCCCAGCTAACCTTTACCTGCAGGTGTGCCATGAACACACAAGCCCCATTACTAAACAGATTACAGCAGGCTGCTATCTTACGCTGGGCTGTGCTTAAGCACCCCCCTGTGCTAATTCTCAGTACTTGGTTTCAGTTGTACTCTAATCTATATCTACAGCAGTTAGTCTTAACTTCTGGTTTGCTAAACCATGAAGAAAGAACAGAATTATAGCCTTTCTGCAGTCTAGTCATGTCCAGTTTAGCTATATTAATTGTAATTTATCTGTGCCTCTGATTTTACTCTTGAAAAACACTGCAAAGCAACACTGGATGACAAGAAGGACCTTTCTCTTCAGAGGCACCCTCTCACCACAATCCAGACAAGAGGGATTACCAAAGATCCTGTCTTCCTAAAGGCAGCCATGTACAGAGAAAAGCAATCTATTGCCTAAGCATGGAGACCAGAACTACCTTTGGTACTGTCTGCAGATGAATGGTGGGTACACTGACATGGATAGAAACTTTTAATGAGCTATTGATTCTTTACTGAAATTTATTAGCAAAAACTTAAATGAATTCAAGGACATTTAATAATACTTTTTTTTTTTAATGCAAAGAAAAAGTCTGTGAAGACAATGCTTAGGTAGCTAAATTACTAGAACAATACACAGCTACATGAGAAAAAGTAATATTCAGACCTTTCTGAAGAAAACCTACCAGCATTTAGGAAAACAGGTTCTGGTTCTCCTTTGTTTCCATAGTAGCAAATTACATCTCCTTTGGTGGTACTGAAAAATATAAATACAAATTTCTCCTTGAAAAGCCATCAGCTTCTATATTTGATTATGCTCTAATTTCAAGCAATCTTCAAGCACAGTAAGATGCTTCTCCCACTGTTACTCCTATGATACCAGACACTGATGAGTTTTATTACCTCCTCCTCTCAAAACACTGTTTTAGCTGCACCACTATCAAGACGTACCATTATAAATTTTAAACATCACTGCAATAAAATGCAGTAAAACCCCCCTATCTTCTGCATGGAAGTAGTCAGGCTTAATGACAAAAATCTGCATGGTTTTGTTTAACTAGAGATTAAGCTACTTGGGAGAAGGGGGCATGTGAAAACAAAGGAACTGTCCATCACAGCAAGTACCTTTTCCCCATCACCTCTTTTGAATCCTTACTGCATTCTAAGCCATTGACTGCTGTGGGCCATTTTAGATAGCAGAAGTGCAATTTAGGCCCACTTCCAGCAATGCTGCAGGGCATAGCTGGGTCCTTTGTGCATTTTTGGGCTGTTTTCAGATAACTGTAGTCACTCTTTGAATCTCTCTCCAATTGTAGGCACTGACTGCAGCACTTGCTCTCTCTTGTGCACAGAGTACAGGGAGGGTGGTCTTGCACAAGGTTCAGAGACAGCTTCCAACATTGCAAATAACTCTTATTTGACAGAGATGGTATCAGCATATCCAAACAGCAGAGACTTAGGTAGTCACACGATATTGACAACACAAACACCGAACCAGCTGATAAGGGAAAAAAAATGAATTCATCAATAAGCCTTGTGTGCCCTGTGGGAAAAGGATTGCCATTAGATGGCTCACTCTCAACATCCCTCAATCAGCTGACATGGAACAGTGATTCCTCAGATCACTTCCTGTTGGTGGGGTTTGGGTTTTTTTGAAATTTGCCAGAATACAGCAATGAGATCTATTTCTGTACATCCCCCTAGTGATTTACTCGCTCACAGTTACCAACAAACACATTCTAACCATAGTTCAGCTTTTGATTTGTCTCCCAAGCTCCAGCTCCTTAGACAGCAGATAGACCTTTTCAATTAAAAAAAACCCCAACCCCAAAGAAACACAAAACTTGCAGTTAAGATTGAATTTGGAGTAAGCAGCATAAAACATAATACAGGAGAGAAGCCATTTCCAGCTCCTCATTTTTTCCTAAGATAAAAAGGAGTATCTCTGCGCTGATGCAAATCAGAGTATATAGAATGCAATCTCATTAATGATGTACTGGAATTTAAATTGCTCTGCATAACTTAGCATCCGCTACTCAAACCTTAATAACAAGCAAAACAGTCTTGATTTAGCTGTTTATATTCTTCTTGAAAAGCCATTATGAAAGACATTCTACAGTGTCCTTTGCAAGACAGCCAAATGCAGAAGGAAATATTAACTTATTCATTATAGAAGTCAGAGGAGTCAAGAAGAGGAATAGCAAAAAACCTCTCACAAAGCAAAACTAGAACTGCCTTTCTCTGTGTACTGCTCTGCCGCCTCCCAAACCCATGAGACCTTTCTGATACCGCATCAAAAGATGATCAAGTTTTTCAGCACAGGTCGAAGACAGCATTTACAGCAAGCATATTGTGTACTCTGTTTTTATTGTTAAATATCATATAAGAAGCCATCAGCTATTTAATTTACAATTTATCTACTGTTAAAAGAAGGTGTAATGTTTCTGAACTTTCCTCTAGTGGCTTAAAAGACATTTATTTTCCTTATTTTTGTTTTTCTTTCCATCCTTAAGATCCTTGTTCAAAATTCCCTTATGCTGATGTCAAGACTTACTGACCACCTGAACTCTGCACAAACAACTGTCTACCCTAGGTTTTTTAAGTTAAGGCATCAGCAATTACACAAACTGTTTTATTGCTGCATTAACTACTCTCTTTCCAAATACCTGCTGTAGAAGGTCTGTGAGGAGAAAAGATCAGAGCAATTGTTATCTCCTGAGGTGTCACAAGACAGTGTTAGATGGAAATGTGGACAAATGGCCCAAGCAAGCCCTGGAACATAACTGTAAGACAAGTCCTGCCATAGATGAGACTGCATAGTGAGTAAGTAGGCACTGCTGACTTTGTTCAGAAAGGCCTTTTATGTGAAAGAATATAATCCTCCAGCATCTCTTCCGAGATTTTTGTCACTGACAAATTCAGTAACAAGATCCCCTGGAGTTTATCAAGAAGAGAGTGAATACATACAAAGTGCAGGGTCACTAATTCAGGACATCTGTATCATATGTATCCACATTCCCCCAGATGTGTGTTTTCACTTTCCTCCACTGCAACAGTGCCACGGTCTTCTGCCAAAAGAGGACTAAAGCCTCCCAAGAGACTTCTGAAATGGGAATACTTTCAAAATTTAGTTCACTGTGCCAGTCAGCTACTCTTTATCAATTGGCTCTGCCTATTCCCTTCCTACTGTTTACAGGTACTCAGTACCGAACATCAAAGCTGAAGCCAAGATGAAAACTAATCACTGTAAGCTTGATCACAGCAATAGTCTCAAAACCCTGGCCCATACTCAAGCTTTTCTTCCCTCCCAGCCTTACAAGTATAGATACCAATTTCACTGCAGAAGTAATAAAGGCATAATTAAAGTGATGACAATAGGACCCAACAGACATATTTTTAAATCCCAGCCATAGACGACAGCAGAAAGAAACTAAAATTATGCTCTTAGATACATCATTCTGTCAAAAAATGTAAGCAATAATAAATGTTCTAGGAAATATTCTAGGCAGCATAAATGTCAGTAGTAATAGATTCACAGCAACGTGGAAGCCATACAGAGTTTGCCACAATCACTTCTTAATGCTGATGAAACATAAGCAATGTCCTTCTGCACCCCTGCCCTGCTTCAGCTTCAAGGTGGCTCCAAGTCGTGTCCAACAGAAATGCAGAATGAAAGAAAAAAAGTAGTGAGGCAGTAAAGCTCCACAGAGCTTGGTTATCACCAAGAGATCACTCCCCTGGGCATTGAGCTCTACTCTACTAACAGGGTGAGTATTTTACAGACAAGGACATTGGATTGTTTTATGAATAATGTGTGCATGTATTTTTTGTGCAAGGACAACAGATGAAATTGGCAGCTTGAAATGCTGTACAGTAGTTTCAAATAAGTGGTACAGTTCACAGATTAATTTTCTTTTCTTCAATGTTCATGAGCTAATCAGAAAACTCTTTCTGTTCTGAAGCTAAAACCAAACATGCAAACACCAAACCACCAACTATAAAGCCCAAACATATCACCTACCAAAATAAAATGGTGAAAAGAATTCTGCCAGATACTCACAGCATACAAAGTCTGCTTTAAAACACTACTCTGATTCTGCTGTCAGTGTCTGAACATTTCTTTGGCATTGTCCTAATATTTTGGGCCAGGCAGAAGCTGACACTAGAGGAAAGAGATAAAATAAAGAAGTTTTTCAGAAGCATCTTTCTTTTGACATTGGTATGTCCATCCATCTACTGGAAGTGACTGAAGATCTATGCAGAAATACCTCATTTTCATGAGGGAGCCACAAGAAACAAGACAGGTGTACTCTGCAAAAGGTAACACTGTGTTTGGAGAGTGCATGAGAAGAAATGTAAATGAGCTTACAGAGGAATCCTGGTGACTTGACCATCCATGTTCTTTCCACACCAACACTCTGACCCTATCTCAATTTCCACTGCAAAGGCACCTAAATCCAATCTCTGGAGAGCAATCAAATCCTTCCCACCCAGCCAGGTCATGGTACTGAACCAGAGCTTCCCACCCAGCTGTTCATGGTACTGAACTGAACTGCAGGTGATGGTAAAGTTTACTACATTCTCCCTGCAGGGATTGAAAACTGGCTGTGACAGGGGAGAGCAGAAAAGCTCACCCAAAAGGCATTCTTCTGCAATCCCCTCCAGCTGACTTGTTTGTAAGGGACAATTTGTCTATTCATCATGGAGAAAGTGATTCACCCCTGTTACACAGGGATCTTATTGCACATAAACTATATGGGTCAGAGACAACCTGTCAGAGACTCTAAGCTTGCTGGATGGGTGACAAGAAGCTGCCAATTTGTCCTTCAGAGCAGTCTGTATCACACACTTGGCAGTAAGAAGCACAAGTGAGATGCTGCCACAACAGCCCTGACACAAGTTAGAGATACCCGTGAAAGCCTACCTAAGTGTAGCAGTAGATTTGTTGGACATAAACACAGGTATCCTCACGACAGAAATGATGTCCTGATCATCAACAAAAGCAGCTCACTGCCTTCAGGTATTATCACAAATGGAGATAGAAGGAAAACCCCTTTGATATTGAGCAGATATTTCTTTAGAGACCAGTCCAGCCTCTGATAACCTTATTCCTCTCTAATTAGACCCATGGATAGTCAAAATCAGAGGAGTGGCAAAACCACCTTCCTGGAAGCCAATTTTGCAGTCACATAAGATTCCAAACAGACACTGTTTGCCACATGCTGTAATTCAACATAGAAGTATGTTTAGCATAACTGGATAAATATTCATGACTCTCATACTCAGCAGGTACCCCCAAGATGATAAACTGAAAAATCAGAAAAATAAAACTACTAAGTAATTTTCTTAAAACAAGAAATCAATAGTATTCAAATTGACATCAAGAGATGCCAGAGAGTAAACAGATTATTACACTAAAAGTGTCAAAACCCATGCATGTTAAAAATAAGAGTCACACCAAGCTGTGGAAATAATCAATGAGATTTTACAACCTGCATAGCTGTATCCAGCTCTCCTTCTCATATTACTGCACCTGTCATCTACTATACTGTCATCATAATCATACAGAGAGAAGACAAAAATTTCTTTTTCTGAAAGGTGTACCTGAAGATTCAAACCCTGTGAATCTCTCTAAATATACTGCTTCCAGTCAGCAGTATCATTTGCTCAGGTACACCCCACCAGTGCTTCATTTACACTTTCAGTCTGAGTTTCCTCTCCATTTCACACAGTCTAACAGAGCCAATCATTATTTGTTACACAATGGAAGAACACGTTAAGAAGAGTCCTCAATCTTTGTTTTGAACAGTAACATGGCCCAACAAAACAGCATCAACTACAATAACATTTTCTATTTGCAGAGAAGTAGCTCTCATTCATATATCACACTTCTCTTAGGAGTAATTCTAATTTCGTAAAATGACAAGTTTACAAATCTTATTGAAATTGCTCTGCATCATTAGCTTGCCAAGGATTTCATTTCATCAGAGTATCCAAGGCTAAGGACATGTCAAAATGGAGAAGTTAATCAACACACACAGCTTTCAGAGTGATACTCAACAAGGAATTATGACCTGTATCACCACGGAAAGACTATTCAATTGAGCATACAACTTTCTATCAGCCCAGCATGGAGGAATAAACAAACAAAATCAACACAGGAATGATTGCCTTACGTAACATCAATCAAACCTACTTTAATATCATCATACTAGCAGCCATTATGACTACTCTATTCACATAAATTAAAACAAAGAAACTCAAACTGTTTGCTAGGACACATCTTGAATATCATGTTTGCTTGAAAACATCTAAGACTATTTCTTCTGTTGCCTTTTCAGTTAAAGATAGCTTTCCAATTTATGCAATCTAGCCAGGCAGCAGCATGCATCAGAAAGCACAAAAGTCAAACCCTCTGATCACGGTAAAAATTAATGTAAGCAACTGAAAAATTTTTGGAAGTCTCTGGTGGGACAATGAACTTTGTAAAGTAGAGAGTAAAGACTAAAAAGCATCAAACCTTCCAACTGCCTAGCCTGCTTCTGGACTGAATTTCTGGAAACATAACCTGTATGTTTATTTCTAAGGAGGCACACCAAGCAGAAATACACTCATGTTATCTTCACAGAACTGACTGATAAGTCTGAACCACCAGCTGAAGGTCGTTTAATACAGAAAGCGAAAAATGTAAACACAAGGCCTGTTAGTGAAAGGGTGCTAGAAATTATTTCTACTGAAAACAGTAAACACTATGGCCTTCTGCTTAAAGTCTATTCCCAGAAGCACACAGAAAAGCTGAGTGAGACAAGGCCCTGCACCATCAGGTTGTCTAGTAAGATTAATGTATTGCACCAAGTGTGCCAAAGGAGCAGTGTGCTCCTGGCAGTTTAGATGGTCATGCAGTGACCGGTCATGCAGTGTGCATCCAACCGGGAACTGACACATGGCCTGGAGATGGCTTAGCCCTGGATTTCCATTCTTCTCAATCAGGCAGAATGCAAAGGAAAATCGGCAGATGCACTTGTGCATACACACATGCACATGCAGTGGAAAGGACTGTGCCAATCACACTAATCATAACCAAGCACCCAACATCCTTTCTCTGCTACAGAAACTATAAGTTAACATACGTTGTCTTGTGCTGATTTTTATTGTTTCAGGAAAGGTTAATGACACAGCCACTCTGACAGGAATAATAGCTTGAAAGCTTTCAGCTGTTCTAATACTGCTGCAGCATGTCACCTCTCAGAGAAAAAAGGTGTTGGAGAAATTATGAGCCAAGGTTTTGTTTTCTCAAAACACAAGCTCCAGAGCCTTCAGGGTGAAGACTGGCTACAGCCTATCAGGGAGTCGCAAAAACTTTTGTGGGAAGCAACGCTTAGAATACAAGATAGCCCTCCAGTGTCTGAAAGATAAAAAAATAACAAAGGAAAGGATGACTACAGTAAAATTAGGACCTTGCATGCCAATTAGCAAAAACCAGGAGCTCTAACTTTAGTCTGTGGAAGGCTTTTGTATTGTTACACTCTGGTGCTATGATGTGTATGTACAGCACTGCTATTATCTTTCTCCCTCTGACATTGGAACTGTGATGTTTTGTAGACTTACTTCAAGTCAGCTGCTAATAAATTAAATCCATTGTAAAGATGTCCCTCTACTGAAACTTTCTTCAAGTAAGAGTAGCTGTCCAGATCTGCAGTCAAGAAGTTTGTTACAAGAGCACCTAAGAAAGAGAAGTACATAGAGCAACTTGTATGTGTGTGCTGACTATTCTGACATGCCTGGTAAAACAAACAGAAAGATAAAGATTCCTGTTGCCAACAGACTGTAACAGTGGAAATAAACCCCAGACCACAAAATCAAACCAAATAACGAACCAACCTTTAAAAGTCTTATATCATCGTACCATGTTCATGTTAAGAGCTTGACTTTTACTCTGAAGAACTCAGTCAAAAGCTCTTGGTCAAAAATTCTACAGAATTCACATTTACTAACTACTGTAGACTGGATGTGCCTTTCTTCTCCTCCCACCTTACAAATTCTTTCTTGTGTTGCTTCATTTCCCTGATATATGACCCTAAAATGAAATAAAAACGACATGGTTCATTTGTTTCTCTGCATAACATGTTTTGTCATTGAAATATAGTCCCAATCCAGTACTTCATGACAGTTACAAACAGACCTACTTTGATTTTTTAAAAAACCACAGATGTGCTCTTTTAAAGACAGTTTCTCCTATTGTTTCTGCTCCTCTGATTTATCAATGGGGAAGAAGAATCTTTAGGCTACCTCCAGCATAATCAAGGTTGCATTCCCTGACATAGGTGTTTGAATATGAATATCAACTTTTTAAAAGTCCACTATAATCTAAAACTAGCTCAATGCTTGGATAGGTGTTCTGCCTGTTAATTAAAATTGCTTTCCAGAGGAGACAGTGCTGCATTTCTTGTCTGAATGTGACTTCAGGCTCTAGACACTACATCTTGTTTTACATCCGCCTCAAAAAAGCATTATGCAAGTCAAGTTCCTCACATACGTACTCAAACTCACCCATTCAAAAATTCTGCTTCCAGCACATAAACATTCTATTTGTCCATAAAGCTGTGTTAAGAAAATTAATATTGTAATCATCACTATTTTACTGGAACACCAAGGCTTGTTTGTCCAGTTTCTTTTTAGTTATTTATTTATTTATTTCAACTCCTTCATACCTCTTCCTTTTGCATTTTTATCAATCTTTGGCTGCATATAGTTTGTCAGGGCTGCCATCTTGCCTTTCTTACTGATTCCCAGCCATGTCCCACCTTCTTTTCCTTCCTCCATATCCAGACCTAATGGAAAAAGTAAGAGTTAGGTTATTAAATACATTAAAATTAAAAAACGCCTTTCAAACTTACAACATGTTTTCCTCAGAAGTATAAGGAAGAAGAAAATTTCTTCTTAGAAAGGCAACACCAACACCTTAATAAGAAAAAAATCTAGGCTGTGATTCCCTTATAAATTATATGAAAACCACTCAAAACATCAAGATATACATACCACTAAGGATCTCATTGCTGCTGTCCCAAAAGTCGGCCGATTTGGATGGCCTGTGGTAAAATTCATCTCTATTAGCTGCTAGAATAAGCCTGTAGACCACAAGAGGAAAAAAGACACTATTACTTACAAGTTGGAACTTCACAGTACAGGCAGGAACAGAACTCAATTTCTGGCAGAGCATTAACTCATTTTAAACATGAAACCATCCTTTATCTCCCATCTCACCTTTATCACTCAGTGTACAGGCTGACAGACATCTGACAGCAGTTTTCTCTCTCACAGTTGTGAGATACTCAAAGCCCATCTTGTGAGTGAATGAGGCAACTGGTATTTTAAAAAAATAATACTTACAACAGAAGACACTGAATTAAGATTGCATAAACAACCTTAAGATTCCTCAGCATGAAGTTACAGCTTAATTAAAGAGAATTACTATTATTTTGAAATTATTTTTAAAAACGTGTTTTTCACTGGTAGAACATCTTTACCTGGGGAGCAGGTAATGGATGTGGCTGATCCAAGTAAAGGTGATCCCATGCAAGCCCTGTGTGGAGGCTCATGGCAGCAGGTGACTGCAGCAAGCCCTGCACAGCTCCAGCACAGCTCCCAAAGTCCTGCTCATCAGTACCCACAACATGAATTGCCTTTATTTCCATTGCAAGACAGTGAACGCTCCCCTTTGTCTCCAGCTATGTTGCTTAATTTAATTTTAATGAAATGTCATCTTTCAAAAACCTGCAGATTTTCTTAACCAGTTTTCCATAACCTCAGTACCTTCTTCACTGTCAGTTCCTCCTACCAGCTGCATCTCAATTACATCTACACAGCAGAAGACAAGTTTGCTACTGGAAACTGAAGACAGACCATACAATTTTAATTCTAATTTTTAGCCACAACACACAAGAATCAATTCCAATGACATTGCATTACTTTTTTCAGCATTCAGATGCACTGACATTTTCTGCAGTTTTCTGGACTTTCCTGCAAATTCATCTCTTCCCTCATACACTTTTAAAAGAGGATTGCAATATGCAAGTGGCGTATTAGAAGTACTACAGGAGAAGAATCATAATCAACTGTAAAGAAACCAGAAGAACCTAACACTCCAACAGCATCCTTTCTGTAAGGTCTTAGTATTTTGCCCAATGAAGATAGCATCTGTTGGAAAGCAAACTGTAGGTATATTTTTATCTTTCCAATGCAAAAATAATATTGGTCCTTTCAAACTTACACAATTTCTCTTCTCCTAGCTGATTTAAGTCTTTGAGCTATAGGCTTTCTGCTGGTTTAGCAAATTTCTGACACCTTACTTCAACACACTCCATTAATAGGATGCAGCCTCCTTTCATGGACTTTTATTTAAATGAGCATCTCCACTTTTAAAAAATAGTTTGGCTGAAGTGCATTTCTCATCTCCTGAAGCTTTAATTACACTTTTCCTTCAATAATTCTTAACATGAAACTATGGTTTGTTTATAGCACCTAAATACTAAAAATAAGTGAAGTCTTTCTTGTGTTATTGAATATTACCCATTTCAAGTTTGAAGCAGACTCCTGAATTTAGCACAAGGCTAGTATAAGAGAGCATAATAATAAAAACATCTTTATTTCGTCTTTTATGAAACATAATTATACCAAACAGGAGCAATATTAAGTGACCCTCATCTTCTAATAAATTGCAAAAAGCCTATTCAGCTATTTTTATAGCTGAAATAATTCAACTGTATTAGGATTTACGTATCAAGATTTATTTTAATATCAAGAGAAATGAAAACATGAGAAATCATTCCATTAAAGCAATTTCCTTCAATGCAACTCAGCTCCAGAAAAGAGCTTGTGATTATAGCTTTGAAGCTTGAAACATTTATTTATTTGCAAGACACACGCAGTACTATTCACAAGGATGTAAAGGCAGCATATTACCTCTGACAATAATAATGGACTACATACTAAAGTGCTTGTTACGCTGCACTAAACTTTACCACAAATAGGCCCCAAGGGAGAAAACAGAACAAGTTGCAAAGGTACAGGCAGATGGACTTGTTAGTGTGTCATAAGGGTGAGCTCTTTGTTTAATTAGATGCTCAAGAAAATTGGCCAGTATATTGGTCTAGAAACCAGAATCTACCTGGATGGAAATCTCTCCTGTTACAGAGAATGTTTTAGCTTGGCCATTTTCTTCTAGCCGGTAAACTCAGTCAATGAAAAGCTATTTGCCTTTCAACTTTTAATGCCTTTTACAGACACTTTCTTTTAGTTAGAGATGCAAAGCAGAGTACAGTAAGGAAAGTTTAATTGCCTACTTTATGATGGACAGACAAATTAGTACATCTGCAGGTACAGGAATCTCCTTTTGGCTGGGAAAACTGTTCCAAGACCTCGCCATTAAACAAACAGAGCTACAGCACAGTGATGCTCGAGCTGTCAAGAAAAACTACCCTTAGCAAGGACTAGTAGAGAGATGTCTAACTTGGTCTAATGGCTGTAATAGTGCTTGGAATTAGGAGGGCTGGGGACCACTCCCAGCTGATACTCAGGTCTATGTCCTTCAGAAAGCTGGGGCAAAGGTGAAAAAAACATAGGAACAATTTAAAAAGAAGTTCAACATTCTTCTGGATACAGAAAAGCAAAAAGATTTAGTTATGTTGTATTAAGGTTAAAAAAAAAAGGACTAAAGTTATGTATCTGATTTTAGTATCTTACACCAAGAACACTGTGGCCTGGCATTTGTCACCCAAACAGGTGGCTCAGAGTGATTTATCTCTGAGGTACAGAGCAAGGCACTGCTTAACAAAAGATATAGAGAAAGTTAAATACAACTAAATACCCCTGAATTTGGGCCAAACATCTCAAAAGTGTTGTCCTATTCTGACTCTGAGAGCAAGCTGTTTTCTGATATAAATTAGTAAGTTCAATCTTGATGCAATTTCTTATAGCAAGCAAACTACTGGAAATTTTACTTTTAAATATTGATCGTGGCAGAAAGTTCACCTGGCAAGCAACTGCAAGCAACTGCAAGGATCCAAAGGATTTTCCCAAGAGGCATCAAATTGATGAATCTGTCTTTTGCTAACTACCAACACAAAGAAAGTCAGACCAAATAACTGGATATATTAATTCAGCACCAGTCACATCACAAACAAAACCCCTTTTTAGGCAGGCTCCAGATGCAGAAAGGAATGCACTCTGTGGACAGTTGAGGTTTCGGTTATCATTTCCTTTCTTTCTATAGAATGGCATCTGCTTCTTAATACAAGAGGACAGGAAAACAAGTCAGTGAAAGGCACAACCATTTACTGAGCAGACTGACTCTGATGGTTTCTGGATGAATATCAATACTTGTACCCTACACAATAATATGGAACCTACACAGTATATATAAATTCAGAGAGCAATAAACCTTGACAGCCTGCTTACGGCCTGAAGTGCTGTCTTTCTATTACAAACTCAGTGTACTCAAAGATACTGATGTTGGATATGAAATTTAAAAATTAAGTGCTATAATGAGAGAGAAAATAATTACAGGAAGTTTAATGTTTTGAAAACTCACCGTATGACATCAATACATTCTTATAAACTTACCTAGAAGCCTGCAAGCTTATTTTTTCTTAAAGTTTTGACTAAACATTTCATACACATGACTTAGTTTATTGCCTACAATTTTAATTGCAAGCAGATTTTGGGGAGGGGAAAGGCTAGGACACTTATTAGAAGTTCCTTGGTTGCAAACTGGAAGCCCTAAACATATCTACTATACTGAAAGCAGGGAACAGCTACAACTGTGATGCCCAACAAACAGGATTTCCCTTCGTTTAAATAATAAAGTAGAAGGCAGGACTTTCAAAAATTGGAGTGCAGCATTCAAAGGACGTATACAGCACATGACAGATCACCAGCAAAAGGTCCATGATTACAAAGCCCAAGACTTCTGACAGTCTAAAACCAAAGGGTTCTCAAAAGGTTGCAGTAACTCCTCCAGTGGGGAAAGTCATGAAGTTAAACACACAACTGAACACATAATACTGACTTCAGTTTGTAATGCACACCCTCGCTACAAAAAGAAATTGTGCAAAAAATTACAGAAGCAAGTCTGGTTTAACTACAGGCATCTTACCTGTATGCATTTTTTGAAACTGGTCGGGGGTCAAATTTGAATAGAAGGATGCACATTGAAGAACTGATGTTTAAATCTTGCTTCTTCCACAAAGGCTCAATGCAAGGTCATTCTGTAATAGCCTAAAGTGTAAATAAAGATTATCTATTACACTTCTAATTATAAAAAAATAAACTTGCTTCTATGCTGAAGTTCAAGGATTGCAATGTACTGACTACTAGCTCACAATAAAAATAAATAAAACATAACTTCCAAAATAGATTAGTTTTAAAGACTGGTTTACTAACTAAATTCTTATGGCAGTGTTTTCAAAGTTATGCCTGACTAGTTCAGATTTTTATAAAAGAAATCTGCATCAGGAAAATACTGATAAAGTCTAGAGTGTTAGCAAAAAGAAAGACTGTTATGTAATTTTCTGCTCTTTACCAATAAAGCACCTTTACTTTGTGTCCCCTCTCTTAAGTAAGGCAAATGCTTCTGTTAGAACAAAGGAGAAAATAAGACTCAAACTGTTGCCAAAGCCAGAAAAAGCCTGATTAAAGACACTCACAGACCTGCAAATAAAGTATATTTTAGGCCAAGCTATTATCAAAGTCCAGGAGAAATTATTATTGTTTAGCATTTGGTAAAAGGTCAGGCACAAACAGAAATACACTGAATATTTTGTATCCAGAGTTTACATTTTGATGAGGAGTTTCCAGCAGTCATGCTATATTTAAAATTCTGGCCATGCAGATGGCATGACAAACGTGCTTTCCATTTCAAACCAACAAAACAGCTTTCACATATTTTGTGTTGTCCAATTAACATTTTTCTGGTAATAAAACTGCAGCCTGATCTTTATTTTTCGTGGCTGCTCAAACAATTATCAGAATGCTACCACCCAATGACACACAACCATTTTTTACTGCTACTGAGAGCTTTTGCTGTACAAGGGCTTTCAAGGTAAGTCGAGGGGAGAGGGAGGCAGAATTCAGCACCACAACTCTAAGGCCATCTGAGCAAACCAGGATTTTAAACCATACTTTGTATGGTTGACTATGCAGAAAGTGTCTCTCTTGCTCTTTAATTTCTACACACTTTGCCAGAAGAGAGATCAGGAAATGGGTCATCTTGACTACATTTCATGTTATCAGGAGCAGAGCTGCAAGTGCAGCATTTATACAGATTGTTTCTTAAATTAACAGCTTGCCAGTAGCTGATGGCTCCTACTAAGTCACAGTTCAGCACTACAACCAGCCTGCTGCTGTTCCATGGCACAACAAGTTCAGTCTTGCAATCTAATATCCTGCAAAGAGACTCTTCTGCTGCAGGACATGAAATAACTCAAAAAGAGGTGCAAGACTTGTGTATTTGTGTGTGTATGTGTATACACATATATAAAAATATACCTCAAAGTATTTTAAATTGTGTTTGTTGACAAAAGGAATTTCCCTCCCGAGCTGACTCATAATCTCTAAGGTAAGAGCAGCAATAGCAGAGCTATCCCAACTATTTTCTGTTTAACAGGCTGCACAATAAGGCACTGAGAAAACTGAATTAAATCACGCTGTTGACTTTCTTTGCCTCTATCAAGTCAATCCCAAAACTGCCTTAGAAAGTACTCATAAAATGAAGATCTAGTCTTGAATTTTAGATAACTGATTTACTAGCCAGGTGTTTAAAAAGACCCATAGACAGCTTTACAGAGAAAACCTAACCAGTTCTGAGAAGGTGATATGCCCCTTCGCAGACTCCTACTGCTGAATTTTCCGTAAACTGCAATCATACTGGACTTGAACTAGCAGTTCTGGAAGACTTGGATCTTCTACATACAAACTATTTAATAAACAACACATAGCTCAGAAGACATCACCTTCAAATCTATGGTTTTACAGGTTACCATTTACAGCATTACCATAAGCATGGCAGGGAATCTTTAAAACTTTATTTTTTTGGCAAAGTGCAAAGAAGCTCACTTGGTGAAAGCAGGGGTACAATATACAATTTTAATGGACAACTATCACAGAGTACCCTTGCTGACTACAGAGATATGATGCCTAGTATTCATTAGGTGTCCTGCCAGATAATTAAACTGATTACTCGATAAAAAACTGTTTGCAATTAATCACTCATAAGACTACTATTTTAATAAACCAGTTTCAGCTCAATTAGCTGATTTATTGAGTTCCCTTCAATTAATCAATTCAGTCCAGCTGTTCATGCAAAGTTACTGGCCAGCATGAAGATTACACAAAAACTGTCAGTCAGAAAACAGCAGCAAAGAGAGTTTGCAACTCTCATCACAATTATCTAGAAGGACAAATATTTGGAACACTTCAACACCTTTCTAGAATCCCCAATCATTATTATTATTATAGGTACTACTACTTTGGCAGAACTATCTTTCTGTCACCCCATGAACCCTGCTCGATGTTATTACAGTTCTTTAAGTTACATTTATGCTTTTATTAACTCCAAATATCAAACCAGCATTTTTTATCTTGGGCTCCACCTGCTGGGCTTGAGACAAGCATAAGTCTGTAAGTCCTACATAAACAGTCCAACCTTTTTTTTTTTTTTTTCCATTTAGACAGAAGTGTTTAAGCCAGATAAAACAGAACTACCCCTTAAAACAGCAGCAACACTTTACTGGCAAAGGAGGCAAGCAATGCATTTTGGTACCTTCTGCACTAGGCTGGAGACAGTGAAGACTTACTGCTCTCTGGATAAAGAGCTTTTATAAATTCTAGTTTGCTTATTCCTAGTCAATAAGACAACAGTTACCAAGGATGACAGGATAGCAACAATCTCCTATTTCTGTAATGTTTCTAGTTTGGTGTCCAACTTATGCCTAATACACCAAAACCAGCTTGACAAGAACCACAAACATCCTGTAATTAAGCGTTCTGCTCCAAATGGCACTGCTAATTTGGAAATGATAATAAAGTAACTAACATTCTTGTTCTGTGCTACTGTACTCTGTTAGACAGCACAGTGTGTTGTTTTGTTCATTTGAAGGATCTGTTAAAAGCATGAGTGGATACACGCCAGCATAAGGCAGCATTTAGAGGGACTATCAAGAGACCCAAACATGATAGATTGTGTGTATGTTCTTTTCGTAGGGTTCTACCATCATTTGGTTGATTAGAAGCAATCAGTTCACAATTTGGCATAAAACTATTTTACCCTTAAGAATTCCCAGTAGCAGGCTTTGAAAAATGAAGCCATTTGTTATGTATTTTGTATTCACAAATGAAGCATCATAAATAACATCTGTCAGTTACCACAGTGATCTCAATTGCTTCTCAACTGATCCAAAAACTATTGTTTAGGTGCAGTCTAAAACACAGCTAAAAATCATTAGTCACTGGAATCTGCTAGTTTTATGTACCACAACAGTAACTTGTGGTCAGCAGAGCACAAAACTATTTTACTGTCTCTTTTGAGTATGTCCAAATGAAACTGAGCATTACAGCCCACAAATGCTCATAGAACGGCCATAAAATTGGATGCATTTTCTTGCACTAGTGAAATGAGGTTTTTTTTAACAGTGAACTTTAAAATCATCAAAAATAAGAGATGCTTGATTAGTTCTTAAAAGTCATCTATATTTTTTTCCTCAGAAGAAAGTGTCTCATGGCTGCATTTTTAAAACATTTTACTGTTTTGTTTTTGCACTTCCCTTGTGTAGCACATGCTCCACTGTAGCAACGCTAATAACTAAAGATGAAGTAGAATAGATGGATCTATAATTTGATGACTTCCAGGTTGCTCTCTATAAAGACCATTTGTAACTAACCCAAGCTTTGTCACCCTATCAAGGTGAAGTCAGTCTTCACTGCAAGAGACAGCAATGCAAAGCAAAACCCTTATGAAACACAGAAAATAATATGTAAGATGAATGGCACGCCCAGGTTTAATGGGCTAATTTTATTTTCAGCTGCTTAATTTCTCTCTGGCGTTTTACTAGATTAGGTCCACTGTACAGCTGCCACGAGGAATAAACGCCAGTAAACATAACCTTTCACCACACCATGTTCTAGAAACGTTTACAAGGATGCAGTAAAACAGCCTTTCCCCCAGTTTCTCAAGAACACAAGTTTCTCCTCAGTCACGGATCTGCAGACCCAGAGCCTTTTGCTGGGCTTGTTCCTTAGATAAAGGCTGTATTTTTAGCTTGCACAATTCTTAGGTTTTCTTCACTGAGGAACCACCAAAAGACGTAAGTCGTTTTCACCGTCTTTCTGTGACTATTTCTTGACCTCGAAGGGTCACCACATATTAAAACTTAATTTAAAAATTACTTATTACTCTTGTACACTTACAATTACTCCTGTACGTGACACAAGTACCAACCAGCCACCACCCACGCAGGAATGAAATGTCATCGCATAATCAAAGAACACAGGTGTGAACTGACGCCTGAAAACAACCCCAGAGGTGCTGCTAGATACATTTAGAATAAAAACCTTAAGCAAATGGCGCTCAAGAGCAGCACTTTCTTTGGCGGAGAGGGCCGGAGCTGTGGCGGTGGCCAGGAAGGGCACACACAGCCCCCCGACCCAGGGGCCCGGCGGCTCCCGGCTGCTGGTGGCAGCTGAGGCGCTCCCGGGCCGTGTCCGAGCCCGCCCTGCAGGCACGGGAACCCCCGGCCCCGCACTCCCTCCCTCACTCACCCACGGCCGCCGCTCCGCGCGTCCCTCGCCCCGCTTCCGGAGCGCGGCCGGGCCGCAGCAGCACCGCCCCTCCGGGGGCCGGCCCCGGCTCCTCCTCCCGCCAGCGCTGCCGGTACCGGCACCAGCACCTTCACCTGTGCCCCTGGCCCGGGGCCCGCCCGCACCGACACCTGGCCCTGTCCCCCAGGCCCGGGGCCGGGCCCTACCGGGGTGTGTGTGAAGGGCCGGTGCGACACCGCCCGGCATCCCCCAGCGCATTGGGGGAGTCATAGTACTTGAGCTGCTTCTTGGCTGCCTCAGCCTGCTGCCAGCATATCTGGTTTCAAGCTGAGACGGAAGAGTCAGGTATTAGAAAAAATTGTTTCACCTTTAGGGTGGTCAGGCATTCGAGTAGGTTGCCCAGGGAGGTGGCACAGTCACCATCCCTAGAAATGTTTAAGATCTGGTAATGTGGTTTAGTGGTTTATAGAGGCTACAGTGGTACTGCCAGGGTGGACTTCATGATCTTAAAGGTCTCTTTTAACCTGGCTGATTCTATGATTCTATGAAGATGTGAAATAATAACATTAAATGACTGATGTGATTTTCACAGGGCTCGTACCTCTGAGGACAGATACACCCAGGACCAGGCTGTTGACAATTTTAGAGGGTTTGGATGTAGCTCCTGATCCCTCTAGAACAAGACCCCTGTACAGGATGCTGTTCCATGATCACCTTCAGCAGAGACTGTGCTTCCAGGAAGGCCCCAAAGTTATTGAGCCATGAGATTTCAATGGGATGAATTACAGCCAGGACAACTTTCCTGAGGACTGAGGAAAACGCAAGTGACAACGTCAAATTTGCTTTCAGTTATTAGCACAGCATGATTGGAACTGATAATAAAACATTTAGTAATTTTACCTAGACCTAGGTAAAATTTAGGTTGGGATTAGATCTGTGTCACCTTTTTGTCCTACTGAAATATTAACACTTTGTTTTTCAAACAAAATCTCAAATTTTATCTCTGACTTTTTTTCATGGGTGGCAATAGAGGATTTCAATGGAGACTGTAAATTACAAAATATTTTATGGTGAAGCCTGTAGGAAAACACCATAAAAGCCTGGAGTGCTCTTCCAGGTTCTAACACTGATAAACACAATACACACAAGATGTGAAACAGTAATTAAAAGAATTCCCGGGGTATATGGATGTGTGATGTGGCTTGCAAGGCAAAACCTTTCATCCTGGATACAGAAAACCTGAAGTCAATTGTCAGTTTTAGCACTGCTCTGGCATATGACATTGAGCAAGTTCATCTCAATGCTTTCCTTCTCCATCATCAACAATGGGATGATCGCACTGACCTTTGCAAGGTCTCTTGAGATCTACGGATGAAAATTACTGTGTGAGTGTATGATCACCATTCTTTGTACTATTGCTCCTGAAACACAATAATAGATTGCAGTTATTACCTTGAGACATATAAACCTAGAATGTATTTATGCTTTCAGGTACAGAGTTGGTATTTAAAGCAATTATGTGATGACTAAGTAGACAAATTAAACAAATCTCCATTACATGGAAATTGGCAAAATGCATGCACATTAAATGTAATATATTGTTCTTTCTGGCACTCTGTTTGAGTCTCAAAGTATAGATTCATCACTGTGACCAAAGACTGTTCTATGCTTGATTCCCATTAAAAATCTTCAGATGGTAATCTGCATACCTACAGTAGCAGTCGTGGCCACAGGAAGAAGAAAAAGTGTCCATAGGCTTAAAACTTAATGGTGTTTTTCACGGATTTTTTTTCTATTTTTCATATGTATGAGAAGTTAGAATAAGTTTAGAGCTATTTAAAAAGCCTTTTAGGAAACTGCACAAAACCAGTCCAATGCAGGAATTTGTGAATACTGGATTTGGTGGCCATTCTGGCTCTTTTATTCTTGTGTCTACCTTTTGTTCTACCTAAAACAGCTTGGTTATTGTTGTCCCTCTTTGACCCTGTCCTAAAGGATCAGTGTATAGCTCCCATTGTTTGCCAGTCTTGAATAGTCTGGTCCCAAGTAGGCTCTGATTCTGCATCCACTTTAAGAGAGTGATTCTGTCAGGGCAGTATCTCTCTTGGAGAAAGCTAAAATACAAGCAGAAGCTTAATGAAAGGCTTGTAGAATCGTCCTGAGTTAGTTTCAAAAACTAAAATAGAAATGGTCCTGACATTTGTTTAAAGAGTTTGTTCTTTGAGTGCTGGAATGCATGTTATTTGGAATGCATAAAGCACACCTTAGATTGATTAAATATCTTTTCCCTGAGAGGTCTCAAAAAGCAGCTGTAAAGAGGAGACATCAGGGACCCTTACACTTTTCTAGAGATGAATTCTTGCTCTGATCCAGTATGATATCTCTATCAGTTGTCTAGACGATGCAAGGTATTTATTAGTGGATTTTGTAGCCTAATAAATGAGTGGATAATCCACAACTGGTTACAAAATCGTCTGATGTGCCCAATTAAGTCATCCCAGTCCAGTAAATTGCATTTTTGATGTCATAAAATGTGAGAAAATGCATCTGGAAATAAAGAATGCAAGGATGGCAAAAAGTACCTCAAGAAAGTTTTGCTGTTGCTATTTCAAAGTGATTTCTTGGGGTAGTACTGTGGGTAAACTTGACTACTCTAATCAATTAATGTATAAAATACAGAATATATACGGGAGACAGGGGAATGACACTGCCTTTGTCAACAGCACAGGGACATTGAAACGCTGCACCATTTCTGGCACTTACGGTTACGGTGGGGGAAAAACACAGGAAATTATTCAAAGGAGGAACATTAATGAAGGGAACAGATAACAAGATATAAAATAGGGGCGTAGGAAGCTCAAACTATTCGGGTTACCAAAGACAAAGCCAAGAGGTGACGATGGCAGCGCACAGACCCCTGCAAACAGCGAGGAAGTCAAGTAAGATAAATCCATGTTGATCGCGTGCCAGCATTACCTGGCTGCGCTGCACCTGACGGGCCCTCTGCCACAGCATTTCAGCCACCAGCTAGACCCGGCATCTCCGGGCGAACAGCTTGAGGAAGGCAGCGTTCCGTTCCTGAGCGCAGAAACCCTTCAGCTGCGCTGCGGGGCGGGGGCGCGTACCCATCCAGGGAGGTGACATAATGGTTCCTGGCGCTCTTGCCGAGCGCGCATCGCCAGTGCTCCACTCTCCCGTGCGGCAAGGGCACGGCCGTGCTCCATGCCCCGCTCCCCGGCCCGGGCTGCGCGGTCCCGCTCCTGCCCCGGGCCTGCGACCGCTCCTCCGGTCGCTCCCGCCGCGGGCGGGGCCACCACCCTGTGACGGACAGGCCCGCGGACCAATGGAACGCGGCAGGGCGGGAATGCGCCAATGGCGCTGCGGTTGCCGGGCGCGATCGCGGCAGTGTCGCCCAATGGGAAAATTCGCGGCGCGGGAGCCGCGCGCCGGTTCGCGTGCGGCCGCAGACGGGCGGCGCG
>VZRN01005748.1:1443431-1480759 GCA_013397935.1 Dasyornis broadbenti | reverse complement strand
CGGACGGGCACCCGCGGGGCGAGCACGGCGGGAGCGGCTCCTGCACGGGGAGCGGGAGAGGAAGACAAGGGGCTGACATGCTGCTGCCCAGCCGCTACCGAGTGGTTTATTGAAGAGTTGGGGGGTTTCCCCTTTTTATTTTTAAATTTTTTTTAAAACATTTTTATTTTTTTTGTACGCCGCCTCCTTGAAGCCAGGAGCAGCAAGGAAAATAAGCCGAGGACAGAGAAATAAGACGGAGATGGTGAGCAGATCGCTGGGTTGGGGGAATGAATGAGGTTGCCGGGCTATTTTCAACGAGAGGTTCTTGCAGGGTGTAGTTTTGGGATGATTTTGCATCACGATTCCGGGCTAGACTTCTTTGTTTGCCAAAGGTTGCTGGTTCAGGTTTAGCAGCGTTCATCAGTTTATTGTGAGATGCGCAACGAGGAGTTGCTGTATGCGAATGCCTGAATTACATGCGCAAGCCACACACACAAGCGACCCCTAAACAAACCAACATTGTAATAATCCTGCAATATGATGGGCAGCTCTTGTCATGGAGGGAAGTCATTCCTCAGATTATTTGTATTAGGCATTGAAGATGAGTCTCTTTGTAGCAAAGACCAAACAAAACTCACCTGTTTTTTCGCAAATGCAAAATCCATTACAGACTTAAAAGCCAGAGTTAGGGGTTATTTTTAATTTTTTGCTTTCCCTGCAGTATTGAGGTACACGGTTAAAATCTGACGTTTGTAGAAGTTGAAAAACACTTTGAAATGTTCACTTCTAGTGCATATGAAATAGTAAAGACTGTCTTTCTTGGTTTCTCTTTTTTTCATGTAGGCACTTGTTTGTGTGAAAGGGGGAATTCTTATAACATGCACTTTGCTTGTTACGCTCTAGTGTTGTGCTTTAGGTAGGTCACAATTGAAAACGTGATTCATAGCACGTTAAAAGAAAAAAAGCTTAAGCAGATTTTTTTTTTTTTTTCTTTAGGTCAAGTGATGACCTGTTATACCAATAGCTTAAACCCTAGATCCAAGTTTGGGGGCGGGGGTGGGGGCAACAACCCTGCTGATTTGTATTAATGGGAATGCTTTACGGTAAAAAATCCTGCTTCTAAATGATAGAATATTGACACTGGCTGAGTGCAGCTTCCTGTGGATAGAGTACTGCAATCTGCTAAATACACTAGTCCTTTAAGGCTCCATAAATGTAGACATATTTTGTTTACAAAATTGTGCAAGACTGCATGGTGCAGTAGTCAAATCATAAATTTTAGTGATTTTTAGAAATGTTGCAAGGTACTACAAAAGAGAAAAAAGTACAGCTTCCTGTTAAATCTGTTATGGAAAAAAGGAAATGATTTGGTGTAATAAAGTAATACAGGGTATATGCATGGTGACTAAAGTAACTGCAAGGGCTGGAGAGTTTGGAGTTTGTTAGAAAAAATACGTTGTGAGCTCTGTTGGGGTCTTCATCATGCAAGATATTCCGATGGATGGCTCTTAAATTTATTTTAAGCAGCATTTCTGTAAGTGCTTGTCTGAAATATTTAAATTATATGCTCCATTAGGCAAATAGGTTTATCTTCCCATTCCTTGGCTAAAGGAATGCATTAGGAAGGCAGGGTTTGAAAGAACAATAGTTTGACTGCATAGTTTCACTGCATGGTGTATCTTCATGTGTTTTTCAGAGATCATAGATTGTATTTTATTTGACATTGGTGTTCTTTATAAAAAGTGGACTGTGCTTATTTTATTTTTATGCCATAGTTACTGTCAACATAAATAACTGAATTTCAATTAATATAACCATAGTTTTGACCTACTATTTAGCTAAAATAGATGAAAAATAATTCCCTTCTTTGAATTTCATGTATTAATTCAAAATCTCTGCAATTGATTTCAGTCTCAGAAAGTTTTTAATGTTGGAAGAACCAGTAAGAAGTACAAAGGGAGGGAGTTTCCCATTTTATTGAGTTAGGACACTGTTCTAGAAATGGCAAAATTCCTGCTTTTTGCTTATACTTCAAATTCTGTACAAACTGTAGTTTAGATTCTTGTCCTAAAGACCATCTGTATGCATATTACAGTTATATAAAACTAAGCTTCTGTACTTGATTTTATGTAATGCAACACATTATATCTGCAGTGCTTTTGGTGGATCTTGGGTAGTGTCAGAATTGATACACTGCAAGGAAAACCTGTTAGAATTCTTGTGCTACCAGGTTTATAGTTTGTTGCTCTTAATATTTTATTGTGTGAGTATAAATCATTGACACAGACATTGTAAACAAATGCTGCAGCAGCTAAGTGTGAGATTACATTTGGCTTGTGTCTCTCCAGTTTAACTAGAGTATGACAGTATTTTGTCAACTGTGAGGGCATCCTAATAGCTGTCATAGTTACCTTCAAAGCAGTAAGGTCAATTTTTTACTTTCTTGTCTGTCTCTACACAATAAGGAGGAAAAGGCCAACTCTAGGGTTACACCGATATGGATGGGGAAGGAATTGCACATCTGTTGCATGCAGTTACCTTATTCAGACTTCATGTGTGTCTCCTGGAAATTACCAATGAGATTTTAAAGATTAAAATCCACATATTTCTGGAAAAAGTGTTCTTTCCATAATACACGATATTAAAAGTGTACATGTAACTTGACAAGCATATTTTCTTCAGAAAAGGGCATTAGCAGTATCATGGGTTTAAGCATTAAAATAAGAACAAGGAGATTTTGAAGTATTCTCTTAAATTTGAGGTAGAATGTGGCATACCTGTGAGCCGAAGCAAGGAAAGTAACCACCTGAGCATCTGAAAAAAGAAGCAAACAATTGAGATAATGAAATGGGTTTTATTTCCTTCAGCTAACTTGTGTAAAACAAAGCCAGCCCCAGAAAACTGTGGTGCAAGTGTTTTGTTCGCTGGTTGTCATTTTCACTCCTACCCTTGCATTTCACAGGCAGTCCAAAACAAACTGTAAAGCTACTTCTGGTGCAGTCTGCTGAGGTTCTAGAGGTCTACATTTTCTCCATTAGCTTAGGTCATATTTGTTTTAAATAGTACGTAAGAGAAATAACTAATTGTAGTCAATCCAGTTCTTTTTTGTGACTGGTTTTGTGCAACATTCTAAGAACAGACAGCTTAATTTAGTAATACCCAATCTTTTGAAAGCCTGACAGTCAACCCTCTGGCAGTCACAATTTTGAGTAGCATTTGGTGTGTTGTCTGTAAATGACGAATCGTTTAATAGTAAGTGGATAGCATCTATTACTCATCATTAATTTATACACACTGATCAAACAAAATAATATTTTGGAGTCCTGATGAGACTCATAGATTTCCACTGTTTCAGGGTAGTCCGACATTTTGACCCACCAAAATAAAGGCCTTTCTTGGAATATCAGTTAATCTTAGGGTTAAATAAATGTGTAAGAGACACAGTAGGTATATGTATATGGGTGACAATTTTAAATATTTTAGTCTTTTGTAGAGAGCACTTCAATTTAGTTCATGAAGCTCCTATCTTGTTACTCCTCATTCCTACAAAGAACATGTATTTTCTTACAGTGTTGTCATTACTGGGAGCTTACCATTGTTGGAATGAATGCTTCTTTCTGAAAAGAATGAATCTTAACTAAAGCAGCCTTATACCCTTGAAGTGACTGGCATTATTGATTTTTTTTTTTTTAAACTGATTGCTATATCAAATTCTGTAAAAGTTGACACTGCATTTATAGATGTGTATATATATGTATTTATATGTATTTTACTCTGTAGTTACGTTTTTTGTCCGATCTAGATAAAACTGATGGAAATGTCACTGATTCCACCCAAGTAAGAGACAGCCAAAGTTGATTCCAGGAAGCTGACCACAATGAAGTCAAGGGATCTGCTTAAACATATCTTTTAAAATCAGGCCTTCTGAGAGTAAGCCTAGAAAGAAATTATCTGTGGGTACCTGTATAATTCCTGAATGTGTGTTTGCTGAAGTGTGCACACATTTTGCACGAGATAGAAAATGTTTACTAGCAGTAGTACTCTGAGGAAAACCTGTGAGCCATGGGTATGTGCAGTTGGGACTCTCTCTGAAAACATCTCAGTGAGGGGTATCTTGGTCTGATTCTGCAAGTCTTACTCCTCTATAATCAGGTGATGTTAATAACAGTGAGATAAGTTGAGCAATTTTTGACTATAGTCAAATATATATCTCTTAGATTTTGACTGTATATTTAGAAAGAATAAAATTGTAATATATAGATCACAGATTCTAGACTGAGTGGTCCAAGGAAGTAATTCTTATCCACCACTTGTGTAGTGGTGATGCTGCTGCTGGCAATATTACAAGGTACTGAGATCCATTGAGAACATATGGACAGAGTTGTGACTTTCTGTCTTGCTCTCCAGTTTATATTGCACTGGGAAGACCTTTCTGTTCCTGAGCTACATACAGTATGCTTCATCTCTTCAGATATGAGGGCTTTCTTAGACAATTTGGGATTTTTGTTCCATAAGGTCCTTGACTGGCTTGTCAGAATCTTCTGTGCATGCTTCAGTTGATGTTATTTATAGTTACAGTTTTTCTGCATCTTGGAGCACATGCATTTTGTTTCAGAAGCTGTGGCAGGGTTTCCATGAGATACTGTGCAGATACACACCAGTGCACCACTAATCTATTAGCTTCTGATTTGTAGGTCAGGGAGGAACTGAGATTTTGCTATCTAAGCAGTATCACCTCTTTGCTGCTTCAGTGCTTACATGACATTTCAAGTTGGCTGAAGATTAAAAGGACACTGTCAAGGTATCTTTCACAATTTCATTTTTATTATTTATTTTGTTTGCCTGGTTATTGCTGTCATAAGCCATTGGAAACTTGAAGTGTAGTGCCTTGGCAACAGGCCTTCGTCCTCCAGAGCAGGTACTGTATAGCTGCTTATGGTTTATTTAAGAGTTGTGAAGCATTTACTGTCTTCTGAAATGCATTACTGAAGAGTTACAGATTAAACATTGCAAGCAACTGAGAGGGAAGAAGTGAGTAAATCAGTTTGGGTAAGTCCTGACATTTTGTAGTTATGGTAAACTCAAAATATTTCTTATTTTCCTTATTTCTTTCAGAACCTAGTAATTTGGGAGTCTGGAATTAAGCATCAGTGCTTCCTTTGCACAGCTATCCTTGAGAGTGGACTTTCCAGGGGATGGATATCAAGACCTGCATTCTAGTTGGATATAGTTGGAATTATCTTATGTAGTAACCTGTATAAGAATTCTTACAGGTGCAGTGGTATTGATTGATTGAGGTGCTGAGCAGTAGCTTTACAGGATCTGGGCTTTGTCTACCACAAATGCCTTCTTTCTGTTGTAAGCTTAGTTATCTTCCCCTCTTATTTCTGCTCTCATAAGAGGAGTGATCATGGGAGTTTTTTGTACAGAAAATGTTGCCTTAACTTGTTCCTGTATGAATGTCTTTTCTTAACTGATCTACATTCATTGCAATGTAAAGTTAGTGAAACTAGAGCTACTGTTTCCAGTTATTTAACTGCCTCTTCTTTATTTGCTCTGGTGATGTAAGCTCTGCCTGTGAGTTGGAATACCTTCATGGAGCCTTCTCATTACAGTAAATGTTCTCTGTTTCATTTGGGTTATGTAGTGATAAAATTTTAAATAACTGCTGTTCAGAACAGTCACAGAAGTGGTGGCACAGAATTTTTTACTGGATTATCCTGTTGGTAAGAAACTGTATTGCAATGTCTCAGTGATCAACACTGTCCATGGCTACTGGATTCATAGCTTGATGAGAGCTGATTGTATGTAATGATATTGGGTAGTCTTATTTTTGCAGATTTTAAATAGGAAAATTATAATCTTTTTAACAGTATGCAGAGTAGCAAAGTTTGCAGAGATTGCCCAGAGGAAAGCAAATTGCAGAGTGGCTTAAAATATGGTTCATAAAGTGCAGACTGTCTTGGGGAAGGAGAATCAGAGATGTGACACGTAAGTTGGGGTAGCTGCAATGACTTCAGGCATGTCAATTAGATGCGTGGTTTAGAAAGGGCAGCCACTTCTGGTTGCAGATAAAACCAGTGGATAGAGACGGACTTCTCTGGAGGCCGATCCAGTCTATGAGGTTGAATCGAGTCTTCTAACTGGCACTTTGTGAGCATCTCTCTGCTGAGTAGCAAATATAGGTAGTTTACGGAGACTGTCTTCCGAAATTAGGAGTTAAAAAAACTGAAATAATCTTAACGTTCCTTCTACAATTCTTAATGTGATGCAAGGAAGCTTCAGTCATGTTGGTCAGTAAAACATCAATAACCATTCGCTAAACTTGGATTCATTTTTGCATAAGAGTACCTGTATTCTAATGGTCCCAAGGTATTTGAAAACTGTTATTGTATGGAGGATACATAAATTTAAGAGTTTTTCAGAATTTTTAAGACACGTATTCTTCTGCGTGAATAAGTATCACATTTGACTTTATTTTATCAGTGTAATGCCAAGTCACAAACATGAATCCTAACTTAAACTGGCGTTGTTTTGCCTCTTTGCCCCACAGGCTGGGTCATGCCATGCTGGTATAACTTCTCCTCATATTTTTAGACTAGTTCTTTTTTAATTTAGTGTGACAATACAAGTAGTGAGTTATTGATGGCAGCTAAAGTGAGACCATTATGACTGTAATCAATAACACACCTGCATAGAATAACAAGTACTGCCAGGGACATATTTTGTATTGATTCAGAAATTTATACTGTCTCCACTACACCCAGTCTGCTACTTCCATAATTTCTGTAATAAAATCTTTACTTTAGAGAAGCTGTTGCTAAGTTAAATACCAAGAAATGATGACATATCAAGATGTAAATTACATATTGAAGATTTTACTACAAGCAGAAATAGCACTTCCTAAATTCCTGTGGGTTCTGATTCAGGACGGAGGCACTTCCTTACTGCAGGCTGAAAGATAATGGCAGTCAAAACCCGTGTTCCCTCTCCTGAGGCAGTATTTTAGAGGTGGAGGGTAAGGCGCTGCTTTTAATGTGGTGTGACGATGGAAGATTATTGAATTGTATAATCCATAAGTTTGAAACCTCTGTAGGTTACCACATTTTTCTCTTGTGTTTCATTGTGGTATGTTCCTGCAGGTGATAAACAGTCTTCAGCTTTTACAAACTACTTACTATGCTGATGGTGGGGTTTCTGAATCCCAACCCATGGTCATCTATCTAGTCAAGGAAATAACCACTTCATTTCATTTATGATGCCACAAACCACTTTCCACTGTTTTAGAAGCAGAGAAGCAGTATGATAAGTCTGATTTTTAGGAACTTTAGTATTTAAGGTACTGAAGAACTAATGTTAAACAGAACTAAAGCTTGTTTTATATATATATATATATAAAAGGAACATGAGAGAATCTCGGTGATATTTATAAATAAATTGATACTTTGGCTGAGAGGTATCTGTTAGGAATTTAGGCCAAATTCTTGAAGGGATTTAGGTACCTAGTGCCTGTTTGATTCCATTCTCTTTCTTTACATTATTGTCACTGAAATGAAGGGTTTAGGTTTAGGAATTCTTTTGAAAGCTTAGATCACAGGTGTATAAATTTTCTTGACTTGTTTCTTTCAGGTTTATGTGATTGTTAGAGCTTTATTTTCAAATAAACACGGATTAATTTGATAAGACAAATTGACAAGTATATTTAAATTATTGCAACTATTTTAAAATTGCACTTACAGATCAATTCAAGATAAAATATCAGTCTTCACAGACTACCAAAATTAAAGAAGCTCTGAACATAAAACTTGATTTTTGATGTCGGCATATATGAATATTTGTATACATTTGGATTTGAAAGACACAGTCATGCAGTAAACACAAGAATTCCTTGGCCTTTATCACCATGCTTGTTTAAAACTGCATACAGTTTTGAAGGTATTTAGTATACTTCCAAAACCTGAGAAAAGAATTGAGAGGTACCTACAACTGTGAAGAGTTTAAAAATACAAAGTTCCCATTTATACTATTGTAAACTGTGTAATTAAATCCAATCTCCAGTTGAGATTGTATAATTCAGAGAATATTGAACATCCACGCTTGCTTCAGGCTGTCTAGTGGACTATATTGCCCACAATTAAACAGATGAATGCACAGATAAGGATAGGCATCCTTCCAACCAGTTCTAGCTATATTTAGCAAATTCTTCTCATTTCCCTCTCTGTAGGAGGGTGATGTTGGTAACTCTAACATTGGCCAAGAGAACTGTTAGTGTCTTAAATTCTGCCCTACAAGGTGTTTAATTTTCCCATATTATTCTTGACTTTATGTTTGCTCCCTTTCTTTTGGATTAACTCTTTATATGTCCTAAATGAAAAATTTGCTTTGCATTGGCCATCTGAATGTAAAAAGAAGTAGAAAGTCATTCTCTGTGCCAGAAGGGAATAGGATGATCTTGAAAGTTTCACAAGTTGAATGTTCTGAAATTTATTGAAGATAAAATCAAGACAGGGGAGCAATGCAAAGAAATCTCCTTTTTATGGAAACTGAAGGTACAGATTCTGTAATTTTTTACCTTATGTATCACTGTTTCAAGAACTACAATGACTCTTGTTAAAATGCAGTAACCTTTCTGTGTAGTGTTACCTTTGGAAAACACAAAATTGGGCTGAGAGGAGTCCTGTCGTTGGCAACAGACATTTTAAGCAAAAATAAGACTATGTATTGCCTTATTATAGATTTTATTCCTTTGTACTATAGACTTACTACCTGTGCAATAATGAGTAAATACTGCTGTGTTTTGAAGGTGCAGTGTTTAGCCAGAGAAATTGGCTACTGATCCTGGTAGTGAAAGAACAGGTGCCAAATGCAGATGTGTGTGTCGCAGTAATGCAGTTGGGAAGAGGAGGCTGGAGGGCAGGGGTTGGTATAGATGGGACGGTGCTGTGTGATTCCAGTGATGCAGAAAGCAAGGCCCGTGAGAGAAGCCCTTTAGCCCTTGGTTACTTAAAGTAGTGTAGGGTGTAGTTTGTCACGGTACTGCAAAAAGAGGGGAAAGACTATTAAGAATTACAGGATAAGGACAGCTATGTCATGTGAAAAGAAGTTGAAGTCTAGGGGAAAGCAGCTGGTCTCACGCAGGAGAGAGTGATATTTTAAAATTTTAAAAATTGTTTTTTCTTTAAACTACTAACCCAACATATTTTAGAATTGTAAAAGCTTCAAAAACAGTTATACAGGTATTCCTGTTGTTTCAGAAGTAGACAAACTGTGGAGCTGTAATCTGTAGGAGAAGTACTGATCATCTGAGAATTTTTGATTTTGGTTGAATAGGATAAGGCATGTAAAGATTTCAGAAGCTTTAATGTCTACATAGCAGCTCAATTAAGAAAACTAGAATTTCACATAGTGTCTGTTTTAAATGAGCTGTCTTCTGTCTGTAATCTGTTAAGTACATCTGCATGTACCCATGAGACTGCTGTACAGAGGATATAATTATTTTGTTTACCATTGTGAGATTGATGTGAATGGAATCAATACCAGTTACTTTGCTTTTCATTACTGAAGGCATCTGAAATGTTGACCAACCTTATCTTCCTTGTGTCAAACGGATCACAAAGCCCTTATATACACACCATTTGACCTTCTAGGACATTCTTCAAAGAACTGGCAGGCTTAGCATGTCACTTTTTTCCTCACTTGAAGAAATTAAATCTAATTAGGAGGATCCTTCTAATACAATGTAGATACAGATTACAGGTGCACAGGGTGTGTGGAGAGTCCAGAATGAAAATAGCTGTAATGAAGATGCCGGGGGAGGGGAAAAACCCTGAAATAGGCTGATTTAATTATCAATCTTGTACTCTAAAATGAGTGACTTCAGTAGCTGCACTGATATAAAACATTTACAGCAAGTTGGAAAATTCTGTTGCGGAAACATCTCTCAAAGCATTTTCTTCCAGAGAATATAAAATGAGAAAGGCATTATGCACCAATGCAACAGTTGCACAGTTTTAGTGTTAGTGATTAACACCTGATATTTATTTCCCTCTTCTTCACCCAGGTGTGGTTTGACTGGGTACACCTGTATTACTTAGGTGCTTTAAGAGTTGAAGCACGAACAGAATTGACTTCTCCTTGGGAAACCTTTGACATTTCACTGGCTGTTAACGTTGTCCTTCTTACAGCAAATGTCACTTGAGAGTTTTGTAATAGAGAACAAAAAAATATGCTTGTACATGCTTGTCATTTCACATGAAATCAAGTGACTGATTTCTGATAGAAATCTCGAGCATTTAGTTCATACAAGTTTCTGCCGGATCCCCCTCAGAATAACTGGTTTTTGCACGTTTTTTGATGCAAGGAGTATTAGTGGTAGATTTTCTGAGAAACTAACTATTTAAAATACCTTTGATACTGTGAAATTGAGAGACACTTACTGAGTATGTACAATAACAAGACAAAATCCAACTAGTTTAAAGTAGATGTAATATCTAGGATAAAAAAAAAAGGCGTGCTTGTTTTGTGTGTGTCCTTGTGTGACTGGGGAATTTAGAGCAGTCATTGGAAGATGAAGGAATCCGACTCTGCATTATTGGACCCAGAGGCCATACTGTGTGATTACTAATGCATGCAGGCATGGTCAATAAATTTCATGGTTATACATCTCATTGTCATTTTTGGAGCTCATTGATTTAAGCAGCATGTGCTGATCAAGAGTATTACAACAGGCAGCACAGCTTCATATGCTGACAGGTACAAAGTGGAGGAGTCTTATTTCAATCAAAATGGAGAAAAAAAAAAATTGCTGTTAAGTGTGAACTGAGTGCTCGAGCAAGTTGACGAGAGATTGTGGAGATCATGCTCCTGGAGATTTTCAAAACCTGTCTGGAAAAGATCCTGAGAAACTTGTTCAAATTGTCTCTGCTTTGAGCAGGAGTGTTGCCAGGTGGTATCCAGGAGTATTTCCAGTCTCAGCTGTTCTGTGTCTACTGCGTAAAAACCAGAAAGTAGTTCCAGGGTTGCAGGGTTGTAGTCTCCATTTATGTTTCTCCCAGTGGGTAGAAGCCATCAGTGAATCTCCCCGTGCCGGTGCTGGCTGAGATGGTGAAGCTGGATGGAGAGAGCTGAGTTAGGCTGGGATGTGGCTCCAGGTCTAAGGGCACCATTAGCAGCTGCATTCATGAGACCACAGTTTGTGTTTCTTAACCAACTTGGTTGTATCCATTTAAATTAATGTTTAAGGTCAAGCTTCTGCCTTTAGTGCAATAAAGAATTTTAAGAAGTTTATTTACATTTAGACGCTTTCACTGTCACTTTGTTCACCTGGCTTCAAAGCATATTGACTTATATTGAACATAATCTTCTAATGAGTTTTGTTTTTGCCAGGAGATACATGTTTCTTTCCATTATCTTGTTTGTTTCTATTTTGTAGTTTGTGAGTAATATTTGCAATTAGTTTTCTACAGTACCATGTTGGTAACAGCAGCAGGAAGCCATAGTTAGCTCAGCTGGAACATTTTGGCCTCTGGAGTTCTTGTTACTGCATTCAGAGTAAGAAATAACTGCCTGCTTATCTTTGTCGCATTTGGATGCTCTCATCCCCTTTTTTGTTCAATATTTCTTTATTGGTTAGACTTAAGACAGCTGGTAGGAATAGTAAATCCAAGTTGATTGTAACAGATACTGTCTGACATTGGCATGTCTGTAACTAGGAAGATGAAAACAATGTGCAGTAAATATTTTGGACAAGCTGAAAGAAGTTGCTAAAATAATTCAAAATTGTCCTGCCTGCTAGACTGGATAAACAAAGTGAAAATTATTTCCTTTTATTTGTGCACATTTTTGAAGAGCCTCAGAATTGCTGTGATGTTGTATTGAGCTGTATTTCTGCTCAGTGCTTTTTGTAGACATATTTCATATTACCTGTAACTTCATCATTGCAGTCTTCCTGTGGAGAACATGTCCAGAACATGTCCTGTGGGCAGTTGTGGGACTGGGAGAGCTGTGCTCAGTTTGCACCTCAACAACTGGTCTGCATTTAAAGCACCTTGAAGACATATTTGTAATATTAAAATAAAGGTGTTTAGCCTTTGTTTAAAATCCTGTCTCTCTGGAAGCAGGTTACCTAATGAGCATGTTTTACTCATCTCATGGGGACAAACCCTGAGCTGTTAAATTTGTGGCAGCAAAACGAAACAATTTTTGAACCAAGTCATCATTTTCAGCATCAATAGAAGGTCATGCCCTTGTCAGCTGGCATTGGTTCAGCATAAGGTTCCAGTCAGAATTGGCTGCGTTATGCTTAGAGCTGCTCTTTAAGAGACCTTCACCCTTCACTCTGTTTGGAGCTGCTGCCATGGTGGATCTACTGAATATTTATAAGAGACTTATTACAAGACTCCTTACTGCAGTCAGAGTAGAAACTCGTTAGTTCCCGTCTGACAGAATGAAGCTTGTTCAAGCTCATGACAGACTCTACTTCCATCATTTCTTCTCTGCTTACTGTTGTGTGTTAAGCCATGATACTGATTTAAGTTCAAAATACAACTCCACTTGTACTACTTCTGTAGTTTCAAGGTTGGCTTGGTTCCTGAGAAATTGAGACCTTCTGGGACCTGCAGTTTGGCAGACTAAACTTTTTAAACAAGGTTACGAGTAAAGGCTGGAAAGCTCGTTCTCTTGCTCTGCTGCTTGACTTAAGTAATGTTTTACTCAGCTGTAGTCTACAAAGATAGCCAAAATCACTCTGAATCCATACCCCTTGCAATTTTAGGAATATGACATTGCAAAAAGTTAGGGAACTGTTTTCATAGTAGATGATTGTTCTCATCAAGAATTTTTACAGTGCATTTAAATTTCTCTTCCTATGAGCATCTTCAGATGCTGGAAAGAGATAAATTTTAAATCAAGTGTTAATTACCAGAATGTCAAACATACTTTTTGAGCAAAGTTGCTCATAAAAGAGAAAAAATTTTACATAAATACAGGTTATAGATAATTATAATTTCTTCCTGAACTCTTCCTAGATCTTACAGGCATGTGTAGGTAGCAGGATATCCAGGTTTGTAGCTCAAGTGATATCTTGATTTATTGAAAACTTAAATCAGCTTGCTGCTAACTTCTGTTTTTTTTTTTTTTTTTAAATGGCTCATACAGGATTGCCATATTCAATTAAAAATAATTTTAGAAGTGCAGTTTAGGATTTGTTGCAATGTTTTAAAACTTTTATCAAGCTACTAGTGGCACTTTTTAATATCTAGTGTTATCCTGCTGATGTCTGTTTAATATTATTTCTGATTATTATAACTGCATTTCTTTTGGATTGGAGGAAATTGTGTGTTCACTTTATTCTTTGGAAAAATGTTTTTTAAAAGGCAAGCATTGGCAAGATTTTGCTTCTGACCTCTGGATTGAATTGCTCATCAGGCAGAGTCTGAATTGCTATTAAAAATGAAACTTTTGAGGAAAATTCTTGCCTGAGGTTGGATTTGTACTGATTCAACACATTTTTTATGATTATACCATCTCCCTCAGTGCTGTTTCTGGAACAACGTGACCTTTTTAATGAATTTTATTTTGTCACAAACTGAATTTCCATGTCTGTGCTCTACTTGCTTGTGTTTTTCATGTTTGTGAGTGGTTCCTCCTTTGTTGTGCAGCACTTAAAAGCATGTACTTATCAGAGTTGAAGATAAAGCATCCTGTTTAGTAATTAGCAAAATTTTCATTGTGTCATCCTAAAGTCAATGGAATTACTGTATTGAGACATACTGTTGTCTTACAACTTGTAAGTTATGAAATGAAACATAAAATTCACAATGGAAGGGGATGACACCTGGGGAGAATATATGGATTTTGGGAGGCAGCCAAATGCTGACTTGCTTACAAGAATTGGGTGACGAACCCCAGTGTTCCTTCATCAAAGCAGTCTGCAGGTAGTTGTGTAGAGAAATCAGAGATCTAAAGCTTTTTAGATTTTTAAATTTAGAGTAAAATTTATCCTCTTCTCTGCTGTAAGTCCCAGTGCTGCTCACTCATAGTGTTCTACAGGGAAGGTGTGACTTCCAACTTGCAGCGTACCTATGGAATTGTGTGTATTTCTAGCTTGGAAAGAAAAGCAGGCAAAACAGTTGGAGATTTCTGGTTTTTGGAGTTAAACACAAAGAAAAAAATGATCAAAACTTGGTAAAACGTAGCCCAAGAAAGTTTTTGTATTTCTTGGGAATTAACACTTTATATTACTGTTAACTTGATCTGAAAAATGCACCAGTTTCCTTGTAACTTAATATATGTTTGTTTTTTGTGGAAAATATTCTTTTCTGTATGTAACAAGTATTAGGTCAGTGAAATCAGGTGTATGATCCAGGAAAAAATACATTTAAGCAAAGAGAAAATAAGGAGAAGCATCTTGGCTATTTTTGCGTCTATATTATGGTACTCTTAAAACAAGTGGTTTTTGGATTTTATGACCCAGAGATTTCAGTAGAAACTTTTCCGCATACTAGAGAATTCAAACCAGATAGAAGTTTCAGCCTTGAACTTTGATTTCGGGAAGTAGGAACTCTAGAGACTGACAAAAGTCTTGCCTTGGCCTATTTTGAACTAGGGATAGCAGTGCAGTTTTGGCAGGTGTTTGGGCTGTGAACTGTATATGGAGTTGTCTCATTACTCAGGTCAACAAGCCATTAGTCACACTAATTACAGAGTTTATTCAGAGTTTGATCAGCCTCTTGTGTTTTCCAGGGATATCCATAACTGAGTTGTGCTTTATGAACAAGGGGAGGGACCTAACAACTCGCCTGAAAGGGTGGTAAGAGTTAGCAAAATTTCTTACATATGTTTGTATTTCTTTCATTGTTACATGTATTTATGTGTATGAAATCTAGAAAGCGAAATTGCCTGGGACAGTAAATTGAAAGACAGATGAAAAAAGTAAGTCTCACAGTTGATATTCTTTAACAAACAATAAAGTGAAAGACTAAATTTGTTTTATAGTAATAGCCTGTAGTGACCTTTCTGTCAAACCGAAGGACTTTTGAACTGAATATGGCTAAAATATGCAAGAGTTTGAATTAGCCTGCTTGGAATACCAAACCACCATATGAAAACAGATGTTGGTTGTAATCAAAATGTAGAGTAATCAACTGCATATAATGTAGCTAATAATAAAGCTTCTAAAACTTTATAAATGGGCCTTTTCAAGATGTCTAAAAGCCAGATAGCAGCAGAACAAAACAAGAGGTGAACTGACTTCCCACCTCCTGACTGCCCTTTCTCAGTGCCTCAGTTTTGTGTTCAGCTGTACAGACAGATTTCATTTGGGTTTGTTCTTGGAGGTCTCTGTGCAGAAATCTGTGGCATGTGAACATGGCTCAGTTATAAACTCAGTGGTTACCTGTGGGTGTGGTGGGATGTGGGCCTTGCTGCAGCAGAACCTCCCTGCTTTAAGTGAAGGGCGCTTGTCAGAAGAGTACAGTCAATGTAGTCAAAGATCAAGCAATTTATTAATTTGTATGACTTCCACTGATCTGGGAAGTCATTCCTGAGACCTAACCAGGCAGAAGTTTCCTTTCACAAGGAAAAGTAATTTACATTGGGATAAAGGAACATAATTTAAAAAACTTGGTCTCTTAAATGACTAAAACCAGAAGACAGCTGTACTCTCTAAATTAATAAAATTGATTGAGTAATTCAGACTTTTAAAAGCTTTCATTTTTTAAAATTAGTCTCCTTTTAAATTTGTTATAGAGCAAATAGATCTTTGGGTGAAAGGTGGGAATACACTTTACACACTACAAGCAAAACTGAAAGCTACTGCTTCTGAATATCCTAAGCAGTCTAGAAGAGGTGGGAGATTTCTTAGGGGTTTTTTCACTATAATAGTCAGCCTGAGGTGAAATCTGTAGTATTTAGAGCAAAGGAAAATGATTGTAAGGGTGAAAGGGAATAAATTGACAGGAATAGGTGTTATCCCTTACCAAACAGCCTCACTACTCATTCAAAATTAGGTAAAAAGGTAGCAGGCAATCAAATGAAATGCTTTTTGTGGAGACATGATAAACATGTATCTGTTGTTATTCTGCAGCATATTTGTGAAGGGAAGGAATGCACAGCTTTGAAAATCTTTCTGCTTTTTCTACACTGAAGAAACAGTACTAATTGTGCTATCATTACCAAAGGGCTTTTTTACAGGGTTCATGTCTAAGACTGATTTCTTGTTTCAGAAGTGAGGTATTCTCTGTATTCCTGTTAAAGAGTATGTCACCCTTAATCTGGAGAGCCATACATTTTCAGAATGATGGTGCTTTCAATTTATTGCTTGTCAGCCCTAAAGAATGCTAGTCATTTTCTTTACAAGTGCAACTCATTGAGTGAGACTGCTAACTTATAAAGCAATTTTAGGTTTATTGTGATTGGTTATTGGTTTGTGGCTTTTAATGATGAGATTGAATTGCATTTTTGTGCAATAGACATTGTGGGGGAAAATCTGAAAAGTTGGAGCCTTTTGGAACTGCTCTTTCTCCCACTGAGGTCAGCAGCAGCATTTCTGTGGCTTTCAGTGGGAGTAACATTATACTGTTTGAATGTGAAGAGTTTTCTTTTAAAAAACACTTATAATAGTCTGCTTTAGTTAGGGTTACATGAAAACTAAGTAACTATTGTACTATTTGTTTATGGAATAAAAAGGTATTTCCTAAGTAGGAGAATGAAGTTGTAACCATTTCTGTTGTGCCAGCATATTGGGTTTTTTAATACCTACAGCTCTGAAAGTCATTGCACCACAAAAATTGGTTGTCTAGAACTGTTTTGATTGTATCCTCCAGTGTATTTTATTATATTGTCTGTAGGAGTAGGTCTGAACAGACAGAGTGCCTTCTTACAAGGCAAGGGAGTGTTGCAGGATGAATACTTATTGGAGTAGTGGTAGACATGACTAAATTCTGCCATTACAGGTATTACTGCTTATGTAAACAGGGAATCTGGATTGGAGAAGAAGCAGATAATCTCCTGAATACAGGTAGTTTTCAAAACTGCATAATAGTTCTCAACTTTCATTAAAAGGGTAATTATTATTAGTGGCATTTTCATGGATGTCATTTAAGAAAAAGGTTACTTTTTACAAAGGTGAACATTTCAAAAAGTGAGGTGCTATATTTGCTGTGCAAGAATTCTAATAAGAGTGTTTTTAACCCTCTCTATGAAGATGTTATTACGAGTGAATTTGGCTTAAAAGCTTCTAGCCCATGGTTGGCCAGAAATGATTTGTGAAACATTAAAAATAAGTACCTTTTCAGCAATTAATACTAAATAGTCACTTCCAGAACTGTAGTTGTGTGATTTAAATGGTCAGCTTTTGCTTGTAATGTGCAAAATGGAATTGACTTGGTTTGAAATGCGTTCAAGGCTGCGAGATTTCAGACCTCAGCCATCCAGAATGGGTGTTTTTAAGCTGTTAGGAATATTTTTTTTCCCTTGTAATTAATTTTCTTTCCCTAATTCAGTGCTTGTAGATTTATGGCTGCTTATTTTGGATTTCTACCATATTTTCTGGAATGATCAACAGTGATGAATTAATCTTAATTGATGGATTACTATACATTAATCAAACTCTTACTTAATGTGCTTGATATTTCTTGTGAGTAAGCTGTTTTTTTTAAAACATTGTCTGTAGTTAAGTTTATTAAATTAAGACTTGGGCATATAAGAGTCTTTGTCACATATGGGAAGCACAAGATATGACCCAAATACTCAAATTACCCAAAGATAGCATTTTTTAAATAAGCGTTTGCAGCACAAACAAATCTGAACTAAGTAATTTTAGAAAGGAATTTCCCCTGCATGTAGTGTACATTATATGTAGATGTTAATTTGCGATTTTTCCTCTGTAGCTCTTGGAAATTATTTTTATCTGATTTATCTGATGCCAAGTCTATTTATCTAGAATGGGAAGTTTTGCTATTGTCTGTGCATGACATGGCTTGCAAACTAAGTCTGATGACTTTGTGTTGTGTGCCTGAGAATTTACCTCTACATGACTATCTTTAGTTAATGATCATACAAGCGTTCCAGAATTGCTGCTGAATCCTAATTTTGCCTTCATTGTTGTCCACACAGTTGTAGTGCCTTTGATGTTGAATAGATTTAAAGAAGAATGTTGGATTCTTATGTACAATATGCTTGGATTTAATTTCTTGCATTTCTTGCTGGAAATTTGGAATCACTTCATTCTTAATTTAGAACGGTGACTTGTTTGAAAGTGTAGGGATTTTGCCTGGTGCTGCTTTGACTCATCATGTTTTATTGATGGCAACTGGAGAGTTGAGCCCCTTCAGTTAACCCAAGTGAGGTTTGGATGATCTGGATGATCCCTGGGATGTTGGAGTTGCTCCCATATGTGCTCAGAGCTTCTCCTAGCAAAGATGGCAGCAACAGGAGCAAGCCTGGTACTCTGCAGCAGTGGTGTGACTGGCTGTGGCTTTTTATTTTCCTTCAGTTCACTGCACAGCTACATAGTAGAAGGTAGAAGAGAACAGAAGATAGGTTGTATGACTATAAATAGTATTTTATTGTTTGATCAGGTATAGTTTAATAAATTATAATTTACTTTAGGGAGCATTGGAACTACTGGAATACTGATTACTTAAACGGGAAGATTTTTTTTTTTAGTAGGGTGTCTACTAAATGCAAAATTACCTGTCTGAAGTAGAATTTCACTGAATTGCCTGGCTAAGGTTGGCCTTAAAATTCTGTATGATACATCATTGTGTGCTGCCCTGCTTTTCTGCTTCATGGCTTGGAGAAAACCTGCTTCATCTGAAATGCATTAGTATTCAAAACTTGGATGCTTTTCTGGACTCAGAGGACTGATAATCTGTATTTGGGATATGCATGTGGAAACATGCTAATGTACACCTATCAATGGAGCTGTACATCTTTGCACACATTAGTATTGAAAACAAATATGTAACTTCTGATCCTTGAGATCTAACTGCCAGTGTTTCCATTCTGGTCAAACATGCAATGCAACTCCTCTGGCATATCTTTGCTGGTGTATTCCCAGATGCCATACCAAATTTCCCCATGTGGATCCAATGAGGAAATTAAAAGTTCAAAAATTAAATTAAAAAAATTTAATCTGTACTTTCACAGCAAGAGTCATAGTAGGCCTTCTTAATATTAATTCAGTGTTCTTGGAGATATCTCTGGCAATAGTGGAGTAAGATGGGCATGGTCTATTAAAACTACAGTGAATAAAACTTTAAGAGTGAGTCTCTTGATTTGCATTTCTTACAGCAACATCTCTATAGAATTGACAAGACATAAATATTAGACAAATTTTCTCCTTTTATTTAGAGTCATTAAAGGCCTTTCCAAGTGACTTCACTGTCAATTTCCAACAAACTTGTACAGCAAGAATTTTGTGAGACTTTTTTTATATTGCAAAACTTTTAAGGGTCTTCCTGTCAAAAAATCTTATGACTTTGTTGAATTTTGAAGTAGATTCTTAGAATACCTACCTAGTGAAGTCAAGAGCATTTAGACTCTAATAAAACAGTCCCCTTTGCATTTTAGATTTAAAGCTGAGTTTCTCTGTCTGGAGGGTTAGGCATGAACAACTGCAGAGATGCACTGTCCCATGAGAGTTCTGGCAGGGATTGTTTCCCTGGAACAGTGCAGTCAGAAACAGAAGGGAAACGGGTCCTGATATGTCTCAGAAGCTAAAAGCATTTTTTGTTCCTCCTCTCTTCCTGACTGGAATTCCAGTAATTGTTGTAGGTTTAACATCGCCCACATCAGTAGAAAGGGAGACTTTGTTTCTTGCCACTGCTTCTTACCATTGCCAAGATGGATCTCAGGCATTTTTGATTGGGGATATGAGGCCATATTTATCTCATTAAAATGATCATTATCATATCCTTTATTTGACATTATCTTCAGCATGTTCTTTCTTCTAATTAATTTGTAGCCTATTGTATGGTAGTTCTTTTGCTTTCCTGAAGTGTTTCCTCTCTTTAAGATATCTGCACAGAATCAGAACTGACAGCTGACAGAAGATTGACTTCATCATGCTGTAATGGATCTCAGTACTTCTTGTTTTAAGTGTTTCTTCTCCTGGCAGTAGGTATTTGTGAAAATATTTGCTGGGGTTTTTTTTTGTGTTTTCCTATATGCATATAGGATGATATTTTGGCACAAAGATGTAACACTTCATTTGGTGACAAAGATAAAATTTTCAGCATTCTTGGAGGAAGTTTGTATTTGTTTGATAGTTACATGTCGTTCTCAGGGTATTTATAGATACAAGGGGCAGCCCAAAGATTAGATGCTTTCCAGCATGTGTTAATGCAGTATTATATCTTTCAAGAAGTTTTTTTTTATGGAGCTGAGTTTAGAAGTATGTTTGAAAACAGCCTTGTCACACATGTCATCAAGGTCAGAAGGGAGAGAAAACAGACGTTTCAACGTTCCAGCTAAGTTTTGTGAAAGGACTGTAGAGTGTTAGTGTTTGCTAACCAGTGAACTAGTCTCTTCATGCCTCTTGAACAGTCCTGCAGTAGAGATGATGCAGTCTATCCTGGTCCATGAAATTTTTAGCTCACCCTGCTTGGGACTTGAAGGTTAAACTTTAAGGTAATGTAGTTGACAAAAACCACTGATGGATTATGAACCCAATGTGGTGTCAAATGAAAGCCTGGAGTGCACAGTGTGGGAAAATCCTCGAGTGTGGTTGGGAGTGTGGTGTCTGTACTTGGAAGTCCTCTAATTACTGATGTAGTGGAGAACAGAGATTCATTCGCGCTATTTATAGACAATGGAGGCCCTTTTGGCATTTTTATCATGGTTCTTTATTGTCAGTTCTGGAGAAATGTGAATGGTTGGTTCCATGTTGTAGCAGCTCAGTGGTGATGAATAGAGCTCATTCCTTGAAGTGCTGCTTTAGAACACCTTTTATTTTCAAATAAACATCCAACTGAAAAACACTTTGCTGAGCACTGGACCTGATTAACACTATCATTAAATGTTTCTGCATTTAGTAATTTAAGCTTATTACTTACAGTTTTGGGAAGCTGACATGCATGTTGGTAGCATTCAGTTGGTAACTAAAAAACACATAAATAAGCAAGCATCAGTGAGACTAATATTATGCCCCCAGACCTGGGGCTTTGCAGCCTCATCAAAAGCAGACTTTCTGTAATACCCTTTGTGTGCCAGTGACATTGAGGGATAATGCTGCTTTGTGTTATTTTTTTTAACTTAAATTCTACTGATTTATTGGATTTATTCCAGACTTAAACCACTTACTACTGCTGTGTAAATGCTTCCTGCCAGCAGGTGGAAATATATATACAACTCATCCTTTGACTTATGTCTGTCTTTTACTGGCTGATGGTTCTCTCCTAATCACTGAAGCTGCAGGTTTGTAAAAATCTTATTTAAAATTTCAACATAATGGATCTTGCTGTGCTAAAACTTGCAAGTTCTTCTCTTTAACAGAAACGGGGGAGTCCAGACTTTCTGAAAGATAGAAATACCAGAGTAATGTTCTGTAATACCCACTACAGGTAATTAAAAGCTGTAGACCATGGCTAAGATGTCTATGGTAGGTTTCTGGAATGATTTTCTGTGGAATGGATTTCCTCAGTTGACCTGGGAACTGCTGTATTGCAGTAAATATACCTGTGGTATAGTACAGAGCACATGTAATCATCGTCCTTGCTAGTGAGTTTGTAGTTAACACAAAGCTTGTCTGGATTTTCATGGCAATCTTTGCTTTTTGGAATTCACAACTAGTCATGCTATTTTGGCACAGTAAGACATTTAATTGAAAAGAACATCACAGAAGTAATTTTTACTGTTAGAGTTTACATAAGTTCTGAATTAGGTCCTAGCTTTGTATTTGAGATTGAAGTTGTATACATTTTCCATTACTATATAAATATTACATGGTAAAGAGTTACTATTGTTTATGCCATTTCAATGGAAAGTCAGACTTTCAGGTCTGGCAGAGTTGTGGGATAATAAGCTTGACCAGGCACTGGGTGAGATATTGTAGATCCAGTTTTTAAGTAGTGAAAGACTGAGGAAGACTGTATTTAAAGTCAGAAGAATGAGAAGACATCTTAGAGGCATTGATACTTGATGTTCAGAAGGCAAACTCTAGAAAGGAATTTGGAAAGCTCTGAAGTCTGTAGCTGGATGAGGGTGGAAGCAGGGGATGGAACGGTATATGTCTGGAGTTACAAAATGGCTAAAAAATCTGTATATTTTCATAACAAGTGGTGACATTTGCAGTGCAGAATTCAGTTGGTGTTAAAGCTATGTTGAAGGAAACTAAATAAGAAAATCCATGGGATTTTGAAGATACCATTCTGCATTTCTTTGTTGTCTCTAATGCCACCCGAAAGTGAATTCTGAAATCTGGAAGCGTTTGCAAGTAGAGATATTGTGTTAGGCAGCTTACAGGCTAAGCAAGCAAATTACTGCCTGTAGTCAGTGGTGTGCATGATTTTTCAGGGTAGGAGGGAAAGAGTTACAGACAAACTTGGAGCCCGTGGAAAAAAGGTCTTCACTCACAATGGAATTTGTCAAGCAGACACAGATATGCCATGGAATTTTTCACGCTTGCTAATGGCTAATAGACTGTCTCGCAGCTCAGTTTAAGTATGAAAACTCTTGCCTTCCTTTTTTCTGTGTAGCACCACGCAAGGCGGGATCATTGCTGCATCATTCAATGCTTTTGGGGTCTTACATTGAGAGCTGATCACACCCTGATTAACTTGTGAGCACAGGCAGCTCACAGCATAACACTATTATCTTTTTCAAAATTTATTTTCCATTCGTATTTCCTGCTTGATTAATATTACAGCTATTTTTGCCTGAAACACAGAATTATTTCTGTGTACAGTTCTCATTGAGAGATCCAAAGGGCTTCTTTTCTAGTATACCTCAATGAAATAGGAAAAGGTTGTCTAGCCTTTCTGAGAACTCATTTAAAAAGAAAGTAAAAAGAATATTTTCTCCATTTTTTTTTTCCCTGAATAATAACGTGCAGAGATTACATTTTGCATATTGGTCCAAAATCCAATCAATTCTTTTTATTTCTGTACGTGATGTAATTCCTTGGCATTTGAAGATGGCACTGGAAAACAGTGCATATGGGTTGGGTTTTTTCTTTCTATTAACAAGTTATTTTGATGCAATGAATAGAAGCCCATCCTCTGTCAGAAAGAGTTGATCAAATGTGAATTAAGTAACCAGACTGTATTAAAGTCTGTGACTAAAATTGTAAATGTTAATATGATTCATTCAAAACTATAGGTATAAAATACAGTAGATAAAAATTTATTCTTGGTTCGCTAAAGTCAAGTTAATTGGAAGAAGGGCAGTGCAGGAGCGAGTGGCATTTTATATTGTCGTGTTGTGACCACAGTGTGTTTCAGAATAGTTTGAGTTTGTTAAAAGGCAAATTTTGCTGGAAGGGATAAGTGCAGGATTGTGTTTTGTCAATTTCTAATAGGAGTGGAATTTCATTAGCACTACTATTCATTTGTGTTGTGGGAGGAAGAGTAAAATAGATTCTCATTGACTTAAAATGTCACTGTCAATTCTAGCTGCTGGAATTCTCTGCAGTTTGTTGGCTGAATATAGGAAAGAAAATAGGACTATGGGTCAGCCCTGTTCACTCTAATTAGGATCCTTGAGGTTTTGTGTGGGCTTCTACATTTGTGGGTTTTTGTTGTTGTAGTTGTATAACATTGTGCTTTTGTCTTTTCTTCTAACACCCACACACTCTTTGCTTTCTGGTAGTGCTTCATATTTATTTCTGTAATGCAAACTGTCCTCTTGATTGCAGAAACATAATTTGTTGTGCCTATACTTCATACCTTTCTGTCCCTGATCTCTTTGAAAGTCCTTGATATTTCTTTGCTTGGCCTATCCAACATAACGTATGCATGATTTTCTTGTCCAACTGCTGACAGTCCTTTCTTCAGCATTTTTCTCAAACTTGTGTTTATCTTCTCCTTCAAAGAGCTCTATGACAAATCTATGTATCCCTGTTTCTCCACATTCATTCTTCTTCTGTTCTGCCTTTCTGAGCTGTGTTCTTGTCACAAATTTCAGTATACTCCTTATAGGGCAGCCTTTGAAATCAAAGTCTGCATACTGATGGAAAGATATATGTGATTAGTTTTTGCTTTTGCTTAAACAGAATTACCATCTCTGCCAGTTTCAAACATATAGACTTGCAAGTTGGCTGCTAAATCCTAAACTTCTTGGAATAAGGTTTCTTATCTTTTTTTGTTTTGGTAGAAATACTTAGTAAAGATGACTGGAAAATTCTGTCCTCCCTGCTCAAAGTGACAGATGATATTGATATGGAATTTCCTGCTAGTTGTTATGAACAGCCTTCAAATTATGTCTGTCATGAAATTGTGTATTAGTGTGCAGTGAAGTGATTTGAGAACAAAGCAAATGAACTCAGAAATACATGTTAATCTCATATTCAGAAGTACCACATTAGCTGAAAATCACTTCAGCTTCCTGAGACGTTTTGGCCCTGTAACTTGGGAAGATAGTGTGTCATTCTCCTGCAATCGTTTTCTATATCTTAAGAAAGAAAATTGTGTGAGGAAAGGCTTTCATTTATAGATGATCAGTCTCCCCATCAAAATTTGTAATAACTGCATTATTTTTTCCTGATTGTTTTTAAACTTGCAGAATAACTGCTTAAATTCCTTCTTTCAATAACCCCAAAGACAATTATATTACCTGGCAAGGTTTCTTTGCTTGTTCTTTGATATTTTTAAAGTTACTGTTAATCATTGATGTTCAATACCAGTATTGAAGACCTCGTCTTTACAGGTCTTTGAGGAAAAATGAGGTGTTCCTGCAAACACTTGGATACTTCCTCCTTGATTCAGAGAGAGAAATTTCATGTTTTTATAGGAGCAGCTGTTAATGGCAATGTGTTAGATAGGGAGGGTTATTCCTCTAATTCCAAAATAGCGCATGTTAGACATAAACAATTACAAATACAAGTATTGTTAATCCCATACAACTGTTCTATAGAAGGTAGTCTAGCACTCTCTATTTTAAATATGGCTTTAGTTGAACTACTGCTTCTCAAAATATTTCCACTTAGCTCTGAAGTCATAATTATGGTATTCATCATATTTGAATATAATTGCTGCACTTTGCATTCTGTTCAAGTCATAGGACTTCAATAAGGAATTAATTTCAGCTCTTGTTTCTTGCCTACTGGAATCTGAATTTTGGACTACATCTTCTTTATTTTTTATCAGTTACAGTGTCATATTTCTAAAGAGGCTTTCTGATGTTAGAATATGACTCTAAAATGGAAAGAAATGTTTACAAAATAATAAGTAAATACCATGTAGGTGGTTATCAGGTGCACAGAGATTTCTGGATACTGCAACAGCTCCATGTTAATCCTATTGTAGACAAATGGTCCTAAATTATTTCATGTCTTTTGAGAAAAATATTGTCTCTGTATAACGAGACTTAATTGATACTTGTCAAGTTTTTGAGGTGCTCTGCTTTACAAAAGGTACTGCTGGGTCGTTTATTCTGCTGGGTGCAAATAAGCGAGTAGAACAGAGCAGTAATACATACACGCCTGTCTCACATGTCCTGAAAGAATTAAAACTCAAAAAAGAAATTGGAATGTTTAGAGACTTGTGCTCCTGGTAGATGAACACTTTATGAAGCATTTTCAAAAGCCTGATAAGTGCAGTAAACTACAGATGCATCAGCTTGTTCACAGTGTGCTGCCAATCACACAGAAATTGGGACGAAGCTTTGAAGCAATGTAGTACTATATAATAATATTATTCTGTGCCTTTTTGGAATTTGTGACCTCTTGATGGAAAGAATTGCACATCTGCACTCTAAAGTAGATATTCTCATTTTGGAACTGATTAGAAAAGAGTTGCTAAGCCCAGTCATTTTCTGTCACAACCAGGGTGATTTATGTATTTAAATGCAACACATTTCCTCCTAAAAATAATTAGGGTTTGTATTTTGTCCCTCTTTATTTGATTTGAAAAGGCTTTCAGGATGTTGTTCCTCTGATGGTTAGAATTGTCCTGATTTCCACCAAAATGAACATCACTGGTAGCTCCCCATTTTACAGCAATAGACTTTGAACTCAGAACATCAGTGAGAACTTTAATGGAATGTGACGATGCTTGACCTTGTTGTCCCTGCCACCTTTCACTTTTCCTTATCCCTGCTGAAGAAGAGAAATTGAGTTTGGGGAGAACTTACAGTAACTTTCTCTCTTGCTGCTTCCCTAGTGCTGGGTACCCTCCTTTGCTGCTGCTGAGCCATGTCTGGGGCTCTCTGCGTTGCTGTGCGGTGACATTCTTGCAGCATACACTGAAGAGAAGAATGTGCAAGTCAAAGGCAGTGCAATAGCGAATGGGGCCTGGTACATCTGTGGAGCATCCCCAGCTCTCTCCACCAGCCCAAGGTGGAGAAAGTCTCAGCACGTAATGAGTGCAAATCATTCTGAGGCTCTCTTCACATTTTTCTCTTCTTTATCAGTCTTTTACTGGAATGCTGTGAAGTTTCTTAGTCCTTGGGAATTATTTCCATTTGCACCCTTGTGCTGAGCAATTGTAGGAATACCAGAGTTCAATTTAGCAGTATTTCTTCAAGAGCTTGGGTCCTTGACTGATTTGTAGAGGACAAATGAAAAGAGCAATTGCAAATGGGTTTCTGTGCTATTAGAGCTCTAAACAGCCTTCCCTTTTGGCTGTGTGTCAGATCATACCTCAAGGGGGGATGGGTAGGCTGTGAACCTTAAAAAGATTTAAATACTTAAGTGCAGGGTCAACTTTCCATATCAGTGGGTGTCTTAAAGTGGTCTCGGAGTGCTCAGCAATAAAATGTTCTTTAATATTTTCAGATAGCATTGAAAGTGGTAATTCCGTAGCAAGTGTTTTGAGTTCTTACATTTCTTAATCATATTTCCCTGTAACTTATTTATAATTTCACCACAGGACCTCGATTTTTGGATTAATTTTAAAAAAGCGTAGTTGCAGCTTGTTGTGTTGTGGGGAGAACTTGTATCTAGTACATCAATAGCTGCGCAGAAACTGGTAAGCCAGAGAGTGAACCATGCCAGGATAGGAAGAGGTTGTTAGGAAGATCTTTTAAAGGAAAGTTATTAGCATACAACTTCCTTCATTACCCGGCTATTTTAGGGTATTCCATCAATGCATGACCTTAATCAAGGGAAAGGGAAATACTAGCTTGTGGCCTCTGCCCTGCAGATCCTTGAAGCTGTGTAACCTCTCTTCCCATACAAATTTGTAGGCCTCAGCTGTTTCTGGAGCCATCAGTTCCAGCATACTGCAGCATTGGCCATTCTCCTCAGTGATAGCCCCCCTTTTTTTTCCTTTATTCCTGTCAGGTGTGCAGAAAGTGGCAGGCTTGAATTGATTTTAGCAAGAAGCCATAATAGTTGATGCAAGAAGGCTGTCGTCTACTGGTACACAGAAGTGGTTTCTAGATGTGAAATCCATACCCTGATCCTTTGCTTCACCTGCTGTTTCAGTGGCACTGCTTGGGTTCAGTCTGTCACTGAAACATTCCTGCTTTGTTGTTTACAGATGGTTCCTTGTGGCTGATTTATGACTCTGTGGGGAGATAACTGCCTGGTCTCTTCATTTTTCTACTATTTCACATATGAAAAGGATATTTTGGTCACTATTAAAGGAGTAGCCTTATCAAAGAGAAGATATTTGTAAATCACCATTAATGTTCTTTGAGGATGGCTAATTGTGAGAAATTGGGAGGAACAGCAGAATGGAAAAGTTTAAGTGCCAGTATCCGTGGCCTCCTGTTTAAGCATCAAGCCTGCCTTGTATAATAAAAGCTATTTATAAATTGCTGCTCTGTTAAACGTGTACAGAATTTTACGATGCATAAATTGGGAAGCAGAGCCAGCAAAGGGACTTAGCAGAGTGATGAATGGATGACAGGGTGCAAGACTGAAACTGTGTTTTATTCATGGATTGTGAGGTCAAGAAGAAGAACTGCTGGGAAAGGCTGGCAGTTGAAGGAGAAAGATACAGAACCCAAGAGATAAAGAATCCAGTAATCTGAGAATTATCAAGCCACATTGTCACACTTCTTTTTGACAGTTACAACTCCAGGTAGTAGGTTTTTATTTTTATTTTCCTGCATTTTCATGAGTTATTTTTATTCTTTCTCCCAACTCCAATTGCATCACTGTCATCAGCTGTTTCCAGTATCACAGCCCTAATTCTCCTAAATCTCAGTAATTTATTCTCTTACATTTTAAGCAACAGGAAAGAAGAGGTTCCCCCCCACTTTTGTCTTGATACAGCCACCCACGCCCACCCAATTACAGTGTAGAAGGTACATGATCATGCAATCCAAAATCACAGTCTTGATCTGGGGCCCAGCTGGAAGTTCATTAATCTGTTCAGTTTGGGCTGAACTTGTCAGGGCTCAAAAGATTGTTAGAGGCTGATAATTCATTAAAATGCCATTTAATTCCATTGGTCATGCAGGTATTCCTGAGCAGAATGCAGTTAATGCAACTGGATTCCAAACACGAGTCAAGTTCATTGGTTTGCAATCATTATTTGTAGTTTTGTCACAGGATATATTCAACCTGCAGGTGCATTTTATATCCACAAATACCACAGAGTAAAAAACAAATCAAGACAAGGCTAGAATGGAGCTGTTTCGGACCAATTAATGAAATTTGGTTTCCTTTCATAATTTTATTTTAGGGTCTTCCTGTATTTAATTTAAAATTCGCAGATAAATTGTTTATGGAATATGTGGTTGCGTTTCAAAATGCATGTTTTTTCTTACATGTTCTCTGTGTCTTGCATCTGTAAAGATTTCTGACAAGAAACTTTGGAAAAGAAATTAAAGAGACACTCAAGATAATCCTCACAGAGAGAAGAATTCCCTTACCTGGTAGCAAATGAGAAAAAACACCCTGATTAGTTTTCCAGTAGCAATGGCCTTTAGTTTTTTTCTGGTAGCTTGTAGGGTGTTAGAGGAAAGAAGTGGTGTAAAGGACTTTGATGTTTGGGGAAAGAGCAGCACTTCTTTTTCATGCACAAATGACAAGAGATTCATTTTTACAAGCCCCAGTGTCTTGACATTGTAATGCTGTAATTTGACTTAAAACTTGTAGTCTGCTGGTTTGACCTACATGTTGATCCAAAATGTGACAGACTTGTTTGGTGCATCTGTCCTCACTGGTTGGACTAAGGTCCTTCACCCTACAGTGAGTGCTTGGATTTGAATTTTTTTCTATAGCAAATGCAATTTGAGGGGGATATTAAAGTTTGTTTGCACTGATAATACCTTGTGGTTGGAATAGCATGAATGTCTGTTCTGCAAATAATGGCAGGTACAGCCTGCATGCTAAGCAGAACACAAGGGGAGCATGGTGGTTGTTTTGTGAATGATTCTGGATCTTAACTTTGAAGTTAAGGAACTATTAGCTCTACTGTAAAGTTACTATTTTTGAAAAATAACTTAGGCCAGGTTTTTTCCCCAATAGTAGTTTCTTGATACTTGTCTTCTAAACTGTCAGTGATGTTTCTTTTAGAGGAGCATATTTTTGATTGCTATTAATTTTATGGATAAAGATAATATATATGTATGAATGTTGCTATTAGTATTGTAAAATAATCAGAAATGGCTTTCCCATAACTCTAGGTGAAATTTTAATTTTAAAGAACGAGCCTTTCAGTTTGAAAATTAGGCAATATGAAGCAATACATATGAAATCCCATGCAATTTTTCACTTTTTACGCTGTTCAGAGTAGGGGAGCCATTTTGCCATGGAATAGGATTTAGAATAGCTAATAACAATACTTTCTGGAAATGCTACAAAGATGACACTGCATGTTTCCACGTGTCACAGTTGGCTCACTAAGTGTCATATCTTAAGTGCTTTCCCTGCTCTTATTTCCTTCCTGAAAAGTTGATGGTTCAATCAGTCTGTTAAAGCAGAGTGCTCCTGGGAGAAGCTAAGGACACACAGAAAACAAGCTTAGTCTGAGTCCTGGTGTTGACTCATACATGAGCTGGACTTACGTACTGTGGTACGATCAGATAAAATGAAGAGACTTCATTCTTTTAGTGTCTGTTATTTCGTACTTTCTCCATACAGAATTTTTATGGAAGTTAGTGGACATGCAGCATTATGCATTTGGCTTGAATCATGGAGTGGGAAGGAGAGTACGTGATGTCTTACACAGGGCTTTGGGAGGGAAGCAAATTGCATGCCTACCTGAAAGTAAAAGGTTCACTAACATGGTGTTTAATGTATTTTCCCAGTAAAACAATTATATATTTTAATCCTGAAGGCTATGAAATACATGCATTACATGTGTCACTTTTGTATACATTGTTTTGCTTCTCTCTGAATTTGACAAATTAGACTTGCTTTGGACCAAAGCCAAATAATATAAGCCAATTTCATGCCTTGTGAGTTATTGAAGAGAATGTTATGTACCTAAAGCTTCAGTTTGCTGGCTCCCCTCCCATTTCTCTTAATCCCTTTGGGAATCTTGGTTATAATTGTCTTTCAGAGGCTCAACAATTTCTGAAGACTGGTTTACTCTACCAGTGGAATGGAAGGAATTTTAAATATGATCTCCCTTTCCCCTGACATTTGTTCCTTTCTGGTTTGTAGTCTCCTTTTTGCTAATTCTAGAGACTAACTATGTGAGATTACAGAATACACTTTGATCCTAATGGATCCCTGTCACAAAAATCACTGTCTAAACTTGGGATCAGAGAATGTTCAGGGCAATAATTTCATTTTGTTTTCTGTATCTCTGCAATACATTCGTTAAAGATCCCATGACCTATTCTCTTACTTAAGCACTTGTTTCTCTTTTGTTTGATAAGGTTTGTTATGAGGCAGGGTTGTTGGTTTGCTGCAGTAAAAGCAGCATGAGGAAGACAGACAAATAAACTTGACATACAGTCATGTCGGAATGGAATATAACTTGGACAATTCTTGGTCAAGTGTGCGCTTTTATAATAACTTTGGGCTGGATCTTGTTGCATACAATCAAATGAATTGCATGCATTTATTGTGAGGTGACCTATATACAAAAGTGATTTTAAGAGCACTGGAGATGCCTGTTAAACTTACCTTAAAGGTTTTTATTTTTAAGGGTTTGTTACCTCTCCTTGTATTCTATTATTTCAGTTTGCTAAGGTCTGAAATTGCATATCTTCTCCCATTTAAAATATATGCTAAGACGTACTGAAAACGTGATTTGTGAACTTCTCTGGAATTCTTTGGGATTTAAGTATAAATACAGAAAGTCTATTAGAGTATTTGAAAGACTACAAAGGAATAGTTTTCATAGAAAGAAATTATTAAATAAAATGAATGTATTGATCATACTTTAAGAAGCAAAGGTCAAGATTTTACTCAATTTACACAGAATGCTGCATGGAAACACATTATTTAAAATAAATGCATATTTTATTAATACTCACCATCTAGAAATGTTTGTATAGCAGCTTTTGCTTTTCCCCCATAGGAGATGACTTCTGTAATCTTTGTTGCTGATAACACTGAGAAAGTTTAATAATAGTACAGTTTTATTACTGCATAAATCTCTGTTATGGCAACATAAATCTCCTATGACAAACTTGAGACAAAATCATATTAATTGTGTCCTTCTTTTGACTTCAGCTGAGTCATGTACAGATTCTTTGACATAATTAAATAAGAAGAAATACAAAGAGGCTACTTGTCAGCTTCATCTATATAAGCAAAGTAAAATAACTTAAAATAGGTAGTAACTGTGTTAATGCTGGAGAGAAGGTGGTGTACAGATATTGATGAATTTGCCTTTTTCATGATCACGAAGTCCTCAACCACATTGCTTGTGTAACTAGCTTTAATGTAGAAACAAAAGAATCTAGTGTAATATAACCATAGTAATTGAGATTAATATGTGTGGCAAGATGAACTGGAAGATGAGGAAAATCAGCATTTGCTCTGTTAGTATAAGCTCCTCAAGACAAGTGTGTATCTCTTTTCAGTGTAGGTCACTGTCTATGGGGAATGTCTTCACACTTTCATGTTGCAAATGGCAACCACTAATATGGAGTTTTGGGTCAATTGATTAATTTCTGATTGCAGTTGCTTACCCAGGGTGCACTATAATGAGCTTATTTTCTGTAGTGATTGTGTTTAGGTGGGGGCAGTGTAGACAGAAAAAAAAAACAACTGGAAGGATTATAAAGAAAGCAAGGAAGGTGATTTAAAATCCTTCATGTAGAAAGAGGGGCTCAGAGATGCCTCTTTTTCCTCACTTTTTGCATGGATACTTTTCTTAATTTTACTAGCATCTGTAATTAACTAGCTCTGTTCCAATGGCCTTCAATATAAAGGCAGGGATTTGCATGGAAGTGAGAAAACTTAAAAAGGTTAAAATTTGGCTTCGCTTCCAGTCAGTCTGGTTATTTTGTTTTTATTACAATGATTTAGATTCTAAGGATAATTACCACAGTATCTGATGTGGACTAAGATCTGACAGGAGAGCTATTTTTAACCATGCTGCTAAAAGTTCCAGTAAATTATTAATAAATTCAGCATCTAATTTGGCAAAAACTGATAATACTTATCTTCAGTGTTCATAAGCTCCATAGTAGGCTGTTGAAGGAGTTTCTTTAGAAACTAAGGAGAAGTAGCAATTTCTAAAGGAAGACTGCATTCTTTCTCTGAGCGCTGTTAGGGTGTAGGTAATCAACCTGAGCATTATGAATAAAATCCCAAAATAGGCGTGGAACGGTTTTTGGTTTTATAGTTGTTATTCCTCATTAGAAGTAGCTTATTTGTTTCCATATGTACTGGAGAAAAGGATCTGTATTAATTGCAAGTTCTTAAAAACTTAGTTGTCTAATAGACTTTTACTGTGCTACGGAGGTTAGATCCCATGACATGCAGCATATTTTGAATGAAAGATGGCAGGGTTAGCATGTGGGACTTGTGGCACTTTAAGAGAAGGATGTACAAAATGCTTCTGGCTGCTGGAGCCAGAGACCATCAGTCAGTGACAATCTGTGTCTTGTCTCTTGGTAATGCTGCAGCTCCTTGTTCTGAGGCAGAGTTCACCTTTAAGTTTAGACACGTGAACTGTCACAAAGTGTAATCTGGTGTCAAGAGACATCAGCTGTTTGTGACCTTGGATGAATCATCTGGTCTTATGAGGAATAGAGATGCTATTTAAATAATAAAGTTATTATCTCAAGAAGTCTGGAACACATTTCTTTTTAATAAGTCAGTTCAGGAGTATAAGTATATAAGCATTTAGGTATTTTTAGGGACTCCAGTGGGTATTTCCATTCATTCAGCAGTCCTTTAATGAAATGTGTTTCCTCTTTCTTCCCTTTAATGTGATTAGTCATTTAATAACAAAAGTAGATTGAAGAAGTTGTGGGAGAATTCAGACGTCCTATGACCGAGTTTAAAATACACCATAACTCTGATGTTTTCATCTAGGCTGGTGTTTGTCAACTGCCCTGGCAGCTGTCTCCTGCCTTAGCATCTGGGCAAAGCAGCAAATTTTGAATTACTGTTCTCATGTTCCTGTTTTATCCTGGTTTCTCATTCCTCCTCCATATGAGAACCCATTATTCCTGCTTTTTCATTTCATGCCGGAAAGTGCAGCATGTCTGAAAACACAAGATCTCACTTTGTAGCTCTTGTTCCTATGGACATGAACACTTCATCCTTGAGCAAAATTCTGCGCAGGAAAAATGCCTAATATGCAGGATGTTACTACTGTACGAGAAAGCAGAGAGTCTTTTGGCATTAACTATTTGCAAAAAAAATGTTGAATAGTTTCAGATATAAAAATGCTGAGATTTACAAACCAGAGAAAATGAGACATCCTTTGCCCTTCATCCAAACGTGCTGATCAGGGCCCGGGGTGGGAAACCCGATTCAGCACAGAGACTGTAAATCATCCATCTTCCATCTCAGGCAGGTGCTTACTTCAGGCTTTTCTGGCCCAGGCACTCTCAGTTTCTTCTCTTGCTTGCTTCTAAGATATTTAAAATGTCCCAGCTTGCTTGAAATCTTCTGTTTGAGTTAGCTAAGCAATAGATTTGTGTGTCAGGCGACTTGAGTTCAGAAAGTTGTCTTGCTGCTTTGGTCCCATCACTGAGGAAGGTTCACTTTGAATGATGAGTTTTGTGGTAGATCTAGTCTGACCCATTGGGTGGTGCACCCAAAAAACTCTCGCTCTCTTCTTTCAGTGCTGCTCGTGTTTGACAGCAGGAGCACAGGAAGGGAGGTCAGGACAGCTCCTGTCACCACGAGGGAGCTGCTGCCTTGGCTTGGCTGTTACCCCCGAGTCACCAGCACAGCATGGAGAAGACACCCACAGCTGTTCTGTCAAGGGGAGCTTGTCTTGCTTCCCTCTTTTTTGTGAATCTGTCCTTCATCTCACAGCTTTTGTTTCAAGTCTGAAATGGAATATGTCATGTCAAAATGAAATTTTGAGAGGGTTTGAGCAAGAGAAGGAGCTGTTTCAAATTCAGTTCGACCTGCCAAACCGAGAAATCAATTATTCACACTGCATGAGTTAAGACATAAAATGAAATAGTGGAATATCTTCACTTAACTTTTCTCTCAGTAGCTTAAAGCAGGATATTTGAGCTCAGATACGGGACTTGGGGGGTAGTTGTGTTGCTGTTGGGGTTTTTGTTTGTTGTATGTTGTTGTTTTGGGGGGTGTTTTTCGTTTGTTGTTTGTACAACATGGTGAGATCTTTGGGGACTACAATGTATGGAGCATTCCCTGCCTGGAATGGCTCAGTGCTAAGGACTAGAGGGGCGAAGGACACCTGAACTCTCAGCACAACGTAGTGAATATGTGTCCAAGTGTGGTGTGAAGCTGAAGCCCTTCAGGCTGAGATCTGATGAGGGGCATGGTCCAGGATGTCATAGCTGCAGAGCCGACACAAATGAGCAGAACATAAGTACAAATGTGCTTTCACTAATGGATAATCTGTTTCACTGTAAGAAAATAGGTCATTGAATAGTAAGAAATGTAAAAATTATAAACTATATATATTTCAACAAACGTGGGTTTTTTCAGATCTAATACAAGGCTCTTAATGAAATACTGTGAAGTTTTTAATTTTTTTTTTAGAGCATTTTATGGTGCCTTTGAAAATACACATCATCAATGGGTGCCTAATATTAAGGCAGTGTATTCTGCATGCTTTGTCTTGCATCAAGCAGTTCATATCCTAAAGGCATATTTGACTTAAGGGAACAGTGCAGCAATTAATTGGAGTATACAGAACTCTAATGGTTCCTTTTAGTATGTTAGTGGATGCAGAGATGCTTTAGCAAATCTTTACAGTGCAAGAGGGTAAAAAGTGACTGTCTGCCCTCCTGAAGACCCACCTATATAGAGATGGAATCATCTTTGTTTTCTTCATTCAGTACCCCAGGCTAGCATGTGTCTCAGGCTCTTGCTGGGATTTAGTACTGCAGCTTCGAGCTGTTTATATTGGGATAGGAGGGAGTAAGCTATTCATAGCTAGGCACAAGTGGAGGGAGGTACAGGGAGGCAGAAATGGCACTGGGATTAGGATCGTTACAGTAAGCAGTGACTTCATAGCTTTTCAGCTCAGTGCTCTCCTGGTTGTAATGAACCTTCACTTCCCTGGTGTCATGTCTGCATCTTGTCTAGGATTTGTCATTCCATCCTCAGTCCCTTTTCTTCTTGAATTTTTGTCTTCCATTTTCACTTTTCTATAAGATCCTTCTCCCTATCCATTTCACTCCAGCTTCCTAATAAGTTTCCATGTCCATCACATGGAAATAATGCTTCTCACATGTCCCCATGTTCAATCCCTCAGCATCATCCTGTGTTTCCTTGTTTATGGCATACCTTTTTGCCAACACTTTGCATGACTTGTACTCTTAACAGTGTGTTGTTTTAGTTTTCTAGGTCATAGAAAGCCCTTGCTTTTTACATTTTCTAGGATACAGATACCTTCTGGATGATGATGTATTTGTTGTGCCACCTATTAGCCATTTCTAAGCTGGGGGGAAGGAAGAGTCTTCTGCTTTTCCATGACGTTCCCATATTAGGCTGAATGAAGGAGAGAACTTCATTGTATGTTTAAGTAATGATTCACAGTTGTAAATGCTGTTTTATAAAGCTCTGACTTAATGTTCCCATATATGAAAATACCATATGTTGCAGATACATTGGAAGATGTAGCCAAATAAGAAAATCCGGTTATTTTTATTTTATTTTTAAAATTGACTTAATTTCACTAGAAGGATCTCATTTATTAAATGAGTAGGTGTTCTGAAACAATTTCAAACCTATTTATGGAACTTGATAGAGATTAGATCTGCTTATAGAATTTCACAGCTTTAATGGCAAAAATCCACAAATGTGGTCTTATTCTTCCTTAAATTCTAAATAGTTCTTCCATGAGAGATGCGTTGTTTTCTTTTCTTTTGGTTTTCTCTTAATTTTATTAGTCATTGGAATTTGCTAACATTCCTAGCATTGAAGAGACCTAAAAATTGAATCTAAACCATTGGAAATGGTCTTCTGTCTTCCTTGTGCTTTATCTATTTACATGAAAAAGCCTGGGTTATTGACACTGTATCATATTTATTGTAGGTTCCTGGATCTTGTTGCCATAGTTACATCTGGTCGTCAGGAAGAGTTTTACTGGGCTCAAAGTTATGCTAATTGACAGTTTCTTAGGGAGAATAATCTTCAAATTTCAGAGAATAATCGTTCTTTCTTGCTCTAAAACTTGAGGAAACTCTTTAGTTTTCAACCACAACAGTATCTCTCTCCTATCCAATTTGATACCAAGGCTGTGTGTAGTTAATTTTTCTCAGAGAATGTTTTTGTTCTTGAATGCTTTTTGCTGTTTGATCAATCCTCTTCTTGCTTTTCTCCTCTTCCCCCACCTCAGAAAACAATGGCCCTTTTCTGATGCTAGTATAGATTTTTCTGAAGAAGTGACAGTAATACAATGTCTGCCTTGAATTTCAAGGTTCTGCTTTTTGTGGGTAGTGCAACCTATTGTCCAAAGAAAGATAGTCAGGGTTAATCACATGGAAAAGCAAAATATTATTACTGATCCACCACTAATCTCTCTTACATGTTCTTAAAGTAAATTTGCTTACTCTTACAAAAGGAAGGAAAAAAACCCCAAATGCAAAAAACCTCACCAGAACTTTTTTGTTTGGTCCTGGGCTTTCTCTCTTGCTATTCTCAAAAGAAAAAAAAAACAAACAAAAAAAAA
>VZRN01005748.1:1430273-1443391 GCA_013397935.1 Dasyornis broadbenti | reverse complement strand
AAAAAAAAAAAAAAAACAACAAAAGAGAGAGAAGGCAGACTGGTGTAATGAGCAGAGACATTGTACTGGAGATTCATTCTAAACAACCCTTGGTATGTGTAAATAGTACTTAACAGGAAAGTTGGAGCTTCAAGATTAACACAAATGCCTAAGATGGAATAAAGTATAGGGTTTGTTAATTTAAATTGTTTGAAGATATAATCAAGCTGTATTTACCTTCAGATTCCAGTTTACTTACTTCAGTGCAAACTGATTTGTAACATGGCGGAGTTTTATCTATTTTCAAGAGTTTTATCTAGTTTCAATGCCTCCTGCAGTTTTTGCCACTTTTATATGGTCAGCTAAATCCTCTTACAGGAAAGGCTTTATTGGAGCAGACGCTCAGATTTTATGATGTACTTACATTTTATATATTTAGTTTGTAACAGTACTCATCCTGTAGTAGACTGGGAGAAAAGGAACAGCTGCCTGTACAGCTTTTCCTTGGGATGTCCACTTAATGCTATATATTCAGGGTGTTTTAAACTGGGTTTTCTGGATGATGTCCCATGGTTACCCAATTAACATGTTGAACCTTGGGCACTTGTAAGTCACCAGAGTTATCAGCAGAACTTCTAGAACTAGATAAAGTCTAATTTGTCTCCATGACAGGACAATTCAGAAAGGATTTACTACAACTATGTCATTAAGCACATCTGATGAAATTTCTGATTTAAGAGCCTTTAAATGCTTTTTTTGAACCAGCGATAACTAAACTTGCAAAAGTAGAGTTTTTATTGAGGAGCAAGATGGGGTCTTTTGCATCTGCTTTCTGAACCTGCCTGTTCACACAGCTTTGCTCCTGAAGGGCTGGCAGCTACTGGCTACCATGGCTTTGTGACTGTGAACAGTCACAGGCTGTGTCTGAGCATCTTGTGCCCCGGAAACTGCTGAGGCTGATGGTGTGGGGACCTTCCAGACACAGAGAGGTGAGTGGGAAGGTTTGAGATGGTCTTTTTAGCAGATGAGGGCTGGGTGGACAAGTCTTTATATCTCTGTAAATATTAGTGTGGATCTCAGGGCCCTGGAGCGGGGCAGTCTGGCTGCATTACACTGATGTGCATCCCCTTGCCAGGGCTGAACTGCTGTCCAGCCGTTGTGAGCTCTTGAATTTTCCACTGTTCAGCCCACCCTTTAATTCCTGCAGTGCATGTGCATCCTGTTGCATTTCTGTTCTTAGAATGCGCTTGTCTGCCTGCTCCTGGAGCCTTGGAATGTGCTGTGAAGGAGCTGGACTGCCTAAGGGTTCTACAAATGTTTGGGATTTTCATTTAAAGCTTAGTGACTCGCTGGGAGTACGCAGTGTAACTTGCTGAAATCAGAGACATGGTCTAGCGAGTTCAGAGCCAGGAGGTCTGTATTCTACCCCTTGCTCCTCTATTGATTTCCTGCAGCATTGCACATTTCATTTTTACTGTATGAGTCTTTAATGACACTTTTTTAAAATGGGAAAAATATGAAGAGGGATAGCAGTGATGGCTTTAATAATATTTTAAAGATTTTATGGATTTAAGTTTATAGATACTGGCAGTCCTTGTCTGTGGAAGTGGTATATGATAAAAATATTTTTATTACAATTTTCTGTTGGAATTTGATACAGCAACAGTGGTGTTGAGATTGGCAGGGTTCAATGGGTAGCTTACATGTTCTGAGTTTGAATTCAAAATATAGTCTCTGTATTCTGTCCTAAAGCTGTAGATCCTTTTTACTATTGTTTGGCAGCAATTGTATGCCTGTCTCTTCTTATCACAAGCTCTGAAAGGCTGCTGTTCAAAAGTGAATTAATATTCTTAAATTTAGCACCTTGTGTTATCAATTTAAATTTGTAAGTTTTTTTTTGATACTAACATGATATATAAATGTATAGAATGTTTTTGCCTTAGGTAGCTTAAATTGCTTTCTTTTGGTTCTTTTTTTGGAAGGCCACTTTTTTCTGCTCTTTCAATGCACTGTTCTGTCCATTTGTTTCAGAGAGCTGGTGATTTGGACTCGTGTATAAGAAAAAGATTTAGCTACAGAATGGTGTTAAAATTATCTTGCAATGTACCAATCCTACTTTAACTTCTCTTGGCTTTATAATATTACCTCTAGAGAGAAGAGGACAATTAACAGAATCCTCACATCCTAAAATGCAGGCATTTATTTGAAGAAGTACAATTTATACTTAGCCACTGAAGTATTTAGAAAAATAGCCCTCCTATAATCACTGCAAGTTTAAGATTAACATCCAGTTGCTTCATACTGGTTGTATTTGCTACCAACAAAAACTTGTAAGCAGTTCTGTACTCCATGCATTCTAAATTTTACAGGTTTAGTTGAATCTTTGCCTTTTTTCCCATATGTGCTCTAGAGCTCAGTTTTCTCTGCAAATTTACATAAAAATAAACTCTGAAGGCCTGGAGAAAGGACTCTGCTAAGAATGTCATGTTTCTGAATGCCTGCTTCTTAGGTCTTTTACTAGTGTCATATTAAAATTGCAGAGAAATTAGCTTACGGTATTGTTTCAATTATGTAACAGAAGTGTGGTTTCTCTTCCTTTTTTGAGCACTGGATTACGCAATGACTTTAGAAGAAAATTTGTCTCTTTTTAAAGTAGTATTAAATTACTGATTTTCCACTACTTTGAAGCTGTCTGCAGATAAGCAGATCTTAGAATTTAATCATGTTTAAATCATAAGGCCACTGACTATGTTGAAGTTGTGGGGATTGGACTGAAACTTTCCTGAAGTTTAACCGTGTTTGAATTGGGTATTTTAATTCAAGTACATCTTTTGTTCCAGAGTTGGACAGCAGCCAAATTGTGCTGTATCTTTCTACTCCTTCAGGGAACTGTAGGCATTTTCAGCTGTATTTTATGCCTTAGTTGAACATGCTATATTCTTTGGGTGTGCATAGGGGAAGAGAAGGGGGGGTACCAATCTCTGAATACTCAGGCATGATACAATAAGCTGTAGACCATTGATAATAAAGAATTTTTACTGACTTAAATTAGGTGCTCAGTAGCTTCCTGATAGAAGCCCTCAGATGTCGTAGCTGCTTTTAATTTAAAATCTGGATGGTTTTATAGATAGGTATCTCTGTCTCAATCACTGTGTCCCCAACAGAGAGATGTAAGGTTCTGCTATCCAGACCATGGCTGTTAGTGTAACAGTACATGGAACATAACTGCAAACAGGTTTGACTCTTCCATATGGCAGTGCTTAGGTTAATTTCTGGAGTTTTGTACTTGTGTATAAATAAAAAGCAAAATCTGTATAAAGAAAAGCAAATCAAACATTAATTTCTCCTGTTGAATAAAAAAGTCAACTTAATGATGTTTTAAATACAAAGTGTTCTTAGTGTTTAGATTTACAGTGTTCTCTTCATGTGTTTATAGTCACCTGCTTCAGAAATTGGTTTGTGTGTGTCTCATGATTTTCTAACCCTATTCTGAAGGTCACATGGGCTGCTGGTCCAGGGGACCTACTTGCAGTTCTTGAGTTATGGCCTAAGTTTATATTACATGATTTTGATGCATGATGATCTGATTATGCAGTAAGCTACAGTGTGATTCATGAGATCCAATTTTGTGGTGCCTGGGATGTTATTGAAGCTGGTGCTCTGATTATGACTTTGTGACATAATTTATGACATTATTTCCAAACCCAGTTTTTTTTCCTTTTAAAATATCACCAGTGTGTATTCCTATCCCAGCTGACATTGAGGATCAGGTCATGCCCTTAAAATGACTCAAAAATTTATATTTTTGAGTATTAGAGAGTATTAGATTCTGAGTATTAGAGAGTATTAGATTCTGAAAAAAGAAACAGTGAGATGTTAAGTGGTACTGGGTGAACAGCAGGAAAGGATGGGCCTCTTTGTCCTTGTCATTTATAAAGATATCTTTGTAATGGTGAAAGTGTGTGTGTATGCCTGTTTTTACATATGGTATGTTTGTAATTGGCTCACTGTTTTAGGAGATTCATAAGTAACCTTATGCGAAGATTTTTGTCTCTAGAATGCGTTAATCACGTATATGTGTGAGCATGTATAGATGAATGTCATAAATGACCTAATCTACACAGCAGATTTGGAAGCAAATTTAACTTAGGCACAGCAAAAAATAGGGAGTGAGGAAACAGAAGTGTATTTTTAAAAATTAATGATAATGTAAAGTGCAGTATGTATTTTTTAATAAAGATGGCTGTAAGATAAAAACATTCAGCCAGATTTTTCAAATGTCAGGTGTGCAGTTATGTGGAAAAAATATGCGTAGTACATAACTGATGTGATTGGGATTCAGGGATTTGTTATATAAGAGAACTCAGGGATTTGTTATGTAATAAATGCTTTGAATGTGCTCACAACTGCAATGGAGGTAACATTTTTCAATAAGACACATAGTTGTTCACATGTTGCAGGCACTTTTTTTGCATGTTGTTCTTTCCCAGACAAAACTGCCAGGTAGCAAAACAGCCAAGTAGTCTAAAAGTTTTTACAGAAAATATTTTCATGTTTCATTTTTACTGTACTAACAACTTACTTTGGTTAGAAATAGACATACATGATTGGTAAATACATTAAATTTACATAAATAGTCTGTAATGAAATAGCTACTTATGCTTAAACTGAAGCAGCAGGTTGTAAGGAGAAGTTACAAGGAGAAATCCACTACACGTGGTTTCCCTTCAGTACAAGCGTGTTGTGTTCATGGTTTAATCTTTCATCTGCTGTCACTGGACCAGACCTAACGTAGGAATCCCTGTGTCAACCCAAGAGTACATAAATTCTCATATAACACTGATGTGTTTGTTTCTCATTGAGCAGTTGAGATCTAGTGCTAATCTTATTTTATCTATTATATTGAAGATGTTGAAAGCTCTTGGGTTACTTTCATCTTAATGCGGTTCAGTATTCTCAGAAAACTTCCTGAACCAGTAAAGGTCAGGCTTTGGCTTTTTTTTTTTTAAACTCCCACCTTGCACAGTGTCCAAATTAATTGTTAGTGATTTGATGCAATTGCATGTGTCAAATCATTCCTCAGTTTTTGAAGCAGCTGTAATCCAGTGCAGACATGAGTATTTGAATTGTTTTCTGTGAAACTTAGTTAAAATAATTGCCATTGGGCTTTTGTATAACTCTTTCAGGCAGACAATTCCACAATGCTGGAATCCAAAAGCATCTTATCTTGGCTAGGTGACCTGGGTCTTAGTTTATCTGGGCAATTCTTTATGTCTGGCCAGGCATAACTAAGAGTTTTCTATTGGTTCGTCATCTCTTACAAACATGGGAATATTGGAACTACTTATCCACTCCCTGAAAGTCAGTGGAAGTTGGTGTTAATGAGGGAAATGCAGAGCAGAGCTGTGATGGAGTCCACTGCAGTTTTCCTTAGGGTATTAATTACTTGCTACACAGGGCTTGCTCTTGCTCAGGGCAAGGTGCTGGGAACAAAGCCTCAGGGTGTGTTTGCACCAGCAATTAGACCTTCCTTCCCCTCTCAACATGACCCAAGCCACACAAGGAACTTTACCTCGACAGCTGTTCCACTGTGGGAGGAGGATGCTGGAGGGAAATTCTTGTGTCTCCTGAGGTGCCTGTGTCTGTCCTAAGCAGGCAGCAGAGGTTGGCTGGTGTGCTTCAGCTGCTCTGAGGCTGGAGCCAGGTGAGCAGTGCACAGATACCTGTGTTTGCACTTCGTGTTTGTGTAACTCTGCTTCCTTCTACTGCTGAGCTGGGATTGGGATTCGTGGAGATGACTGGTAGGGTAAGGACCCATCAGCTGCACACTGGGATTGCTGTGCTGAATGAACAGGAAGGATGTGGCTTGCTTGTGTATCCCAGTTAAGGGAATGAAATCTCTGCTGTAAGTGACAGTGGCAGCAAGATGATGCCAGAGCAGGCATCCAGCCATATGCTGCTAGAAGTCTTCTGGGAATATTTTTGTCTTGATAAGGTCTAAGAAACAAGTTCCCGCATTCAGATTTGTGCTTGTGTAATCATGAGAAGTTGCATGAAGACATTTCAGGTGTTTTATAGTTCTATGGCAGTTTACTCAATATAGATTTTGAAAGTAGGCCTGTTTGAGGAGAGTGAATATAGGGTATAGGGTAAAAAGTTGGGTTTGATATTCTTGTCATTGTGTAAGAATACTCCTTTGTTAGAGTATGTGTCTGACTTCAGGCATGTGCTCTAGATCCAGTAACAACAGATGAGATTTAGGTACACAATTAGTTATCCCACTGAAATGGCACCAGTTCACTGAATTTCTGTCTAAAACCACTCATGGCTGTTACTTAAGTATGTATTACTGCATCATAAAGTACTTTCATGTTACATGGAACAGACATTTCTCATTCAAAGTAAGAATATTGACACTACTTCTATTCCTTTTAGCTTGCAAAAAGGCAGGCAGGATATGAAGTATTTATTTAAAATTATATTTTTATAGGACAGGTGTTCTGATTTTACCAGTGCGTTTGACATTTCTAGTACGTAGTGGAAAATAGCTATAAGGTATGTACCTTTTTTATAACAGATGCCCAAAAGTTACTCCAGCCCTTAAGTCAATAAATAGCATAATCTTTCTGTATGCATTTTATGTATACAATTCTACTTTCTAAAAAGAGGCCTTCAGCCCCTGAACAGTGAATTACTTAAAGTAAATTGAACATGTGTTTATTTAATGTACAGAACACATTTGATGCAATGTACTATTTTTGGAAGATGTAATTGACAATATCAATTCCAATTTCCTTTCCAAATAACTGAGGAATTTAAGAATAAATAAAACAACTCTGTAAATTGTCTTTCACTGTTGTTGTGTGCTATAGCCATAATTAGTTGGATGTTTGTGAACCATTAAGAGAAGAGTACACAATGGTATTACTAGAATAAAAAGGTTTAGCATGTTTTCCATTCCAGCCTGGTGGCTGACAGCCAGCACTGGAGTGAATCATTGCACGGTGCTGACATGTCTCAGGCTTGTACTGACAGGGCTTCACTTTGATTTGTGTGGAGGGAGCAGTCGTGATAAGGAGCTCTGGTCCTCTGGGTTAGACACTGTTCACTTATCTTGGGTGTCTGATCCTGGAAAAGTCAAGTGGCCACTTCTAACCTGAAAACACACAGAACAATCTGGTAGCGAAATTCAATATGGTATTGCTGCAAGTTGCATGGATTTATGGGTGGTCAGCCACAAGAACAGTGCTGCTTTTCTTTCCAGCAATGCTTTAGCATGTTGAATAAACCCAATTTACATTTCAGATCTTCTGAATCAATGGTAATATTTGACCAAAAATAAAGATGGTAAATAAAATAAACTTCCTTTACTAGAAGTTAGGTACTTGGCTGCTTGCTTACTTGCCTCTTTTTTTTTTTTTTAGGTGTTTTTTTTTTTTTTAATTTAAATTTAAACAGCATTATGCTTGAGTTGTTCTAATACCGGTGGGACACTGGTTCTTCAGTCTCAAATTATTCTGAATATAAACATCATTGCTCAGATGTGTGGTTTGAATAGCACTAGCAAAGCTCTTTTGACACCTCTCTCTCTCTTTGGTGCTGTAACAATAAAACCACATCCATAGTAGGTTGTCAGTCAGGTTACTCAGCTGCCTGAACAGATGGACAGTTATCTTTTTGAAATAGGGAGCTGGCTTAAATATGTGGCTGAGTTTGACTTGGAGGAAATAGTTGTTAAGGAGCAGGTAGACAGCACAGGCAGATTGTCAGGAGGACCCAGGGTATCAGTGAGGCATGACCCATCCATCTGGCAGTCAAAGTTAGGGATTTTTCTCCTTAACATTCATGACTCAGATCCTGGAGAGAGCTGTACAGGCATGAAATCATTGGAATTCTTCAGTAATGCGTGTGGGTTGTAGATACAAGAAGTTTACTCTCTGTATATTCATAAGCCAGTCTAAATTTGATTGTACCCTGTAACAGTCCCTTGGGTGTCTTGCTGCAGCTCCATCTTTTCTGGCACGCTCATTAATTGGAAGGTGAATTACCTGAGACAGAACCCAGAATCTTTGCTTTCTTCAGAGGGGCATTTCCCTTTTCTTAGCAGTCATGCTGTACAGCTTATTGGTCTGTGTTCTGTGCAACTCTGTTTCAAGTTTTCCCTGTCTGAAGTACAGCTTCAGTGGTAAAAAACAGTTAAGTTAAATTTACTTTCTTACACCTGTTGGTTTTCTGCTTTAAGTATTGAGAAGCAGTCTACTCCTTTCTTCATTTTCAGATACACGTGCCCAAAGCTTTTAAGTACTCTTATTGAGTGTCCTTTTTTTTTTAAAAAAAAAAGTGGTTGCACCCCTTTAGTAGGTCCTGCTAAGCGTGCATTTATTGAAGAATTAGAAATCTGATCATAAAAATTTGGAAATACACATATTTAAAGCATTTATGTATGTCTTGGGGAGACAGCTTGTTTCCTAGCACTCTGCGTGTGCCCCTATTCTTTTCATCTTTCCATTTCAGTATTTCATTATATCAGGTGTCTACAGTAATGCCCTGCACTTGGAGTGAGCATGCTGCTTACTCTTCCAGAGGATTTAATCAAATTCAAAAGAACTTGTCACAGTAGTGAGCACTGTGCTGAGCTTTTCTTTGTACACGTAAATGATGAGATCCACAGCATTGGCTCAGCATCTTTATCTTCTCTGTAGGACATGGTGTGTTGCTTTAGAACCACATACTAAGTAATGGTACTACCCTCTGCCTATGGAGAAGGCTTTATTCAAGATACTGATGTTTTAATCCATCTGCCTTCAAGGCAACACCATTGGAACATAAAAGTAAGGAATTGTATGAATATTAATACCAGCTCTTGATGTGACAGGTACCATAGCTTATGTGCATAGTATGGGCTTACAGAATCTGAGAGACATTTTTAGATGAAAATGAATTTTGACTTTGTCTGCTGCTGACAGATTAAGGCTATTTAAAATGGAGTATTTTTCAGTTTCAGGGCTTTCTTCCAGAATAAGTATTAACTCTTAATTTGCCACAGGGGACTAAAATACAAAACTTTGTTCTGATGTGAAGTTTCAGCGTGAGACTTTGACACATCCTTGCTAAAACCTGTTGACATGATGTTGAGGAAACAGTTCACATCTTGTGAATATCACAATGGTTTGTACTGCCAGAGGTGGGATGCCTGATTTCAGTGGTGGGATGACAGTGCTCTGTTGGAACTCATCCATTTGAGCACAGCTGAGAGCCAGCAGTTGTGTTTAACAATATTAATTTGGAGAAAAATAGTAACCTTTCATCAAATCACCTCACTAATTCAGAATTTAAAGTTACTTTCTCAACATTTCCTGGCCACTTTTCAATAAAATGTTTAAGATTACAGATTGTATTCCTGTGATTCAAAAAGGAGTGTTTTTCTGTTTTGTTTTGGTTGAGGTTTTTTTTGTTCAAGACATGCTGGATTCTCCTCATTTACCTGATGACAGCTGTGATGTATTAGGTCCTTTTTGTTCTTGACTGCTGAGTGTAAATCTTGCCTGATGGTTTTAGGCAAGTTGTGTAGCTATACTCGAGTAAGTGACAGCAGAGATGGCTAATAGTCATTGCTCCTGGCTTAGTGCAGTATTTATTGACATGACAAAGCTGTTGACATCAAGAAACTGATTTGCAAATTCAACTGTTAAGATTTATTTGGCCAGTCATTACAGAGAAAAATTACTTCCACATAGTAGTAGCACATATGCAAAAAAGTCACTGAAAATATAAGTTCATCCTTCTTTTAAGAAACTGTAGAGTCTTAAAAAATGCATTAATTCCTTCCTCTGAGGACTTCAAATGACGAAGCACTGTATGCTTGGTGTAAACATCCTTTCTGTGTTTTGATATTGTTAAGGAAAGTTCAAATCTGCAGTAGATTTCACATTAAACCCAGCCCTGTTTAGTTTTACTGCACTATGCATTTTCTTAACTAATTTCTTAAACTTTCAGTTGCTGATGGGTACTGATACAAGAGCAGTGGTTTTGGACAGAATCTTGGAAACTCCTCCTTGTCTATGAAAATGGTAAATGATCTGTCAAACCATTTAAAAATGCTTTCAATAGCATTTGAAATGAAAAGTTCTGTGAAGATAGATAATGTTCCTCAAGTGATTGGAGAATTTGCAGTTGGTCTTTTGATCTAAACTTGAATATTTTTAACTGTTCATTTTGGTGGGAAAAATTATACTCTGATTAGAATGAAACAAATACATTTAACAGCGTAAACTGATTTATTATGAAGATGCATCTGCTTGTCTAAGAGAGAGGCTGTACTGAGCAGGAAGAGAAGACTCTGCCAAGTCCTTGCTTGTTGTAAGGATAAAAACTCTGTAGGAATTGCTGAAAGTACAACCAATGCCTGATGTTAATTGCCTGAAAATTTAATTCTACACAATGTGCCCTGGAAGAAATGCTGTTCAGACAATTGACTGCTCTGGATTACATTAATCTATTATCTTAAGGAGGGAAAAGTGTGTTTTTTTCCTCTCAGTAATATGTTTTGAACAAACCAGTGTACACAGTTGGACTCTCAGCAGGGAGAAAGTCCAAGGACAGACATGTTATTGTAATAATGGCAAGGTCAGCAGACGATCGGTGCTGTAGCACAGCCGAAAGATTAATATCAAACAAATCTATTTTTAACATGAAGCATAAGATAATCTGTCTTTAGCTGCAGAATATGTTAAAAAACCTTATTGTAAAATTACAGGGCCTGGTTATCTATGAAGTTTCTAACAAGAGGGTTCGTATTTAACTGATATATAGATTAAGTTTTGCAGAAAATAGCCTCCTCGTTAAACTGTGAAGATTTCAATCAGATGAAGTACTCCATATGAAAAACACGATAAAAATTTAACTGTCCTTGTACTTGGTTAGTTGTGCTCTATATTTAGGAAGAAATGTCTTAAAATTTCCCAACTTGTCAATATATGTCACATCAAATGTATCTAGGTACAACTGCCTGTTGTTATTGTACAACTGTCATTAGTATCTGGATCTGTAAAAGAAGCTACTTTTTTCCTCATATAATTGAGTTTTTTGCCATAAACCCATTAATTGTAAAGGAAACAGTAAATTCAAAATTATCTGATCTATGGAAACAGTACATTTACTTAGAAAATTTAAACCTTGTTTCAAAAGTACTCTTCCAAAGATGCATTAATTTAATTTTACAGGTTCATATTTCTTTTTCAAACCCTTATTGACTTGTACTTGGTTGGGGCCAGACTCTGGGAGGTCAGTCAGTCTTCTAGAAATTCTGGGTTGGTCTTGTTTTTTCTCCCAGCTAAAAGTGTGTCATGACCTCAGACTGCATTTTGCCTGAATTAGGGAAACCAGAACTGATTAACATAGCTATGCTTATCATTTGGCAGCTCATCTGGAATACTGGTTTTGACATATATTCCAACAGCAGCTTAGGGAGGGGCTAAAGAGCCCTGATTTTTGAGGTGCAAGTCCATGGCCATTTGCAAGTATTGAAGATTCCCAATTCTTTCTTAAAGACAACTGTTGCAACACTTAAGTAAAAGAAGGGGAGAGAAGGGGGAATCAGGAATAAATGTTTTGTGGGTTTTTTTTCTCATCTGTGTATAAGGGGTGCTAAAATTGATCATGAGCATGAATGCTTGCTATCATTTGTTTTTTGACACTAAAAAAAAAAAAAACCATAATCCCAAAGACTGCCTTGCCCACATTTCCACTTGAGGAAGTTTATATGAAAAAAATCTTTGAATAATAGTTGGAGTGACTGACATGAAATTAGATCAATTGCAATACTGTTGACATTGATTGAGAGGTGTTAAGTGAGGGATGGAAAAAAACATATTTGATTGAGATTAATTCTTTTTCCACCAGTGCTCCTGAGACTTGTAAAATAATAATAATTTTTTTTTTCCTGTAAAGCTGCTTACAGAAGATTGAAGAGCCAAATCATGGCACACTGAAGTGCCAATTCTGGACACAAGGATCTTTGAAGATTGTACAAAAGTCTTTAAAGACTTCTAAAATGTATAGCTGTGCATCTGTATTTCAGCTGAAATATCACTACAGTTTAAGATGCTGAAACCATTTTAGCCTTATGGATGCATAGTTTTGTCTTAAAACCCCTTTTCTCATGCCCCTGGAAAAACTGAAGTGGAAAGTAAAATTATAAATGCTTTGAAATGGTTTATGTGTTTAAGTGGGGAAACCCACGCACTGTTTTCCCAGAGTGCAGGTCACTAAATCCTAGTGCTTCTTTTAGAGAGAAGGGGACTTCAAAAATTGCCAAAGATACAGTTTAGAATCTGAGTGGGAAATGAAGTTGTTTCCTGTGTTCACTCAATGCTGGTGAAATTAAGTTGGTTTTATTTGACGTGTGTTGAAAAGTTCCAAATACAGAGCTAATGTTTGAAGTTACCCAAAACCAGATTTGGTTGCAGGGTTTTTCTGCAACAGCCACAGTCACATGGAACTCCTTATGTAAGTCTTGGATAACATGTACCACCTCCAGCTCCTGAAAAAAAAAATAAAAATCCCTCTTTTTAGTCATATACCACCTCTTTATCTTTTGATCTGTCTTACTGTTACGTATAGCAGAAAGTGTTTATTAACCTTGGTAATAAAATGGACTCTTCTTTTGTCTTTGTGCACTATGAAAATAGGACAGTTTTTGCTGAAGGTTGCATGAAAATGCTCAAATGCTGCAGTTGTCATCATTATTCACTTTCAACAGATACCTGATTAAACTTGTGGTAAGTCATTCTTAAAGAGGGTTTTGCATCTCTGTCTGTGGAATTCCTGACAACTGGAAATCCCAGATATGTCCACTGCTCTTACAAATGTGCTTCCCCTTCTTTACTGATGCCAGTGCTCTGTCAGACCCTGCTGGATTTCCCACACATGAGCAGTGAGTGCACAGCACACAAACGGTGCTGATGGGAGCTCTGGAGCTGCTGGATGTGTGGGTCAGAGCGCACGGCCCCCACTCCTGTTGGGTAAATCAGGGGCTGCACAGCACCCTCGGAGTTTCAAGATATTTCTCTGTTCCAGACACAACACAGCCAGGCAGGGAAAGGCCTCTTCTGAAAATACTAGATCTCTGAAGAAAAAAA
>VZRN01005748.1:1375707-1430258 GCA_013397935.1 Dasyornis broadbenti | reverse complement strand
AAAAAAAAAAAAAAAAAAACGGCTGATGCCAGCAGATTATAGCAATAATACATCCTCAGAAGATAATGGTCCATTAGAAACTGTGGGGTTTCTGGACCCTTGCTGACAGGGTTATTCAGCATTAAACCCCAACCTGTTTGTTTCCCCTGGAATTCTGCGAGGGTTGGAACTACTTGTCTGCCAAGCCCAGGCTCCCAGAAGGCTTCTGCTAGTTCCACAATTGTAATGCCAAAAATAGATATTTTATTGGTACCTTGAGTCCAGATAAATTAGTATTTAATTAAAAATCAGTGGCCACTTTAGAAGGACTTTTGTCTAATTTAGGATTAGCATTAACCACTGATTTGACCGTGACAATGCTGCCAATCTGCCCTATCCAACTTTTGTTCTTAACAGCCGACCTAACTGGAATAGCTGGGATACGGAAATTCAGGCATAGAGAGCATTCATTGCAAGTAATTGGACGTTGTTTCCTCCATGCTGTTAAATGGATTCATGTCCTGCTTGTAGTGTTTGTCTGGCATGATAAAATGAGCTGTCCAAATGAACAAAAAACATTCATGTGATTCTTTAAATTGGGTGAACCAAATGAAAGCATTTCGTAAAATCTAAGATAGGACGGGAGCTCCTGGATGTAAATTGCAAGGTGTGTATGTGAATTATATTGCAGCAGTATCTAAAGTGTTCCTGTTTTTCTCCCTGTTGGGGAGAAAGGCTTCAATACTCTGAAGCCTTACACGGAAGTGTAGTGATGGATGCTGCTTTAGTAAGAGTAAAACTACACACTGGAATCCAAACTGCTGGGTAACTAAGCCCAAACTCTTACCAGTGGAGTGAAATGGCTTCTTATAATGATGTTTACTTCCAGTTTTTGCTTGACTGTTCTCTGAACTTTGTTTCCAAAGGGATGAAGCAGTCTCCACTGCATTATTTTGTATTTCTGTATTATAGGATTGTACATTGAATGCCAAGGATTGAGCAAGTCGAAATTCATATGGAACAGAAATTAGGACATGTTAAATATTATTTTAAAGACCTTTTAAATTTTTTTTATTTTAACCTAAATACTGCTGATCTTGAAATTCAGAGCAGTAAATTGAATTTATGGAGTGAGCTGTACTATTTCTGTTAAAGGCGTGGAAATTTCGGATTTAGACTTCTGGGTGTCGTGCTGGTAAACATGCTCCATGATATGCTTGTAGGAGATAGGAAAGATGTGTCCCTCTGAAAACAAAAAATTAATCCATGTACTTGCTAGAATGCGTAGAGCATTCTATGCAACCTGTGCTCACTTTTACTAATTAATTTTCTTCTTAAGCTGTAGTGTCTATAAATTTGTACAAAGGTAGATGTAAAGACAGGTTATCAAACTTTTATATCAGGACAAAGCTTTGTGTGCAGAATCATTTCTGCATGTCTGGGAACACAAGCAGAATAAGGGAAGAGCCTATCTCAAGGAGCCACTGGTTACACTTTAGAAGTTTTTCTTTAACAAATAGCATGCTTCTGTTTGTTACAGTTCTCCTAAACTCTCTTGGTTTTGCAGTTATGTGAGGTTTTTTATTAAGCTCAAATTCCAAGTTAGCACTGACATTTTTGCTTCCAGTTGACTTGTTTATAACTCTTTTTTCTGCTGTGAATGAGACCACAAATTAAACACTGGCTTGCAGTATTAATACTTTATTGTTAATTGCCTTGACTTGATCTCTTGGAGTGCAAAATTAATGTCTGTGCCTTCTCTTTCTTCAGTCTTAATTGTAGCACAGGGAGGTTTAATCCAAACTGGCGCAAGCATTGTTCCTGGCAAGCTGCTGGAGCAGTGCTCTGCAGAGTGGGGTTCTGTGAAGGGTACAGGCAGCCGAGGTGCAGAGGGAAAGGGGTCCTTGGGAAGGGGCAGGATGGCTTTTGCTCTGCTTCATACAGAGCAGCTGTGCTCCAGAGGTGGTCCCTGCTGCCGTGCCAGTGGCTGTTCCCTGGACAGCGTTGCACTCGAACAATTGGGAAGCCGTGGAAGGAGCGGTGGCACAGCCGGGCTGTGCAGTGGGACAGCTGCTGGGGCAGGTCCCCAACTCCTGATCCAGGATGCAGCCGTGGCTGGGAGCCTTCCTCTGGAGTGTCAGCTCTGGAGCAGCCCTTCCCTGGAGCACAGGACGAGCTGCCTGAGCAAGACGGCTTCAGCTGTGCTCCAGAACATGGAGCAGCTCAGTGGCCCACGAGGGCTCTGGGAACTGCTGGGTTTTGTTTTTCTTGCTGTAATGCTTTATGAGGAATATATGATCTCACAATATAACAAAGATACAACCCAGAGAATATTTTTAACACTACTGGCATGGAATGCTAACTTATAGGAACATGTGGTTTCTGTAATCGTAGTTAATGGTTACGAACCAAATTAAGTCTAAATATTTGAGGAAATTAGCCTGGGAAACTGGATGCGAAGGAATGAACACATACCAAATTGTTCTGATGAACAGAAATTACCTTCTAAAGTAATGTGAACTTGGGATGACTTTTTACTCTTTGTGTAATGAGGGGAAAATGGTTCATTTTTGCTCTTTAACAGATGCTGCCTTTGAATTGTAACAAGAAGGGGGAAACAGATAATGATTTCCAGTGAAGTCTAATTTGGTAAAAGGCACAATTAAGCATTGATATAAATGATTTAGCTTTTAAAACACGGAGAGTAAAGGAATTAAACTCAATTCTCACCCACTGCCTGTAGGGTAGGTTTTTGATTTCTGCAAAAGGGAGCCTTGTGATTTGAAAAAAAATTTTTATGGTTGTGTTCTGTCTCTGAAAACACACATGTGCAGTGACAGCTATTTTGCATCTATTTTAGGGCAGGTTATCTTATTTAATTCTTCTGAGAAGCTAGGCATGTTGCTATAGCTACTGAGCTGTGGTTCTGGTGAGGTTTTTTCATCAGTTTCTAAATGTAATTGTTAAATAAGGTTGATATAAGGCCTGTGACATTCTGCTGTCGATTGCACTTGGAGATTTTGATCTAATTTTTAAATTTCATTCTAGCAGGTACATGGAAACATGTATATACTGTTTTTATGTAAATATGTAATGATGATGTAATGAAAAATGAAATATGCAGGTTTTCCAAACCAGTATTTGCCTCAGAAAGCTTCTGCATTCCTCCTGTTCCGTTTGTGGTTGGGTGTAGGTTCTGGTCTCTGAGCACAGTCCTGCAGGAGGAGATGCTGCTGAATGGGATGGCTGTGAGAACCACATGCTGAAACTCTGTTCTTCCAAATTATCTTTTCTTTCTGGTGTGCTACATGTGAAACAAATGCACAAGTAAAAGAGCTACTGCTAACAATACATTGCAGCTATTAGGTACAGGTTTTAACATGTGTAGAAAGCCGTTCAGAACAGAATTGCCGTATCCTCTAATTTGTAAAGGCTGCAACCTGTTCTTCACCCTGTCTACAGCATTTGGTGAGTTCTTTGTTCCTTGCAGTTGTGGTCCAGTTGTTCCACTGGCTGTACTGATACCAGGCAACATTACTAAAAATGTGGTGTTGGGTTTGTCATGGGTAGGTGTGGGTTTGAGTATTTTCTTTTTTTCAACCAAAGTCCACCAGAGGTCCAAGTCCTGCATGATCCTTATGATGGGGTTGTTGAGGCCTCATGGTGTGTAGTTTTCCAGCCATCTGGAATGTGGGAATTGGTGAAGTTCACCTGCAGAAGCAAAGGTTTAGTGCAAACCTGTTGCAAGGAGGGCATAGTGGTATATGTTAGATGTTAATGGCTTCTTGTCAGGCAGCACAGCAGTCAGATGGGGTGGAGGGAAAATACTCTGTAAAGCAGCACCATCACTGGATAGCCAGGATATATAAATATGAGCTGGATTTGCAAGGACATTTAGGGATTGAAAGGTACAGGCAGGTATCCAGTGAGATTTTTCAGGCCACTTGATTAGGAGTCTGATGCTTATTGACGTACAGAATTGGAGGCTCCCTTGTCTTGGGCATTTTAGTGAGTTCCAGAACCTGCTTCTTTGTATCTTTAGTAAAAAATACTGTTGTTTAAGATTGGCTCTCTGGACTGTTTAGGAATATGAGAAATATGTAGTGTCTGTATTGTGTCTAAATGTGTGCATACAGGTTAAAGTAGTCAGTTACACAGATAAATTCCCATCTCAAAATCTAACATACTTCAATCACTACATTTTAAAGGGATTCAAATTATATTAGTCTAATGAATTGCACAAATATCTTTAAAAACAGTGTGGACATTTGCATGCATGCATAATCACGTAAGGTGCTTATCCTGTAAGTTACTGAGAGACCTGTGACATGAGAATTCTTGGTTTATAAAAATCCAGCCTTTAATGACTACTGTAAAAAATAATTGTCATTAAAGTTTAATCAGCGTATAAAATGCTGAAATGTTTAAAACCTTACTTTTGCTTTCTAACAATAGGTGGTGTAGAATTTACCAGAGTGCTGCTGTTACATTACACTATTAGCATTTCAGGAATCTAGTGATTTCATAGTAGGAATTAATTGGGCAAATCAATTTTTTATTGGCAGAATTTGACTGGGGTACTGAATCGATTTCTATAATTTTTTACTTTTATTCTTTCTTAAAAAAAAGTCAACAACCTGTAATATATAAAATATGCAGAGCAGTCATTGATTTGCAGCTGAAGTGCAACCAGCTTTGGGAGAAACACAGGAGCTGTTTAACAGCAAGACTGCCCTGTAGCTTAGGGCAGGGAACAAGGATGCTCTTTCCAGTTGGAACTACTAGAAGAGTAACATGCTGGTGAATCCTGTCATGTGATTTCTCAGTTGGCTGCTCTGACTATCAAAGAAGAGACTGCTGCTAGTTCCAGCTAAGAGAATTACTCATTTAGCTCAGTTGAACCAGTGCTGGTGCTTTGATGCTGAAGATTAAAGTTCAGTGCCCACTGGCAGTCATTGGGAGTTGGCTAGCTTTGAGTGTATGATGTTGTTGCTGTATAATTATCTATGCTGGGATTTGTTTGTGACATTACGTTTGATACATCTTGTGTTTCAAAGTCTGCTATAGGTTCACTGGCTATAAGGTAGCTTGCATTTCATATGAATTGCTGATTATTACCTTATCCCTCTCTTGCATTTAGAGGAAGCTATTTCACAGAATGAGGAGTTACTTTTCTAGTACAGGGCAAATTTGCAGCTTTTACTCATTTTATTTGTAGAGAGACATAAGAATTATTTCACTCAGTCATATACTCATTTGAATACTAAAAAAATTGTGCTTACCTGCTCTTTATATTGTTGAATACTGTAGTTAGAAAGTAAATAAATGGACAGGGGTATGTAATGCACCTCTGTTGCTGTACTAATAGCAGCAGCCAGTTCTTCAATTAAAAAATGCATAGTTGTCTCCAGTATCAGGTATCTTCCTCTTTCTGTATTTTATGCAGAAATGCATGAAAAGTCCCAGGTTGATTTTAAACTTACAGTGTTGAAACGACAGACAGACATGAATTCTGCAAATAATCCTCACAGAGCTTCTCTGCCAGTAACCCTGAGTCTTTTGCAGGAGTGGAAAATCTCTTATTCACTTGTCTTCCTGATCCTATCAGTGACAATTTTGCATAGACTGGTACTAGTATCAGTAGTGGAAACCTGTATCTTTGCTTCATCTCTGGATCAGATAATGCTGCCTGAAGTATTAACTTGCTGCAATCACTTAACAAGACAGTGTCTACATTCTTACTTTTTGTAGATCACCAATTGTTCGTATTTGGATCTTCTGTAATGAAAATCATCTTATAAGTTTAAGAACATTATCATTCACTGAAGTTATGTTACTTCCCATTATGTTTTAACTTTCAAACTTTGCTTCCATGCCGTTTTGGACATAATTTTTGAGAAGGGTTCTCCATGTGTTAACCCCTCACTTCCATGCAGCGTCCCTTGGAACATGCATATTCAGAACCTTGCTGTAGGGCCAAGCCTCTGCTTTGTTCTGCTTGTCAGTACCGCTTGTGATTTTCCTGCATTTCCAGTAGAGCTTGAAATTAGTCAGATACTGATGTTCTACTGAAACAAGCATGGGAGTCAAAATTAACATGGCTTTTATTTGTAGCTTGTTTTGTGCATGGTCCTAATCTGTAACATTAGAAGCACAGCGCTTGCTGTACTGCCTTCTTCTGGCACGTCTATGCATTGGTTTATGGCAAAGCCAGCTGGGTGGCACTGCTTCCTGTCTGGAATCTTTGCAGGCAAGTTCAACATGCTACAGAGCCTTGCATAGTACTGGTTGTGTGGCTTCCAGGTGCTTGAGGACAGGCAGAGGCTGCTCTCCAGATCACACTGATGTGAGTGCAGAGGGAATGGAAGGGATCCTTACATCTTCCTGTGTTTTTTAGAACTGTTCTTTATTAGTATCTCAGTGGTAAATGTAAGCCTGGGTTTTAAGAGAGGAAAATCTTTGAAGAAGGTAAAATTCAAAGCTTTTTATTAGAATTTCCTGCCAATGTCTTATTAAAAATGGAAACACAAGTCTGTGGATTTTTTTATCATTGGCATCAACCTGTAGTTGACTCTTTCACTCCTACACATAAATCAGTTGTCTACCTTGCCCCTCACAGCTGCAGGATCCTACTTGTGGATCATTGGAATATTGTGCCAGTGCTTTAATTGTCACTGACTGTACCCTAGAAATGCAACTGTAATTCTTCATATTCTCCTGGTGCCTCAGTGTTAGAATGTAATGGATGAGAGATGTTTTTGCATATGACGATTGCATGTATCAGTGTTTGTATGAATAGGTTGGGTGCAAGTAGTGACTGGGCAGCAAGTACTTCATACTTTGAAGGGATCATCCCTAGAGAGTTGTAGGAATTCCACAGTGGTATTTTGGATTGAAGATCTAGACTTCGGGGGAAATAGAAGTGGATCTACTGAAAATGGAGCGGGTTTAGCAAGAGTAAAATAATCCCTACAAATCTGTGGTCTTTATTTTTCACTTTTGGCCATAGTTCTCTCTTTTCAAGTACCTGGTGATTCACTGCTACTGATTGCAGAGTCCTACCTGTGTGCTCCTGTTTCAGGTCAAATACATATTCTGAAGCTCACGCATGTAAAAGAGCGATTGCATAAAGTGTAAACAGTGCCCATTGTGTTGACTACAGATTGGATTTAATAGGCGGTGGTTTGTTGTTCGATTGGTGTGACACTGCTGCCAGTGGAATCTGGTATTTCGTGTGGCTGTAGTACAGTTTCAGTGACCCTTATTTTTTTTTTTTCCCCTTCTTTTTTTCCCTTCCTCTAACTCAAGGCCTTGTTACAGTAAAAGCTGACTCGTGGGAAAAAAAAAAATGATAGTAATAGATGTTTCTGAGACTTGCATACCAAGCACATAATTGTTTTTCTGCCTCTGTGAAATAGTAGCCTATGTCCAGCAATAATGATACACCGAGGAACAAATCAAAACCTGGTCAGATCAGTACCAGAGTTTTTCTCTTAATGAAAAGAGTATATTCTTGCTGCATAGCCAGTTGCTAGCTCCAAGCAAAGCTGGAAAGCACTGCTTGTCCCTCAGAAGCATTTCCCTGCAGACATGGTTTTGATGGATGTGTGAAGGGAATACCATCTGCCTTGGGGATGGTAGAGGGAGCTGTGTAACACAGGGCTCCTGAGGGATTACAAAGCTGTAGGACATTCAGAAGTGTTGAGAGAGAAAAGAAGGGCAAAGGGAGTCTCTTCTGCTGAGAAGCAGGTTTTTGAAGCAAGGTGTGGGTGCAATTTCTCTTGTGTTTTTGTATCATCTCAGTACATCCTAGCTCTTGCCTCTCAGGAGTTTTACCAAGCTGCCTTCTTCCTATCCCCATAAGTCATTAGTGACATGATATAACATCCTTTATAGCCTCTGCAGGCTTAGCTGTAATTTAGATCACTGCACCAATACGCTAATTGGCTGCTTCCTCCTGTTGTCATGTGCAGACTCTGTAGGTGTCCTTACTTTCATTCCTCATGAGTTTCATGATTCTACAGTCTTAAAGGCAAATGGTTGAAAGGGCTCTCACAGGAGTGCCTTGGATTAGAAATAATACACATTTTCCTGATGAACTGATCTCTCCCAAAGATTGTAGAACTGATTTTCTTGACTGAGTCTACTGATCATTAAAATCTCATGGGATCTCTGTTGGGCTTACTCAGTTTACTCTGGGGTAATTTAAAAAAGAATTTCACCTCCGTTTGATGTACTGCTGTTTCACCTGTCCTATAACTTCACAACTTTATGAATGTCTAAAAAAAAAAATCCAGTTTTAATAGAAAATGATAAAACTGTAAAAGAACATATGAGACTAGAAGTTTCTGTAAGGAATGTACACTCAAGCACAAGTGTTGTGGAATAACTGATGCTGTTAACTCTGGTAATTTTATCTATATTGTGGTATAATAAAACCCTCATCAATGGACCATGTTGCTTTATCTACTGGCCAGGAGGTCACAGACTATAAATCCCTCTGTATGTGTAGGTCTGAAATAGGCAAGTGGAAATTGAAGTGATTCTGTTTGGGAGGATTGAAGAGTTGTGTGAGAGCCTGAAGTCACTGCAGGGGTGACTGAAGGTTGTGGAATAGTGAAGCATTCGGGGGACATTGTGCAGTGTGAGGTGGTGTTAGAGCAGTTCCCGTCCATCCCACGAAGGGAGAATGGATTGATATGGGAGCTCAATAACTGAGTGTTGTACTTGTGGGTAGGAACATCTGTGGCATCAAGACCCACAGCCAAATCAAAACAAGACCTAAACACGTTCAGCTTTCACCTTTCATACAGTAGAAGGTGAAATCAAAAATAAGAGCAGATATTTTTATTTTACATCAGAATTAAGAGTAAAGTTCAGCCTTCAACCTTTAAATTTTTTTGTTTCATTACAACACTTCTTAAAAAGATTTAATAAAACCTCAGTTCCCATGATTACCTTTTCAAAGATGTCACAGTGTATCCCAGCTGCAGAGGAAGTTCTGCATAGTATTAATTATGCACTGAAAATACAAAGAAAGCACTTGACATTTTTCCCAGATCCATATTATGTTGTTTTACTTGTTTTAGGTTTGGGATTTTTTTGGCATTATCTTTATTGATTCAAAAAATGGGCTGTGAAAACCTGTTCTAGAACTTGTGTTAGGTGTATAGAATTTTCCCTCACTGATACATAATGACCAAAGAAAAGGGTTATTTACTGTCCCTGAAGATTGTTTAGGGCTATTTCTGGAGGACTGTAGCTAAACATGACTAATGAGATCATTGGCAATTACTTCCTGTGTAGCCTTTCCTGGAAACAACACAAACAGAAACATTTTGTTTGTCCATTGGTTGCATTATTATTAAATCAGTAAATCAAACATGCTGATCCTGTTGGGTCCCTTCCAACTCAGCAAATTTTAGCATTTTATGCTCATTACCATTTCACAGGATGGTAAGAAGACTGATTTTGTAGCACACTCAGGAGCAAATTGCATTTGTGGTCTGGTGCATACACAGAGCTTTATTACTGTTCATGGATTGTTTGCTCTTCGTTCTTTCAGGACAGTAGTAAGTACCATGTTTTTAAAAATAATTAGCCTCAATAGAAATCAGAGCAAACTTGGTTTATAACTACTTTTACACAGTTGAGCTAGACCTCTAAGAGTGGTATTCTGGTTTTAAAAATGAAAGAACCGAAGGTATAGAAATAAAAATGAACCTATGAAGGCAATTGGTAACAGTGCCACTGATAAAAGTTTGCATCTGCTGATACAAAGTTTGTTGTTCCTCTGTGATTAGCTGCAAGAAGCTACATGATGTTTTTCTGTTTAGCCTGGAATAGTGACAGAAGCAGCAGCAAAATGGAAATTCTGGATTTATTTTAAAATGTTATCTCTTGTGTCACAACAGATAGAACAATTATAAGTAATGAATGAATTTGTTCTCTTAGGTATTCTGTAACAAATAAAGAACAAAGGTTTTCAAAGAAATAAAAGGAAACCTCTTAACAATTCTCAACTTCTAAAATGCAAGCCAACTCGCATTTCCACATGAAGCCCTGTTCTGAGCAAATAAACAAGCCCTGATTGAGAGCCTGTGGAGTTTCCACAGCAGCAGCATCTTTGATGGGAGCAATTTGTCTGAGAAGTTGGCAATGTATCTTTTGTCTCAGTGATGTAGGTCCTAGTAAGTCCAGAGAGAGAGAGGATACTTCGTTGCCTCTTAATGCTGGAATTATTTTGAATAGTCTTCTCCCATCTCACTGTTGGTCTTGATCTCCATCCCTTGCTGCTACAGGCAGTAGCCATGAGAGCATTGTGCTGTGGGCAGCGTGGAGTGGGATTCACTCTGAGTGGGATTTCCATACAGAGATGTGATGAAAGGATGGCAGTGGAAATGAAACTAGAATGTGTTACTTGACACTGTAATTGCAACTGTACTTTGAAAATACTTGGAGACTTGTAAACAGATTTCATTTAATTATATGTTGGCCTATCAGTTAAAAGGTACAGGAAGGACTTCTCCAGCTTGATGCAATGTATTCACTGTCATACACCACTCTTGCAGGAAAGGTAAGTTAATTTGGAATGATCAGCTTGGACTTTATGCAGCCTGGGCATGGAATTAACAGTGCTGAAAATGCTTGTTAATCTCATTTTGCCTTTACATATCTGGCTTTAAAATAAAGCTTCACAACAGCAAATGCTGTCTATTGGAAAGCAGGGGGAGCTCTTTCCGTCTGCTACATTTAAAGAGATCAGTGTTTGTACTAGTTCTGGGTAAAAATGTTCCCAGCTGCTTGATAAAACTGTAATTAGTAGTGTGTAGCAGCTCCTTTCCATGAAGATACATAGCTTTGAGATTATCCCATGATTACTAACTCTTGAGCTTTGTAGGTGGGTAGGAATGTGGAGTCAGCCTTTAAGAGCGCTTGTCCTGTTCCTGTGCTCTGATTCCGTGGGGTAGTTGTAAAAGGAAGTGTTTGTAAGGCAGATCAGTAGGGTGCAAAAACATGTCTGATGTAGGATGGAGACTGTGTGAATGTATGCTGGGATGCGAGGGATAGAGTAAAAGAAGTTACACCAGAGTTCTTACACCAAACTCTGTCTTTGTGATAGCAGTCACACTAAAATCTCTAAGCCAAAACCTGCTGAAGGGGTGAGGGGCTGTAATTTTCATTGACTTCAAAGGAATTGCTAATGCCCAATTTCTGTCAGCATTTGACCTCCTGAAAATTCAGAGGAATAAAGCCTCAAGGTGTGGGTCCTTTTTGAAGGCTTTAGAGACCAGAGTGTGTTTTGTCTTAAAATCTCTGAATAATATATGTTGGAAGGGACTTTTGGAGGTCATCTGGTCCAACCCCTGTTTAAAGCAATATTGTTGAACTTTTTATGACATCGTTGTAAGACTGGGCATATGTGATTGGTTTGAAGCTTTGTCAGGTTTCACTCAGTCATAAGGCATAAACTGTAACCCTTTTAGCTGGAGCTGAACAGTGAGAAAAACGCCTTATTCACGTACTGAGCCCTCACACTCTCCATGGCTGACATATATTGCTGACTGAAGAGTGTGTTTAGTGTTGAAATGAACAGTAATAGATGGTAGGATAGTTCCTGTGGGTGTAAGTTGGGATTCTTACCACTGCAGATTCACCAGGCTGGGGGCTTTAGAATGTATTCATTCTGATAGGATGTATTCTTTCTGATAGTCAACCTAATACCTTAAATACACCAGTTCGGTTTTAGGAGGATGTGCTGCCCTCCATTCATAGTGCCAGAGGTGCTTAAGTCGGGTGTTTGATTGCCCTTGCCCTGTTACGTGCAGGGAGAGTCATCTCTTGTAGGGTACCACAGCTCCCACACACAGAGCAAAGGCAGCTAATGGTACTTTTAGATCATTGTCTTTGCTTAGCATTACTGTCACTTTGTTGTTTGTAAGGCACAGGTCAGAAAGACAGTCCTGTATATGCTCATTCCGATTCTTTAACTGATGGATAATGCATCTGTTTCCTCTAAATTGGCCTGCTAGGATGAGAATGTGAGCAGCTAAATAACTGGAGTCAAGAATAAATGCTTAGCCCTTGCTTGGATAATCAATCTCGCAGACTCAATAAGGAAGCATGATACGGAAATAGCAAAAAAGAGAATCTGAAAAGATGTGGGATGATTTCTTTAGCATAAATGTGGTTTCATGTCACTTTATTTCCATGACTCACTATATCTAATATAAACAATGAAAGACAGAAGAGAACTGGCTTTCTGAGGGTGGAATCAAATATGAATAAATTTAACATTTAAGCTGCAGAGAACTCTAGCAGAACTTTTTTGAGTTATGTCTGACACTTATCCCGTCATTAGTGGCTGAAAAATAAATATTTCAGCCTTTTTATTCAGCAATGCTGGCAAAAAAAAAAAAAAAGGGTCAGTTTAACCCTTTGTCCCACTGTACACAGTTCTTGTTTAATGCTGTTCTTGGGGAAAGCTAAGCATCTCTTGGAACAAATAATAAATGTAAACTATCTCCCCAGGTAGTAGTAGTAACAGAAGCAAGAGAGGGACTGAAGGAGTAAGCAACAAAAGCCAGGAGTAAGCAGCTTTATTTTAGAAGCACAATCAAGGCATGTTTACCACTGGTAAGGTGCTTTATCCTCACGTCTTTCAGGCTGCCTGCTAAAATGGAGGAATTTTGCATTAAGCGCATCAACCCGCTTGTTTGGTGACTATGTTGTGACAGTGCCTGCAGGCCCCAATTGGGACTAAGACCATACTGTGCTTGGCATAGTACAAATGAGGAAAATTAAGTCAGTCCTCTCCCAAGAAACCCACTAGAGAAGAATCTAGCTGTGGTTAGGTCTCTGTGGATGCATACTAAATTTTAAAAAGTCAGCTCCTATTATAAAGAATATAAAATACAAAATATTCCTTTTTTCTGTTCTGCAATTGTTTTTATGTGTATCAATGTCTGATAGAGGACAGCAGAGCAATCTACTGGAGAATATCCACATACACAACATGCTTGTTTTATTTGTTTTGCATTTTGATTATACTTAGATTAGTTTTTATTTATCTGGCACATACTGCAGGCAACTCTGGGAATGTGTATTTTGTAGGTTTATATGATGAGGATGGCAGGGCAGGCACATCTGTGCTTTTTCTTCTTTCTCTCATATCCCCAGCGTTTGGTGGGAGAGGGCTTTGCAACTGGAGCATTTTCTGACTGCAGGACTCCATCATTGCAGGATTATTTTTTTCCAAGTAATTCCTCTTTACATTCTGTGCTGAAATCCCACTGGGTCCCTGCTCAGCAGTGCTTTAACTTCTGAATATTGAAACCAGCAGGTATGGTGAGAATGGAATATTTTAAACAGCAGAAGAGACACTTGGTGTAGTATATAATATCTGGCTCTCTCTATGCTGCACTGGAGACAAAAGCTGTGTGAGAGTCACTTAGGGTACAGCTGTTTATAGACCAGTGACAGGGACTTCCAGAGTGTGAAAGCTCTAAAACAGGAGGGTGGTGCTGGGTGCTAGAAACAGAAAGATATCTCTGGGTTAGTAACTCAGCTTTTAAGACAATTTTTTAAATCAAAAAAATTTTGTTTGGCAAAAGTGTAAGATGAAAGGCATTTATCCAAATGTGAACATTTATGGATAAAGCATCTTATTTTAGTGCCTGTCTACTGTACAGTATGGAGATCATTATGGTAAATGCTTATCCTTTTAGATTAAGTTGTTGGCTGTGATACAATTGGAATTAGTTACGTGCAAAGGCTTTTGTAACCAAGTGTGGCTTCCAGCAGAAAAAGAAAAATGCAAGAGAAACTGCATGAGCATATAAAGTAGGTTTGTGTAGGTCAAAGAAGCAGAGAGAAGAGTGATTTGGGGCTAAAATATGATAGCTCCTTGTCAAATCCCCAAATTAATGCTTTACTGGCAAGCAGGCATGTGGGCATGTGTAGGGGTGTTTGAGAAAAGTGAAGTAGATTAGAATCCAGAAATGGGATTCTTGAGCAAGGTGCTTTTCTTTTTCTTGGATGGGAGAAATAGCTGAGTAGTTACTTTTCTACAAAGTCAAAAGCGGCCACCTTTGACATAAGGTCTCTATGGGGAACAGTATAGAATGTGAAAGAGAAAATAACAAGGGAATGTTTTTTAAGGGGTCTGTTTCTTTTTCTTATGAGGGCTGTTGAAATAGAAAACCTCCCTAAGCACAGCAAAAAGCAAATGCAACTTAATTTTATGTTACTGATACCCTTCTTCTGATACGCCTTTCTTAGTTGTCTAAGAAACAGGAAAAGAAATGCTAATTCTGCCGGTATGATTGTTTCCCTGCTACGCTTAATTTCTTTGCATGTTTTAATTCACTCTCAACCTTGAAATAGCTTTCTGGTGCTTGCCTTGCTGGCCTCTTGTGCTTTATTTACTTTTGAATTGATTTTCAAGCTTTCACTCACTTCCTTTTTGCATGAAGATCTGTAGGGATAAGGGGATTGTATCTCTTCCTCTGTCCTCTGCTGCTGTGCTTCCTCCCTTTCCTCTGTGTCATGCAACATTGAGCTCATCAGCTGGGTTTTTAATACTCCAAATGGAGGAGCTCTGTAATGGGAGTTGGGAAGCAATACTGTAATACAGTTGGCCTGTATGACTAATCAGTTAGATAAAGAATTCGGGCTGCAGAATAGCAGAGCCTTCATGCTTGATTGATGATAACAGCAGCCAACTGACTTACTGCCCTCACTGCCAGCATCCCCCACACTATTAGAGAGGATTTCTAGCACAGGACAATAGATTTGTCCTAGTAAGCATAATGCTGGGGTTTGGAGCGCATGACATCAAAACCAAAAGAAAAGCAGGTCAAAATGGATGGCTCCCTGAATGTACTTAGAAAAGCAGGAGTGGAAGAGTCTGGAACTAATGTTTGCTCATCCCCTACCTGCACACTTCCTACCAAAAGAAGTGGATTAGTCTCTGTACTCAGCACAGCGTAAAGAATCTCTCTCATTCCTAATGACCTTTACCATGGAGCTTGTTTTTCCTTGGCAAATCTCCCAGACCATAGGCAGGGCTGATTTCTTTGGCCAGAAGTTATTCTCTTCAAGTCAGGGCTTATGAAACTGCCATTATACGTGAGGGTCGGATATATGGAGTGAAAGAAAGTATTTTTGATGGAACCCATAAGAAAGAAGGAAAAGCTACACTTGTTTAATATAAATGTATCTTAATTTCTTTTGTGTTATAAGCTGTAAACCACTCTCAGAAAATCATACTTGCTGCAGGCTTGGGGTGTTTTGTTTCTATTGATGTAAATTTGTTGCACTATCCACAAAGCCATGGATCATACTGGTTTATTGAAGCTGCAAAGAAGAACAAGTTGAGGTGGGAAAACTTTTTTTGTTGCAAAGAGAAGGATGAAAGTTTTCTTGGATGAAATCAAAATCTGTTTATGAGTCTCAGGAGAGTAATTTCACTCTCCTGCTTTACAGGAGAGAAAGGAGCCAAGAATATGGATGTTTCTAACACATACACATAGTAATACTTTTTATGGATACTGTGAGCTTACCGGGTGTCAGGTGTTAGCAGATTGATTGCATTTGGTGTCACTGCAGAAACCAAGCTTTATTTTTTTCTGTTAAAATATCATTGTGACCACTATTCTCATTACACCTACTAAAACAGAAGCAAAAGGCACCTAAAATAATATCTGTATACTGGATACTTTATTTAGATTGATTTGAATGCTGTTTGGAGCAGAACTCCACTGAGTACATAAGCTAATATTTTAGATATTTTTGTAATCAGACTTCCGTTGCTGAATTGTGATGTGTACATCGATTTATTATCTGTACAAAAAAATTGCCTAAACTGTAAGTAGCTGGTAATGCTTTCTGCCTTGAAGTTGAGCTTTGTGTTTGACTTAGTACCTGAGAGACAAGTATTCCGCCACAGTACTGATTTTGATTTGAAGTTGAATGCCGAAAATTCATTGTGAAGTTGTTAACAGCAGGGAGCTTCTTTTGTGAAGAACTAAATTAGAAGCTTTCAAATCTTTCAGTACTGACAGACTAAATGACCTCAGCAAATGATGAAGTTTTTATTCTGTCACTGACTCATCAATAGCTGTCCTTCCTTTCTAGGTCCCTTATTCATAACAAAACTATTTCAGTATAAAAGGGAGTTTAACCTTTCACAATTAGCCTTCACTTCCTGCTTGCTTCATTCCCAGTTGCCACAATCTAAGCCACAGAAATACAATTACAATATTGAATGAGAGGAATTTATGAGACAATTTAGTTGTGGAAGTGAATTTGTTGTTTGTGATGTAGGGTCTTGTCTGCGTGGCTGAGAGCTGGATACCTGTGGCAGCGCTGACAGCCGACCCTTCCCGGGCAACTCCACTAAAGGGGGGATTGCCAGGCGTGCAGCTCTGCATGGTGTCTGGCACTGGTTCTCATCCTTAGCTGCTTCCCTTCTGCACCACGTGCCACGGAAGCTGAACATCCAGCTATCACAGAAATGAAAATGGGGCACCGTGTGTTAACCTGCAGCTGAATCAAAGAGCGTTTGAATGCTGTCATAAAACTGCAGACTCTTATGAAGCCTAAAATATCCCAGATTGCATCTCTTAAGCTGTTATGCTAATGTTCTGTATTTATGTATGTGCATTGCCTAAAAGATGCAAAGTTCTCAAATGGAAAATAAAGTCTGCGATATCTGCTCTGAAGTGCATCTGCACCATCTCTTTATGAGGTTTCAACTGATGAACTTGCCTTATGCTGTGCCTCCCAAACAGATGCCAGAGAGACTCAGTCCAGTTACAGAGATACCATCAGTCTGGTACAGCTTGAAATGTTCTATATTCAGTGCTTGTCTAAGTCCACAGAACACAGTGGAGTGCCATGGGGGAAAAATTCTTAGGTTTTGCCTTGCCTGGATGAGTCAAAGGACGTTCTGGATACGTGACGACTGTGGAGATGGAATTCGAAGCCATTTTGCAACCAGAAGCAATTATGCAATCTACTTAATACTAATTTTTTCTATTTTTCAGGCTAGGCAGCATATTTTATAAAGACAGCTCTGAATGGCAAATTAATTTTACTTCAGTCTTTTGTGATTGACTTGGCCTCCTGGGTCTATAAATCAAACCAGTTGATGTTTAGCTTGTTTAAAGTTCAATTAAAGTTTAAATTTATTTAAATTTAAATTTAAAGTTCAATTAAATTTAAAGTTCAAAAGCCCAGGCTTGTGGCTCTGATGAGCATTTTAGCCATAGAGCTCTGCACCAGTGGGGAGCAGATAAGGCAAGGATTTTGTCATTTTTATTTTTCCTTGGGGAAAATAAGCTGGGAAAAGGATTGTAATCCTCCAGAGATTTGGGTAAATGGATGGGTGGTACAGAACCAGAGAACAGTCTGGAACAAGGAATCTTCAACTGTAATGTTACTGAGTTAGTTCTGGTTCTCTGTGGAAGTAAAGGGAGGATAAACCAAACAGAGAACAAGAGTTGTGCTGGTTGGAAAAGGCTGTACCACTGCAGATGCTCCAAGTGAAGCATTCCAGTTGTTGCCAGTGGTACTCGCTGTGAGCCAAGCAACCGCTGTCCAGTATCCGCCAGGAACCAGTTCTTGTCCTGCCGATCTCAGAGCAACGTGTCCCTCTGCAGGAGGGGGTAAATGGGGATTCTTGTCCCATTTATGTTTACTTGCTGTAATTCCATATGGGGAATTCTGCAAACACGGGATAGTGTCCTTGGGATAGTGCAGAAAGGATGCAGGAGAGGAGAAATAGGAGGGACTACAGTATGCTTGAGGTTGTGTAAAATCTGTTAAGGAGCTGTGGTAGGTCGAAGTCGTGTCTTTATATTTCCTGTACCTGAAGGAAGAAAGTATAGTCTTAAAATATTGCAGTTAAACCAGCAGAGAAATAAATAATTTTTTCCTGTTACACTTAAAAGGTGTGTTTCATATTTTGCCATTTCCTTCACACTTTCATTTGTAGAGTTCTTTAGAAATCTTTGCTCATATCTCTGCTCAAGTCTCTGCTTTAATCTTCAAAGAAATCTTAGAAACCTCAAAGACACTCCTTCCTGGTTAGTCCCAACACAGGTTGTTCTGCCAATGCATTACATCCTGACTCAAGCCAAAGGTACTGGTTCTGGGTATTTATCAGAATTCATAGTTGGATTAGAACAGACTTCCACCATTTTCAGCACTGAAAAGCATTTTATCCCACAGTATATTCAGACGGAGACAAAAAGCATCTGTTCTTTGAGGACTTTCATTCCTACATTTCTTCTAGAAGGTGTCTTTAATTTTATTGTCTCAAAAGTCCAGTACTTCACAAGTCAGTCTGATCTCTTTGCCTTAAATGTCCCTTAGCAATGACAGACATTTAATATCAGACAATTAATATTTCTTTACCTGTATCAATTTCTCATTTCTTAGCATCTGTCTATTTCTGTTCCATAATCATAACCTTTTTTTTCATATTCAGGATTCAAACTGGAGTGGACTTAATGAGGTATGTGAGCCATAAAACCCATGCATCATATGTAATTTCTTAATGATTCAAAACTTGCATTTCCAAATATATTTTAAATTTTTACTCAGTGTTAGCATTTCTGTAAATATTCTTTTGGAAAAATTGTTTGCCTGAATACTGAAGGAAGTAGAAATGGCATGAAAATGAAGAAGGATTAAATTGCATAAATAAAGAGCCCCATTAAATATTTGGAGGCAATTACTTTAAACCTGCTGTAATTACAAGGTTAAAAAGCATGGCACAAGTTCTGCAGACTCTCCTTTAAGTCCATTTGTCGAAGGAGGGTAGATTCAAACCAGCTCTACGCAGATTTGCTACGTTGCTCAGTGGAATCTACTACAAGGCACTAATCAATTAAATCTGTGCTGTTTAATATTAAACTGCAACCCTTCTGTCCTCACCTGCTTTTGCTTTTCTGTCCGCTTGTGAGTGGTGAATTTTACAGGGAAAGAGAGCAGTGTGAGTTGTACGGACACAGTTCTTCAGCCGACCTAAATGGATACTGAATTAAGTAACAGAAAATCTTTCTTTGCTTCTTCAGCAGGGTAGGGATATGAACCCTGTGGACTAAGGCCCATCATTAACTAAGCATATTACAACAAAGACAGGTTTATATTATTCTGTTTTTTCCCACATCTGCGTGTTAATCTGATGGACATTTTATAACCAAGAATTATAAAATACGTACTCTAAGGCCAGAGCTATTCAGAAAATACCAGGTTATTTGAAGTGTTCATATTCAGTGTATTTCCTACAGCATTAAGAACAGTTCATCATCCATGAAATATACTAGAAAGGTAATAAGGAAACTCCAGTAGCATGCACTGATATTACTAAGCAGAGGGGCTAGTTTTATTTCATCCAGGCAGCCACAAGCTAGCCCAGAATATTGCTTGGATTTGCCAGGAGAGGGCACGTGTTACCCAGAGCAGGCAGTGTCTCCACCCCATCTTGCTGCTGCCAGACACCTCTGGGTAACTCCAGAGCTGGAGCAAATTCAGGCACTAGCCCAAAAAAACAGCTTGGCCTTTTCCCAGTCTTTGAGATAGGGTGCTCTTACAGGTAACATTCCTCATGGCAGTTTGCCCCAAAAATGAGAAGTGACCATCATAAAAATGAAGCCTTAAGATCAGCTGCAAGGGTTTTTAATGTTGATCCTGCTTATCTTAGCAGGGTTCCAGGGAGATGTAATTTCATTTGTGTTGTGTGGGGTTAATGGCTTGACAGATACAGGAATATTAATAAATAATTCTTAATTATAAGGTGTATTGAATTGCTAAAAGAGGAGATAATACCTCGTTATGACAATTCTGAGCATAACACAGCTAGCCTACCAAATGGAAAGGGAAAAAAATAATAATTTGCACAGTCAGATGTTTTGAAGCCACAGAGGCAGGTAACAAGATTTGAACATCATTGATTCATGTGTGAGCAGAACCAGAGTACAGTCAGGGAGATCAGCAAAATAACCTGCTGGTGTGTCAATTAAATCTCCCTAGTAAACAATCCCAACAAGTGAAATTCTGCTTCAGGCATTTGCTGCCTCTTTCTGTAGCAGCAGAAATTCACCACTAGACAATTCTAGTGGTTAAAAAATATTTGGGTGGGTTTTATCTTCAAAGTACTGTCTATCAAACAAGATTTTGCAAGGACTGTTGCATGAAATTTCTCAAGTATCTGAATTTTAAAGAGTCAGAATAAATAACAAGCGAAGTTTTAAATGACAAGCAAAAATGGAACAGAAGTTTTCAAACATGGTTTTTATCTTTTTGGACCACTATATCTTGAACACTACCAAAGATGGACATACATTATTATATGTATTGAAAAAACAGGTGCAGTGCACCAATTTCCTTCCATGTCCTGAAGACCATCCAGAACTAATTATCAGAAGCTGGTTGCAGACAAAACATCGAGGTTTAGGAGACTCATCAGAAGTGCAAAATACTGTAAATATAATGGGAGTGTCTTAGCTTGTAAAAAATAAAAATAAAACGTGATTTTAGATTACATCACAGTAAAATGTAGGAGAAAGAGATGTCTTGACTGAAAGATTCCATGTTCAGAGACCTAAGAGGAAACCACTGTTGCACTGTGTTTCAGGGATTTCAGAGAACTCTTCCTGTGCAGTTCTGTGCTACTCAGGCTGTACTATCGATGTTTCTGCTGCAGTAGAACATCCAGATTCCTAATCCAGTGTGGCAGCCCACATTCCTTCTGGGTGCAACACTATCCTGCAAAGTACTACTGGAAGCTCATCTCCGTGCTTTTCCTTGGCACTGTTGGCGGTAGGAGTCCACAGTGCTGGAATAGCTGAAATATTTAAGGCCAGTCTTATACTTCAGTAGACTTGTGCTGATGTTGAATTTGTTCCAGCTTCTACATATTTTTAGATATTGTGGCATGAAATTTCACACCCCCCAAACCGTGGCTTCAGGGCAGTAGCACTTGTGGCCGGTTTTCCCAGCTCCAGCAGGGACTAAGGGTGTGAGTACTGGGTACAATCCTGCATCCATTCTCTTCTCATTATTTAATAGAACATGTTAGCTGTCAGAGCTTTGTTCTTCAAAGGAAATTTTGACACATCGTATACATGTTTTGATGAATTGGAAGTACAAAGGGGAGTAGTTCTCTGTGTAACAAGAATCTTCGCTAGTACCTGTTGTCCTGGGCAGTTTGTGTGTTATTAAAGGGTGGAGAAAGTTAAGTCCAAGAGCAGCTGATGGTGAGTGATTCTGAATAAATTGATATAATAATCTGAATTGAAAACACAGCACGTAGAGTGACATTTTTAGCTCTGTTCATGTGTTTCTGGATGAAGAGGATTTTTTTAATGATCTGATTTTTTTCCCAATTGGACTCAGAAGAGCAGTTTAACATTGAGAAGGAGTAATGTGAAGGTTACACGATTTTACAATAAATATAAGGTCTTAGAGTTATGGCAAGGGAATAAAATTTCAGGGCTGTGACTGGGTAACTGAGTACTAGATTCTAGTCAAGATGAACACTGTACCCAGATTACCTAATTTGATGTAATTGCTAAGTCTTTAACGAAATGGAAATATAACAGAAACAAGTATTCACTTGGGGATATTTTTCTCTAAATCCTGAAAAAGTATTTAATGTAGTTGCATGCTGCTGTGTTAGATTGTTCTGATAAACAAAACCTTCATCCTTCTCTTCCCGGTTTTCCAGATTTAGCCTGAGGACTTTCTGCAGTCTAAGTCTTTCATAGCCAATTAAAGGTGTCTAATTTTACAGCAAATGCTCTGATGTGATCTTTTTAATTTCTGTAGTAAGAAGAAATCATTGGAGTTTCTATAAATTAAAAAGAATATTATAGACAGTGAAATGAAGCAGCTGAATTTAAAGATACTTAGAAACGACATGAAAAAAATCTGTTCCTCTCGTAAAATGACATAAGATTTCAGAAGCACCGTTGTAATTTGGAGTGTACCCATTAATGTGTGTGAGCCTGCATGTTCATCTGCTGTAGTTATGCTGGAAATGCAGAAGTTAAAATCTCCAGCCGCAGTCTGGCTGCTCAGGCACCACCAGTCCTCTGGGCACTCACATGCACCCAGAATTCAGCTGATGAGCACTAAAGTTTATAAATTTTCACAGAGACTCTGAAAATTATTTCAAAGATGTTTGAACATGCCAGTTCGTGTGTGCAGGAAATCATAAATGCATGTGGAAATATGTTCTGTTATCTACAGGTTTGGATTTAATGGAATTTTTTTGGTTCTTTTTGAGCTACCCCATTCTTAGGAGTCAGCATAGTGATCAAAGAATCCGAATAGGGTTATGAAAGTAAAAATTTCCTTTGAATCCCACGTTTTGCTGTACATTTTCCTTGGATGCATCATGGTGTGTCTCCAGTAGCAATTACTGGTGCTAATGTTACTTCCCTTGGAAAATACATTGAAGTTTAAATGGAAAATCTCTATAAATATAAAATACTTGCATTATGATGTTAATGGTGGTGTTTCATTAAGCTGGATGAATGCAATTATAAAAGTTTCTCCTATTTGCTGCATAATCAGCATATTGGATTTTTTTTTGACATCAGACAGTATTTTGGATTTTCTTAGGGATTTGAAACTTCAGAGCTGATTTTGCTGACAGCAGCCAATGCAGGTTATGGAGAAGACTGTGACAATAATTCAGTGAGTTAATTTTCTGAATTGTCAGTTTGGAATGTCGCAAGATGTCAGATCACTTGGTTGTTTTGCTTCTGGTGTGACTGACTGATTTCAGAAAGGGATTGAAAAGGGCTGATACAACTCGTGCTTTCAGTTCAGTAAAGCTGGAATCTGGAGATGCTGTTTGCCCCTGCCCTGTATAAAGTTTTCTCTATTACACAGTTTTCTTTCTCTTTTTGTTAACATTTTGGGAGAGGGCCAAAAGCCACCCTGTCGTCATGTCTAAATGTTACTGCATATTCTTCAGATTCCTCTTCTTAGTGTTTCACAAGTGTGGTCTTCGGTGCAGCTGAGAAACGAAGATGTTAAAAGAAATGCTAGAGTTCTCTGTTTGTGGTGTCTATTGTATCCAGGTTACATATGCATATAAATTAGTATAATTAATTATATATCGTCATCATAAGAGCCAGCTCCTGAAACTGAGCTAACAGTCACCCTGTCTAAATAATTTCCTTTTGCATGATTATGTCATTACAGATATTAAGGACCAAGCATTCTCTTGATATCTCTAGCTTAAATGCAATCAGAATAATGTATGTTTTTTACAAAGAATTTAAGTGCCAAGTCCATTTAAAGTCTTGACAGAGCACTGTGTCCAGCAGCAAGGCCATTACTGTAATTCCATTCAGCTTAATATATGCAAATCAGAGAGTTTCAGTCAATTGTAGCAATAAAACTTTTGTTTCAGCAGCCAAGTTAATAATTTGACTCCTCATGATTGTGTGTTTCCATGACAATAGGATAGGTTTATGATTGACACACATACTATTAAAATTTGCCCTTCAAAACTATAAATCTCAGAGACCTAATGAAAGCTCAGTCATATTCCTAAACAACTTTTCATTAAAAGAATGCTGGATTGTGGTTTTCAGCACCAAAGGGTCTGCAATTTGTAGGTCTCGGCACCAGTGAACACAGCTGAGTAATATTAAGATTTATTGTGGCCTTAGCCTTCGATTTAGATCTCACCTAAATGTGGACTTTTATTCTCTTATTGATTTAAACTTCTGTGGGTTTAGTGATTTCTTTTAATTAACATCTAGAGTGAAATTACGTAGTTCTTCCACAGTCTAATTTCCTGTTGCCTTCATGTAGGACTGAGTGTGGTTAACAGGGAGAGAGCCTGCTAGAGTTTTTAATAATAAAGTTATGCCTCTACTAACTCCAGGAAAATATATGCTAATGGCTTTACCAAAATTTACAAAAATTTATGGGCACTTTCGTGGATGAAAAAAAAATCCTATTTAAAACCATAAAATTTACTTTATGTTATTAAAACTCTGGTATTATTAATCAAAGTAGGTTAATAACAGGGTTTCAGTGGAAAGTATATTTGCTTCATGCTCTCTTTTAGTGTCTGGATGGCCTCTGGACACACGGAAAAGTCCATCTCCCTTTCTAAGAGACCAAAACAGTAGGACTTAGATGAGGCCTACAGGGAATAGCAGCTTATTTTATATTATCATGGAGATTTATTAGCACTATGAGCAGCTTAATATATAGACCCTTTTTTCTTCGGGGTGATTACATTTTTTTTGCTATAAAGTATATTATTATTTGTTAGTTCATTGCAGTTTTCTGGCAAGTCTCAGACAAGTATATTTTTTGTGCAATTTTACAGGTCTGATATGGTGTCATTATATCTGATACTATATTCATAGGATCCATTTCATTTCTGTATATTTTCAGATCTGAGAATCACCTAATGCCTGTGACACTGTTGTGATTTAAAATCAAAATACCTTGCTGGTTTCCAAGGTACTTATATGAAATATATTTTCCTTCTCTAATAACTAGTTGAACTGGGGGGTTTTTGAGGCCAGAATTTTTGGCATCATCAATCCTTTGCTGCATTTTTGGTGCCACAGAAATGAGAGACATCACTGAATCATTCAAGAGGAATAATAAAATGAGAGGGGAGAAGTCTGGCAGCTGAAAATTCATGGTGTACCCCAGCCCTGAGGTGCTGGAGCCAGCACAGCCCCACGTGAGAGTCGGGACTGCAGGATCTGCAGTTGCTTGGCTGCCCCCATCCAGCAGCAGGCCTTCAGATTAAAGGAACAGATGTGCAGCCAGATTCTGTCTCTTAAATCTGCAGATTATAAATATTTAAGATGCAAATAAGACTTGTGTGATGGAGCTACTGCTTCTGTATTTTTGGCGGTCAGTCGTGTTCGTCAGTTTTATCGCACTTGGTGCTTGTTGCGAGGACACTGTCCAGGCTGGCAGAACTAAAATTAGATCTGTCAGCTTTTTACTGCTTTGTGGTTTCCCATGTTGTGGTAGTTGCTGTTCTGCTGCTCCAGTCCCCGAGCCTGAGCTGCAGTGAGCAGAGCGCTCGACTGAAAGGTTCTGCAAGGTATGAGATATCAATTACATCTGAGACTGGAGAGATCCCAGTGTGGCACAGTGTGCACACCTCCAAATGCCATGCCACTGTTACTTCCTCCGACCTAATTTGTTCTCGTTTCTGGTTTTCTTGCGAGCAGGAGAGGAGAGGTTATATGGCACTGAAAAACTGATTCAATGGGTATATTAAATCTATACTGATAAATACATAAATTGTAAAAGCAATGCAGTTCCATGCTTACTGTTCTTACCAGGAATGTGTATTAATCCTTTTATCAACACAAAGAGCAGGAACTGTAGCAGGAGCAAATGTATATGAATTGTTTGTCTGTTTATTTCTCTTCTAGTAATTACCTATTCCCCTTCCTGACGAGCAGTGGCTCCGTAGGACAGACTCGGTGTGTGCTTTCTTCCCTGTTCACCTTATTTTCCTTGTTTCATTGCTGGCATGTGGTTTTTTTTTTCCTGTTTGTTTTACATCTGCCTAGCCACAGAGACAGTTCTCTGCAGTCACTAAATGACATATCAAAAATATCATTAATTAGTCCATTGCTACTTCATCCATTCAGATTTTTGTCCTGGCAAGTTACCACAGCAGCCACATGAAGCACATCCACCGAGAGGGATAAATACAGCAACCGAGGCTCTCCTGACAGGAGTTGTGACAGTTCTCCAGGGTCACACACTGGCACACGCTGCCAGTGCCAGTTCACACTTGGCACTGCTGTTCTGTTTACAGTGGAAATGCAAGTCTCCTGAGTGCCTTTCCTTGCCAGTGCTTCTGCGTTCTTCCCACCCACAAATGTATTTGGTGTCAGCGTGTGTCACTGCCAGGCTTTCTAGCGTGTGCTCTTCTCAGTACTGCACTGGTTAATTTGGCCTTTCAAAAACCTTTGGTCTCATGTTTGCGTCTTATTTTGTAGCAAAACACAGTATTTGGGACTCTAAGGTCAAGCTGTCACTGAAATAGATTGGGCAGTTTATTGTAATTGCCAAATTTCTAGTGATCTGAGTTTACTCCCCCGCCTTTTTCAGTTTTTTTTTTTCTTTCTGTTTTAAATACTTGGGCTTGTTTGTCTCAGAATCCCAACACTCTTTCTTTGTTAGGTTTTCTCTAGCACATTCTCCCAGTATTTCTTAGAAAAACAACAAGAAGTTGCTTGAAATTAGCAAGATGTCAGAGTTTTAGGAATATGTTTTCATGTAATCCCCCTTAATTGGCCTTAAAGATAAATACAAAACAAGGAGGTTTTTTTTTTATATAGGTCTAAATAATTGATTCAACATTTTTACAGTAGATTTGTAATAAATTTTCTATATCAGAAGAGCTAGAGTAATACATGGAAAAGATGAGAGCAGTCACTATAAAAAAGGAAACAGTGTGGCCAAGCAAATAATTTTGCTTCAGAAGTGCCTGGATAACCAAATTCCTGCTGCTTTCATGTTTTAATCTTCTTAAAAGAAGAGGCTGAAGTCTTTTAGTGTTTAAAGACCAGATTAAATTCAACAAACTGTTACAATTCTACGATCGTTAAACATATGCACTGAAAGCAGTAAGAAACAAACTATGTTAATAAATGTATATATTTACCATGCATCAATTAATGTAAGATTATTTATACTTTTCATGTGAATGTGGGAACACATACTTCTGGAAACCAACAGTGCACATTGTAGTTGCTCTTGTTTGTCCTGGGAATTGAAAGACCTGTAGCCGAGTGTCTGAATAAGTTGGTGGATCTTTAAATAGCCCAAGTGCTATGACTGCCCAGCAGCCTGAATGCATTAGAATGAAGCATGAAGCTTGCAAGAGTTCTGGGACTTGGAATAGAAATATTCTCCGTATTTCCTTCTTCATGAAGCTATCCCAGCTTTTTGTGTGAATTCCCAGTTGGCTGGGAAAGGTTACTAAGCTCTCATCTATATCAACTGCAAATGATTGATTTCTTCTATCCCTAGATATTCTTCCTACCCATCTGTTTTACATTCTTAGAGCAATGAGTTTGGATGCTATTTCTATCATTTCTTGGCAGTTGTTTTTCAGTTTAGATTACTACAGTAATTCACCTTCACTTTTCCCTTTGCTTTATTGAAGCAATTTATATTAGTGATCCTAATCTGTGCTAATGTCACAGTTTTCAATGTGCATGACTGAGACCCTACTTTTTCTCCTTCATGTGAATTTCTCCCTTCAGTTCATCGTTAATAAACAGAACGTATTAAATTATTTTTAAGCAAAGACAAATGGAAGCATTGTTATGTAATTAAATAGAATGTACATAATTGTTGAGTAAGTCAGACAGATGTGCTGTGCTCTTTCACTGTCATCCAGATACAGATTTTGCATCCTTGCAATTTTTACTGCCAAAACTTCATTAGTCAAATCCGTGCTTCTGTGCAACATAAAATTTAAATGTCAGCACATCTGAAATGATCTAACTACTTGTAGCTTTTGGTTTCCTGACTGTTCGTATGTAGTTTGTTAGTCTGGGAATGTTTATTAAAGTTTACCTGCATACACATACATCCACCTTGCCAGTTTTCTGGCAGATGTGTGCAGCTCCTACCACCCATGGGGGTGCTGTGGATTCTGCAGGTTTGCTACAGGACTCCCCTAGTTTCAAGCTAGTTTTCTAAGTTCTTGTTTAAAAAAAAAAAAATTAAAAATCCTCCTTCATGTGAAGTACTGTAAGAGATGTCACTGAGACCTCATTCAATTGTGTTTTTCTTAAGGACAAGAGGAAAGCATCACTTTGGCGTTAAGGATTACTTCTGAGATTCCAGAGATTTTTCACTCACAGCTCTTGACCTTCAACAAATTGCATTCTCTCTGTGATTTCTCCAAACTTACCTGTATTTTTTTTTTCCTTTCTTTTAACTTTATCATGTAATGGTAATCTGTCTGTCTGTAGTAGAAAGTCTTATGCCAGTTACGTGTTAGGTGCTGGTCTAGTAGTGACTGTGTTAAGTACATTCAGATTTACCTACAGTAAAGCAAATTTATCAGGAAAACAGAGTTCTTAAGCTAGGCTACCCTGTAATTTTATTCACAAAATATTGTTGGTTAAGCTTTCACTCAGGCTGGTTTTCTTCTTCTGTTTGGGCACGGAAAGAACTGGACATTTTTCAAGTACATATTTTTGGTAAGAAGTTTCCTAGCTTGACAAAATATCTGGTAGCTGCTTTTGTTCCGGGCTGACCCCTTGCCAGTGTAATTGCCAGGGCAGAAGATGTTGGCCGGGGCAGTCAGTGCAGCATCATTAACACGCTAGAACGATGTCAGAGCAACACAGAACATCTGAGGGTGCTGACTGCACAGTGCTGCTGGTTATTGTCATCCCAGCGAAACAGGGACAGTGCTCTGCTGTGTTAGAGCAGCTAATCTGTGGGGTATGAGTACAGTAGGACACTGATTGCAAATTGCAGTTTTCTTTTGTGAATTAAAATTGTGAACAAAGATTCTCCTAAAAATTCCAGCTTGCTTTGGAAAGTCCGCTCTTTTAAATTTATGGTTGCAGGACTGGGTCTGGCTTGCTTGAGAGAGGAATTTCCACCCTGGAGAATATAAACATCTGCAACCAGTTTCCCACAGTTGTGAACTTTACTGGCTCCAATCTATTATTACTAAAAACAGGATTAATTTTTTAATTCTTCTTTTTCCAAGATTAAATTTCATTATAGAATTTTGGAAGATCTCCTTTGCCACCCATTTAAATGAATAAATTCATCTTCTTTCTATAATATATAAAAGGTGACTTTGGTTACCCCATGAATGCTATCAAGTTCAATTTGGATACCCATAGTATACTAGAAAACAAAATCAGATAATTCATCATCTAAATTAAATGAAACTCCATATTAGCATGTAATACAACAAAATTCCTTTCAAAATTTTCATAAGAAGTGATCAAGTGCTGCATTTTAATTTAATTGGGTGTGATGAATTCGTACACATATTAGGCTGTAAAATTTTAAATTACATTTTTCTATAAAAACTTTTCAGTTATAGTTTTATTGGCATGTAAGTTCTTGAAACAATGCTGTGTTGGTAAAGTCATGCTTATTACATCTATGTGTGCTACCCGTGTGGTACTAGACTGTTTATACCTCGTTTTGCCATTCCTAGATGTCTGTTTGTAATGAGAATTATTAGGAACATAGTACTAGTAGCTGTCGGCAGGCTCTTGATAAGAAGATTATTGTGTGTTAACTTTAAAGAGTTAGGAATGTATAATTCATGGCTACTTGGTGGATTTTGCAAATGTCCCAGTTGTACACAGTTGCTAATCGGAATGACATGATGGAAAACAGATCTTGGAAATACTGTCATTTAGGTTTGTGGCAATCAAGAAACTGCATTTTAATGCAACTTCTCTGTTTGATGTTCAGGAGAAAATCTTAGTTGTATATTAAAAACACTAAACTATCTGGGCTTCTTATAAATATTAATTTACCAAATGCACAGAAATCTGTGACATTTCTTTCAGAAGAAAGGATTACCTTTAATTTTGCTTGTATCATAGCACAGAGAAGTGAATGACTGTACGTTGGCTTTTACTGTTCTTTATTTCATACTTTTTGTTTTAATGTGTCATGTCTTTATCAACACACTAACGCAGTAGCAGAAATAGATGCACCTGCTTTGGCAGAGTTAGTTCAGCCGTTGTTTCTTTAATTAATGATTTACTTCACTGGTAGCATATAATGACTTGAGTGACATTTTATAGGCTGTTGTACATTTTCAGTCCTGACATTTTAAAAAGCCACAGTTCTTATCTGTGACATGTCTGTGTACTGATGCATGGGCTCTTTACTGCTTTTGTAATATTTATATAAAATTTAGTGGCAGTAACTGCTATTACCCAGCGCATCTCTTTTGAAAGGTCTCTGTATCTCTCCACGTTGACTGAGCTTTTCAGAGGGGGTTTGGAAGTTTCTGGGCATTTTGCCACTACTTCTGTCCGAACTTTGTCTGCATTTGTATCAGCTGCTTTAGTTAGTGGCTGCTCGCTTGATGTTAACATGCTGATTTACACTATAATTAAGAATGAGTAGGAGTTTCTAAGGGAACTCAGAGCTCCTAAGTAACACAAAAATAACGCTGTTTTAAATAAATTTCTAGGGATAATTGAGTGTAAATATTAAAATATCAAACAGCTTGAAGTCCACCTCTTTTGATGGAAAGCTTTATAATGAGTGTGCAGGGTAGCTGCTGTTCATTATGTTTGTATCACATCTTTAAAAGGAGAAACCTCATTTCCCATGACTGTTTCATATGTTTTGATGCAAGTTGTGACAGAGCATATACCCACACACTGAGTTGTGTAATGTAGCTACCTCATGTTTGCCATCTGATACCTTACATAAAAGCAGATCTGTGCTGTCAGTCAGAATACCCTACATTTCTTTGTGAAATAAAATAGCAGTTTAGCAATTGAAGATGTAAGGTGAAGGAAGAAAATTCTTTTCACCTCCTTGTCTCTTGGTTAAGTAAATCACAGCAGATGCAAAATACAGTTCGGAGAGCTCTATTCAGCTCTGCCCAAACTTCTGGTGATTTATCTGTGACGGAGCTCTTGCCAAGGAAGTCATACAATTGGAGGGTATCAGCTTCTTGAAATCGATAAAACCAAAACATGGACAGACAAATTAATCTGGGAGTAAATGAGCTCTTTTCCACTGGTCTCTTTTCCACTGGAGTAGCTGTTGGCAAGTGAAGTTGTGCTGACTGCAATCCACTGCTGTAAGCGAGAGAAACATTAGTTCCTTGAGGCTGATTTGAGGTTTTAAGTGTACGGTGAGGGCTGTAGCCATGACTCTGCAGGTAATTTTTCTGCTACCAAATAAATCACATCATCCAAATTCTTTATTAGTTATTTTAATGCCAGAAATGACAGAGAGAGGGTAATTTGAGTGACAGAGCCAAAGATAAAGGCTTTCCATTCATGCCCTGGGCAAGATTTTGCAATGCGTGCTTATAGTAGTATTGCAGCTGAGTTGAAAAGCAGTCTTCTTGTCCATCCACACCATTTTTTGGGTCTCATTTAGTTTGGACTACACTACTTGCTTGCCTCACGCTTGGCAGTGTTAATGTCACCAGTTTCTATGCTGAGGTGAGGGATCGGCTCCGTGCCCCAGAACGTGTTCCAGCTGTGGTCTGTGTCACACTGGCTCTGGGTCACTGATGCTCAGACTGGCACGGAGTGAGCCAAGGGCCAGGAAATCCAGCGGTGTTACCCAGGCTGTACCTGGCTGAAGGCTGCTCCTCACACTGACTGAAATTCAGCCAGTGTTTCCAAGAGCCTGGGTGCGTGCTCAGAAGCCTTTTGAGTAAGGGACCAAGAAGGTGAGAGGAGTGGATTACCAGCACAGTCCAGGCACAGCCAATGATAAAAATAAGACATTGGGCAAAAGGAATGGTAGAACAGGTTGCTACAGTACTTTCCGTCATGCTGTTTGTGTAAAAGTACTCATCTGTTGGCGCTGCACACATTTGCAATGGTGCAGAATCAGAACTTGTCCCTAAGTCTTCCCATTGTACTCACGTTCTCACCATGTTAGGACAGCTTTAATAACTCATTATGTTCACTGGAGTAGCACAAGAATGAAGTGTGGTTGGGATGCAATTGTGGAACTCGCTGACTGGCAAGAAATGCTTTGCTGATAGATGCTTCACTTTCCCAGACATTTTTGCAGTGTCACTGCCTTGATGTTCTGTTAAGTTCTTTATTCTGAAAATATTTATCTTAATTACTTACTATAGCTAGAGACTAATTGTCTAATTTTTTTTTTCGTCGTTTGTTGGCGAGCGAACATAAAACCGCTCAGTCTTTTAACAGTGCGACTGGGGTAATTAGTTACAAGTGAGAGATAACAAGCAATCTGAAAAGGCATTACAGGTTTTTTTCCACCTTTCCCATCTGAGAGCTGTAAGATACTTGATTAAAATCAGCAATAAAAGTACATCACTGGAATGAAGCAGCATTTTTGTAATGAAACACAGGTGTTCTGTTAAACGTAATGCTATCCAAACTGGTGGTGTCCAAACTCTCCCCTGCACCACAGGTCGTGTTACCAAATGGGCAGGAACCAAGGGCTGAAAAGGGGACTTCGCAGGGATAGCCATGAGTCTCAGCAAGCTCCAGGCTCCCCAGGATTTGGGGCTGAAACTCTGAGCTGGCATCAGTCGATACAAACCAACACTCAGCTTCCCGCTGGCAGTTGGACTGTGCCCGTGTGAACACTGGCATGATCTGATCTAGGTGTTTGCTATAACCCACATGGCATACCAGGGACCGTCACTGTTTTGACAAATATCCTGCTCAAAGAGTAAAATGAAACACATTTTACAAATGTAGATTTGTATTGAAAAGACAAGTAGTTTATTCTTGGTGCAATCAGCACTAAATTTCAGGCTATGTGAATGTGATTGTCTCTAGAAGACCATCAGTAATGGTGTGGTTGTATATAACAGCTGTGATATTTTATATACATATTTTTGAGAGTTTGTGAGGTAGGCAAATGCACTTTATTCCCAGGTTATATGATAAAAAAAGATTCAGCAGGCCACAGCTGTACATAGTGGGACTGGGTCTTAGCCAGGACATCCCAAGCCTTAGGCAGCTTGTCTTCTTGACTCCAAATCAACAACAAGAGAAATACAGGCGAAAAAGGAGGAATGAAAAATCAAGGGAAGTATTTTTTCCGGTAGTTTTTGTGTATTCCACAAATGTGGAAAATGGGACACTAAATGTAAATCATTATTTATTTCTGGCTTAAAAATGGAGAATATTTTAATAAAATAAATAAAACTAGCTTTCTTAGAGGAGATAGTGATATTCTTGTTATGAGAAAAAAGCTAAAATAAATTAGTCTTCAAAGAAGCCCTCATCTTACATCAGAGATGTAGGATTTTCTTTTAGCACCACTTGTGGTTACAGTGAGTCTGCAGGGTTGAAGTATTTTTTCTTATGTACCACTCACATGTTTATTTGACCTTCTTGTACCTTCCAGGCAAAGGAGGAGCGGTGAGGAAGGCTCTAGTGCTGGAGCCCTGTGTCAGTGGAAGGGTAGTGGCATGTCTGGGTTTTGGGTAAACTTTACCCGAGTGAAGCCCATCAAGGGTGATCGGCAGGAATCAACTGCTTGAAATGCTCTTGCTCTTAGAGAGTAGGAGAGTGGGAATCCAAGACAAAGGATCCTGCTGGTGAACTTCGAGAAATTGCTAGGATAAGAAATGCTGTAATGGGAATGCTGTATGAGATTTTGAAAAATGTTGAGTTCTTTCTGGTGAATTTCCTGCCCTAATTTCTCTTATTTTCTGCTGTTAAAAGAAAAAATGTCAAATGGGTTGAGGTGTGTCTGTGGAGCCACAGTTGACATTTTTAGAGCCACTAGATGGCATTTAGACCTGGATGACTGAAAATACTGTGGTGTTTGCTTATGAGGGAAACATTTTTTGCTTTTAAATCTAGGAATTAATGGGGAATTAAATATATATTGGATTAAAGTTTAAGTTTAGGAATGTGTGATATATGCATGTATGAGTAGCACTGGGACAGAAATCAAGGGGATCTTTTTATGGAGTTTACTTCCAATACTCCAGTTCTGTGGGGTTTTCTTGGGATTTCAGGTGATGGTGAAATAGATGCCAGAGGTAATGGTTTTTTGTAAATCAGCATGACTCAGCAGAGGGAACCTAGGAGAGATACAACTGATAAACTTTCACAGTATTATGTAAATGTTATCAGTTATTTAAAAATAATCCCCTCTTCCTATTTCCCCCAGATGGAAAAAAAAAAATCTTTGTTATTTTCTTTGTTTTTCTTACAGAGTTATTATCGAACCAAGGGAGAATTTCCATCTTAAAGCTACTACAAGAAAGAAATATTATTAAAGGTACTGTGTTTCTGCAGCTGAGCCTCTTGACTGTCTTATTACTATTTCATTATGTATGTTCTTAAATCACTGTCCTTTTATTAAATTGTCTGTACACCTCTCAAGAATTCCTTCACTTGCATGCTGTTGAAGGCCAACTAAAATTTGTTTAACATTGTGGTGGAATGACTGAGGAGCAGAAAGAAGGGAATACCCTATGATAGGTCTTGAAACCGGACGTAGGACAGGACCCTCTGCCATCCTTCCTTGTGTCCAGAGCCGAGGCTGTGGCAGGGGTAAAACGCAAGTGCAGCTGAGGGAAACAGGGATGGCAGTTTTCTTTTTTGTGCCACCTCTGATCCATCTCTCCCTTTTCTTATTACCATGGAAATACTCATTTAGCTTCATTCTACCCCTGCCAGAGAACGGGATGTCTCTCAACTGTGCGACTCCTTCCTACAGGCAGCAAGGGTCAGACTCTTCAGATAAATCTTCCTCTCTCCATGCCCTCCCTGCCGGCTGTACCTTAGCCTTTCTTGAATCAAGAGGCCACTTCTCTGCTCACTTACAGGATGACCATGAGCATTTTCAGCTGCTCTGAACTCACCTCAATTCTTTGGTGTGTCTGTTTTAAATCTGGGGGCTTGAAAGTGAATAATGGGATTAAATTTAAAAGTACTCTTGTTTATTTTCCTGAAATATTGCTTCCTTCTGTGTACTGCTTTATTTTCCTCAGTGTAGGTGGATTATAGTTTCAGCCAAGCATTCCTTGAAAATAATCCTCTGAAAAACATGTATCATGTTACTGATTTTTATAAAGTTCTTTCCATTTTCATTTGATTGTTTTTAGATTAAACATATTTCCTTTTATATATGTTGAACCAAAAAGTCTTATTGAAAATAAATAGCCTGTTTAAAGTTTCAATGCTGTTTGTAGGAAAGGTTCTCAGCAGAGTTGACATTGTATTTACTGTCTGAATTGTGTGGGATTTACCTCTGTTACTCTCACAGTCTTAATGAAATGAGTTAGAAGTGTTTATTATAGCAGAAATGTATGCCTATTTATACAGTGCAGGATTTTAATTTTAATATAATAGAGGGAATTTGCTTTAAACATCTGAAGTGGCTAGAAAGTTAAAGCAAAATGGTTATTTTTCCCACTTAGCAGTTATCAGCAGAATGATTATTAAAACGGGATGTTTGAACAGCAAGTTGTTTCTTGGAGCAGATCTTCAGTGATTTGGAAGAAATATTTCTGCTTCCAAATAACTGTAATTAGGCACTAGTGATAAGTTTGTTCCTGGAAATAGGAAATATTCTTGATTGGGTATATAAAGTACAAAAATCATTAAGATTTAGTCAAAGATAAAAATGTAGGACAGGCTTGGAAGGGGTGAGATCAGAGTCTAACCATAACTATCTGGAAGAAAATGATTTCTCTGAAAGACAATTCAGCCTGACCCCCTAAATCCAACACTTTCCCCAATTCCTGCTAATTTTCAGGTCAGGGTGAACCTCAGCACAGAAGATGTCATTGAAATGTGGTAGTTCTCCAGTGGAAGTGGAGGTTTATGAGAAGGTCAGATTCAGAGCAGGTTTTCCATGTGGGAAAAGAGGGATGGGAGAAGGGGGGGATCCTTGGAGGTCTGGTATGGTGTTGGTGAGTTGCCAGCCCAAGGTTGTGGTGACTTGTGCCAGGCTCTCGCTGCCTGCAGAGCAGACTGGACACCGTGTCCCTGTGCTCTGCTGGCAGCCCAAATTTAAATTTTGATAGAGCAGCAAACCGGTGAATAAAAAGCTCTTAGAATAAAGACATGAATGTTAGTCATGAAAATTGGTACTTGCAGTGATGTGGTAAAAATATGTTTTGATCAGTGTATAAGTGTGTAACACTTGGCAGTGTAAGCACAGCACTGAGTTTCTATTCCATGTGAGGGAAGATCTAAATGAGTAAAGAACGCTTGAGTCTGGACTAATCAATGGGGTTACTATGGCATCTTGATTTACCCAGGGATATGGATCAGGCATGTCCTGGATATTATTCTCTGATGGCTACAATGGCTGTCAGTTTAACCCCACAGAAGCCAATATGTTTGGCTAATAGAACAGGAAATGCTTCTCAGGGATAAGGATTTCTGCCTTGAAAATTCAGCAACACCTTGCACCTGGAAACAGGGTAATTGAACTGGCAGTTCCTGTGCTATGCTTCTGTGCCTCAACCAGGCGCCGCCTCTGGAGCAGGATCTTGTTGAGAGATGTTACATGCTGAAATCCATCACAGGCAATGATGACTTTCTCCAAGACTTTCATTAAAATGTATCTGTTTTTCCTGTCGTTATGTTTATGCATGAGCTGAATGATTATTCAAGACAGCAGATGAGTTAAATACTTTTATTTTGCTCAGAAATTATTTATTAGTTCTCAAATGCATGTTTGCCTTGTAATACTAAAAGGCTGTGGTGTTAATCAGCACAAACTTGGATTGCATCCTAAACTTACAAGGGTAAAATGAACTTGGATTGCATTTTAAATTTACAGATGCTGAAACAGTGAAGGGTCTGCTCTGCACATGCCATTGCAGAAAGCAGATCAATAGTTTTGGTCTAAACAGAGTAGGTTTACTTAGTGCCTCAGGCTTCCAAACGTGGCTCGCTGCAAAAAGATCCTGGATTTAGAATGGCACAGATGTTACTGGAGAGAATTTAAGCTAGTGGGCCTCATTCTGTTTCTTCTGTCTTTGTATTGCTTTAATTTCTTCATTGATACTGTTCCTGGTTTAAAGCAACATAAGGTGGAAATCTGGTTGTTTTTAATGAGAGAGGTTGAAATACGGGAGAGTAATGCAGTAAGATTGGTTGGTAAGCAGCTAATGAAATTAATTTGATTTAGTAGTTTCAAGAATTAAACATGAACACTGACATTATGTTCTTTCCTGTTTATACTGATGTTTTCAGTTCCCTGGTGGAGCAGTGGAGCAGCCTCACAACTCACTGGATGTGGCTGTGAGAGGTAAACAAGACACATGTTCTGAAAAACAGCTGAAGGGTTTTGGTTTGGAGGTTTTTTCTCCTGAAAGCAGGTGAAAACCACAGGGAAGAGGCTTGCTCTGAACACTTTAGACCTGTGAATTTTTTTTTCAAGCAATGCCAGATTATTTATTGGTATAAAATGCTATGGGAGATACTAAGTATTTGATTCAGATGGGTTAAAGAATCTTTCTATTTGATGCACTCATTTGCATTAATCTTAAAAGCAGTAATTGGAAATGCCCTCATAAACCCTGAGACTGGAGCCCTAGAATTAAAAAGCATTTGTTATTACTCAGGAATGTAGCTGTGCAGTTTTATTAGCCTTTCTTCTACTGTAATCTATGGATCTCATTTAGCTCCATGCAGCCCTGTTCTTCTGAAACATAAAAGGAAGGAAATCTCTCAATAGCCTGAAATCAAATTATCTCTCTGTGTTAATCTACATGTAAAACATCCAAGCCCACTTCTTTAAAGGAAAATAGTTTTACTGATAAGCAGAGCTAGACTGTGTTCTTTGGATACTAGAATTAAGTGGATTTTTTTTCTTGTCTGCAGAGTGCTATTTATAGCATCAATTAACTCCTCATGTTTGGATAAGTCATTTGACACATCTGTTGCTGAGCTTAAACACTCACTGTTCTGTGGGGTCACAGTTGGATTTTTTTTCCTCTCAAAATGTGTAGTGAAAGGACAATTTTCTACCTAATGGCTCTTAGTTTGAAAATGCTGCCTAAACGTACTGCCTGATTCCTTCTGGGGGCATTTGGAATGGGTGAAGCTGTTGGGCTGCCTGACTGCAGAGCTGACCTCAGCTTTGTTGCTTGCCATTTTCTTATTTATCTGCTTGATGATAGCACAGCAGTATCTTTTATGAAAGAGTTACTATGAGCTTCTGCAGGATTTTCCAGCCTTGCTGTAATATTTCAGTTACTCTGTTTCACCAGTGACAAACTGGAGTGGCTTTGGGAACTGCTGCTGGCCCAGTGGTTCTTGTTCCTGCCTTTTGTAGAGAATTAATGCTCACAAATACAGGCCTGTTCTCAGCTGCAGTTCCCCACACACAGCCAGTTTCAGTCACATTCCTGGCAGTAGCCTTTCTCTTAAAATGGCAGCTCTTTTATCAAAACTCTAAACACCTAGGAGCCCAGAAAAATGAGGCATCTTGTGTATTGTTTAATGAAATCTTGTAAGTGGTCTGTGGAAGTAACTGCATGAGGTTATAACAATGTGTTTATATGTTTGTCTTACTTGTGGCCAAATTGGATTGTAGATTAATGAAGCCAAGCTTTAAAATACGAGAGAAAGAAGGTGGGAGTGGAGTTACCAGCTATGCTGCTTTTGATCTCTGTCTTTTTCTCTTTCACATTGAAATAGCCCTGTTCTGAGAACAGATGTATTGATTTTGGGTGGCTTTGCTTGCAAGGGAGGCTCTACAGTAAGGAAGTAATTTCTGTTGAAAATGTTACAGCCTCCATAGTTAATTGAAGGTCTGATGCTATTTAACAATCACATAAGCTGTTGGAGGGGTTTTCCTTTGCTGCTTGGAAGACATTATTCCAGTGAAATGGTCCTGGTGGGATTTTCTGTTGTCTGTTTCTGCTCGCCCTGAACAGTGGCTGAAGGGTCTGTTGATGTGGCTTAGGATCAGATTGGGGTCAGAGGAAGTGGGGGACATGGAGCTGCTGCTAAAGGCAGCTGTGACAATACTTGGAAGCCTGGATATCCACGAATCAGAAAGGGACCACAAAGTGCAATCCATTTTTAAGCAGAGCTCCTTATTGATTTCAGTGGGGGAGACCTTTGAAAAATCAATGGCACGCAGCAGCTTTAGTATGCAAGGACATGTGTTCTGGGGTGTTAAAGTGATCGCCTATGAACTAATCAAGCTGGTAGCAATCACGTTTGGCAAGTTCCAAGGCAGAAGAAAAGGTGTCAGAGGCTTGAGATGTACCAAATTTACTGTTTATATTCCAAGAGAGATGGCAAAGTATGATCTTGTTCTTTCTAGCTTTAATTTTCAAGTTGTATTTTATTTCTATAGAAAAACAAAAAAATATAAAGGGAAATATAAAAGCTTCTGGTGATATGTAAACATGGGCCTGATCATTATAATGTATAGTGTTAAACAAATAGAATTGCTGAAATAATCAAAATATTTTGATTTTTTTCCATGAGAAACCATGAGATTTTTACAAAAACTATTTCACCTAGACACTTGCTTGGAAATATTTGGGGAGGGTTTGTTTACACAGAGAATTTACAGTACGCAAATTTATAGACTATCACATACCCCATTAAACCTTAGTGTGGACACTTAGTAGGTGTGAAATAATATGCTGCCATTTTGCTGTGCTGTTTTATGCTTAATTAACACAAATACTGATCTCTGAAGGAAGTGTGGCATAATGAGTGCTCTGATGGAGGAGTTCAGCTTACTCAGTGTAGACAAGTCCTTAGCTCCCAGAGAGCAAGAGCTCTGCTTCAGAAAGGTGCTCTTTGCTGTTCTGGTGTATAAAAGACAAATTTTAAGAAAAAATAGGTTTTCTTTTACATTGGTTAAAAGTAACCATAGGCTAAAGCATTTACTTTAAAAATTGCCCTTGTAAAAATATTTCAGTTTGAACTTCAGAGCATTAAACTGAATTATTTATGCTATTATATATATGCAATTGTGAGAAAGATGTTCTCTATTTCCATAATTTATTTTCCTTTCCATTTGGAAGTACAGTATAGCAGGTAAAATTTACCTTCCTAGGGAAAGAGAGCTACAGTATAATTAAAGCTATGTAGACACACTGTATCAGCAAGCCCTGAAAACACTGCATAAAATTTTGGAAGGAAAACCTGAAAAACTCTAGTACCAAAGGGCTGAAGTGAGGAATCTTTGTCAAAGGGAAGCTGTAGAAGACTGGTGTCATTTAAACATGCAGTGATTAATATATAGAGAGAAATTGCATTGGATAGAAGAAAAATCAGTATTCTTTTTTTTGCTGAGAACTGTATCTTTTCTGAGGTCCTACAATAGGATTTCAGTGCTTTTAACGAAGAGGTTAATTAAATTACTTATTTTTAAATGGGCTCAGAGCCATTTTGGTAAGATTGAAGATGCTGTGGTGCTACTGCTCAGAGCCAGTTCTGTAGTGAGTGAACTGTTGGAACTGTATTGCCTGTACAAGCATGTTTGGATACTTTTGTTGATGTTGCTAAACCCAGTTCATAGTATGACATTCTGCAAATTTATTTGCAGAATTTATTTTTACAGAATGATTCCTGCTGGATGATCAGATGAAATTTCCTACTAATGTAAAACCTCAAATATTGTATGCACATTTACATTTTTTTCTGCAATAATGAAATACTTATATAATAATTCCATTATATAATAATGGAATAATGGATACTGCATTCCTTGCAGTATCCTTAAGATGCAAAGTTCCTTCTCAAGGAGTTCTCATTGTTAACCATTTCCTCTGTACGTGTTCATTCCCTAGTTTGAACCTTGTTTCACAGACTGCCTCTGTCCAAAGGAACAAAAAAACCCTGACCAGCTTTTTTGTTGTTTCTTTTGACACCAGCACAGTGTGTCTGTCTGTGCCTACCAGAGAACTATATTGAAATAGCTTTCTTTGTGAATTCCTCATTGCTATTCATTGGTGGAGGTTGTCACGTAAGGGTCAAATTAGAGCTCAGTCAACCACAGCAGCGAGAGGAGCCAGGCTCAAGATAGATTTCAGTGTAAAGTCTGAGAAGCAGTTTATTTGGAATGTGTTACGTGTATTTTATCTATATGTGTTTCCAAAGTGTTACTCTTTTATCAGTAGAAACTCAATTATATTTAATTTATTCCCTCTGGTCATTTACTTGAGAATTAGTCTTTCTCTCACTCTACCTCCTGACTTTCATCTTTGGGCATATCTTTGCAGTTTTGTTATATTTATACAAGTTTTGAGCATAGAATTTAGTTTTGTTGGTTTAAGAAAAAATGAGTTTTCTGGCATGATGGTTCCATGCCCTTTGAGGTTGGATCCATGCAAAGAAAGGATCATATTTCTGGTAATTTGGCTGAAACACAAGAAATTATGTTTATGCTGGCTTCAGGAAGGCAGACAGTACCTGGTCAAGCATAAAATCTGCCAGGGCAACATTCCTCTCCGAAAATGTTCTAAAACATTTGAACCAGCCATATGAGTTTGTACTGGCTCTGCATTTTGTGCCATGTGGTTGCAGCATTTTTGATGTGGTAGTAGCTTAAGACTGGCTGTGCTGCCTCACAGAACCATGCCTTTGCCAAATGGGTTCTGTTCTGTACCTCCAGCACAAACAGGGACTAAATTGGCAGCTGCTGACCCAGAGAAGTTTCAGTGATAAATGTTTTAAGACAAAATAAATCAGGGATTTACTGAGCTACACAGATGACCTGATATCCCAAAAGCTTCTTTCACTTTGGTTTCATACAGGATAAGACAGGTACACATACAGACAGAGAGAGCAAGCTGTTATGCTGCGTGCATCTTTTAGAAATGAATGCCCATCTCTAACAGGGATCTGTGAAATGATCTTGAGCTGTTTGGGGCTTGTACATCTGATGGGGGCCTAAAGATGTGTTCCCAAATACCAGTTCTCATTTCTGAGAGCATCATGTTAGATTCCTGTGTTTTAAGTTGTCTGGCTATAATATCCACTTTTGCAACATTCCATCATCCACATTACAGTCTAGAATTTTCCCTGATTTAGGATATTAGCAGTAAATCTCACAGGAACACGCAAGTATTGATCACTGATAACAAATCAAATTAATTGGGGTGGGTTTTTTTTTTCCTTAGGAGTGTCAGGATTGGCTTCTCTGAATATTATTTCTTTTACTACAAGTTAGGAGGAAAACAGTGTAATAAATGATTTCTGCAACACAGTGAGAAGAACCTGGGAGCTGACTATGTATGGAAGAGGCTGTAATACCTTATTAACAAACTCTTTCTCTCTTTCTTTTCTCTTGTAGCTGGTTCTGCTTGAGGCTGCTCTCCTGCATTGTCTGTCCTGTTCTAGTCTTAGTGGGTGATGTCCCAGCAGCTCTAACCCTCAGACCCTGGTACCTCACTAGGTGTGTATCGCTCAGTTTTCTCTGCATGCTTTCTGGTGTTGAATGGGGGGCAACAGTCATGTTATGCTACTCATCTCTTGCGGCACTTGAGGCTGGAAATGTCATTAGCATGTGCTATGCTTCAGTTCCAAAGATTGTTTAAGCCCCATTTTTGCTTTTATTTTGCTGGTTTTCTTCCTTGGAGGAGCACAAAGCTGCTGTTTCCCTGCATGCTCACAGGCCTTTGTGTTTGCTCCTAGAGCTGCTGAGCTGCTGGGTGAACGAGCTCCTTGATGCTTATAGAAACATCTCTTGCCAGCAGGACCAAGCAGACTTGGACTGGGCTGGGATAGAGCAGTAGTGGGGCAGCTGTGCTCAGGATCCAGACTGCTGGATATGAGAAATTCCTGAGAGCCGCTGAGAGAAGCCTGTGCTGTGTTCTGTAGCTGGCGGGTGGACACTGCACTCTCCAAACGCAGCTCACTCAAGGACCTGATCTCCTTAGGAACACACAGTACTTTGAAGTGCAGGGGATTTGAGGTTCTCCATGACTGTTAGGATTTAGGTGCCTGAATCTCACAGAACTTGACCCCTCTTAATCTGAAGGACTCTTTAAAGACTCTGGACTATCAGCTACATCCTATAATAGCAAAATTAGCATGCAGAGCTGACTCACATTTTTTTGTGGAGCACCAAGTGACCCTTGGAGGCTTGGCAGTGTTTCCAAGAGCCTCAGCCTCAGGTGTGAGCTTGGGGTATTAGTAGTGCGCAGGACTCGTGTTTCGGCCCTTTGCACTGGAGTGATTTTCATCCTCAGTGAGCACTCAGGTTGTATTGACTTAGAAGCGGCCTTTTGATGCATTTGTTTTTCATATGAACAGTCAGAATGAACACATCCTCTTAGTTTGCTCTAGCTCTAACGCAGCACTAATGTATTTAGAGTCACGTAGGCAGGAGAGAGATTTGCTGCTGTCAGCGTAGCCTTTGATACTCTGTAGGCAACTGTTTGCTGTGTTTAGAAGTGCAGCGTAAGGAATAATTTTTACCTGGCTGCTCTGGGTCTAATATTTTCATTTATTGATACTCTCTTCAATGCAGTTTTAATTTATTTACTAATGGTAGCAAATTGCAAGTGTCAGCCTGAGTAACTGACTCATGAGTCAGTACTTTTATTTTTCTCATCCAGTCTAGACTGCTGATAATGTAAATTGTTGAAACCCTGGGTAAATAATTAGGGGTGCAATCAACAGCAAGCATTTATCTGCTAATAAAACATTTGAAATGCAAAAGTCTGTCTTTGTCCAACAGTTCTTAAACGGCAGTTATTGGTCCTGCTGCTGTTTCTGCATAGCAGTTAAGGTTTTTATGGTCGCTAATTGTACATCGGAAAATTTATACAGTTTATTTTCTGCCTGTGTTTTTCTTTGCATAGAGAAAAGAAGCACAATATTAATGGTTGTAAGGAGGTTAACACTGTATTTTCTGCAGGGAGATCTCTCTAGAGATTTGTACCATTTATAGAACCCAAATTTTCTAGTTTTTCTCATGTGTGGCTTCAAGGGCTTGTATCTCGTTGTTGTGGTTTTGACCCTGGCCAAATGCCAGGCACTCACGACATCTACTCACTTGCTCTCCCCTGCCACAGTTGGGCAGAGGAGAGAAAAAAAATTAACACACCCAGGGCTCATGAGTTGAGATGAGGAACCAGAGGAAGATGCACTCAGGGCAAAACAGGCTGAACTTAAAGTTGCAAAGTGATTTATTGCTAACAGAGTCAGAGGAGTAAATGAGAAGTAAAATAAAGCCTTCAAAGACACTGTTTCTCCACTCACCCCCTTCCCTCCTTCCCAGCAGCAGCACAGGGGGACAAGGCATGGCGGCGGGGTAGGTCAGTTCATCACTGAGATCTTCTTCCGCTGCTCAGGGAGAGGAGTCTTTTCCTCTGCATAGCCGTGGGTCCCAGTCTCACAAACAGCAGCCTGCCCGAACCTGCTGCAATGTGAGCTCCCCCCACGGGCAGACAGTCCTCCCAAAACTGCTGCAGCGTGGGGTCTCTCATCCACGGGGTACAGACCTCTGAGGTGAGGCCATTCCATCTTGGGTGCAAGGCCTCTTTCTCCACTGGGACTCCTGCTGGACCGCAGCCTCCTCCAGGCATCCACCTGCTCTAGCACGGGCACCCCCCCACGGGCTGCGAGTGGATCTCAGCATCCCCCAGGGACCCCATGGACTGCAGGGGCACAACCTGCTCCACCATGGTCATCACCATGGCCTGCGGAGGAATCTCAGCTCCAGCACCTGGAGCACTCCCTCCCCCACATTCTCCACAGACCTTGGTGTCTCCATGTTGTTTTCCCTCACATATTCTCACCTCCTCCTCCTCCTCTGGCTAAAAAGAAGTGTGTGCATCCATTGTTTTGATTTCTTCTTAAATCTGTTATCACAGAGGCATAACCAACATCTCTAATTGGCCCAGCCTTGGTCAGCAGCATGTCCATCATCTTCAGAGCCATCAAACATTGGCTCTGCTGGACATGGTGAAAGCTTTGAGAAGCTTCACACAGGAGGCATCTTTGTGGCCCCCCCCACTAGCAAAAACTGGGCCAAGCAAAACCAACACACTCATTAAGGATTTTCTGAATGGGATCTTTGTCACGTTCTCAAAATTGGACTTGAAAGTTGTGTACCAGCTCAGTCATCAACCTGATTTTTATTATTAAAGCTATAACTGCTTCTGAAGAGGGGCTTCTTGATTTTTCATGCACTGTTGGTAATGCTTTTCCTTAGAACAGAAACTTGCATTATATATTCTGCAGGAGACCTGTTGGTTTTAAATTTTCTTACTGTAGGTAACATCTTGCATCATCTTTCTGTACCCCTGCTAGATTCACTTTTTGAAATCAATCCACAGCAGCACCCAGCCTGTGGGATCCCCAGAAGATGACCTTTGTGTTATATCATGTCTGCATGTGAGAAAGAGCAGTTTTAGCTGTAGACAGTGATGGTCCTGAAAGCTGGGCCCCTGTGGGGAATGACTGAGAAATCATGAATTCCTGCTCTGCAGCACCTCTAAGGATCCTGTCTCTATTCCTTAATCCGTGACTGGTCTGGACCTTTTCCCTGGGCCTGGAACATCCCCTCATGGAGGTGTATTTGGATCTGTGGCAGCCAGGCTCTTTATCTGCTTTAGCTCAAGGGCAGTGATGATCAGTAACCCAGGGGTTATCTTTAAGAATATAGAGTTAGAAATGCCGCCCCCACCCCCAGGTATGTTCCGAAATCTCACTTGTGCCCAGGTCTGTGAAGTCCCACTTCTTTCACACTCCAAGGAGTCTGTGAGCATGCCTGCACTCCTGGGAGTAGAGACAACAACAGAGCTGTCTCCATCTATGTAAAAGCAGGGAAGCACAAAAGCAGAAACATGGAACTTGGCTGCACACGAGCCAGCTGAGGTCCAGAAAGTCTGGCTATGTTCATGTCTAGCTGTGCCAGGGCTAGATCATGCTGAGATGGAGCAGGTGAGTCTTCCCGTGACCTCCCATGAATCACGTTACCCTTTTAGAGGGTTGTGATTCTGCTTTGCAGGAACCAGTATACTCTCTGAAGGTTTTATAGACTTCTAATAATCTAGTGGAAGGTCTCAGAAGTTGGCAGCTTGGTCTGTATTTGACTGGTCTGTGACATCTAGAAAACAATTTGGTGTTTTTTGGTTTTCTTTCAGAATTTCAATAGAACTTAAATCAATGCATAAATGAGAAAAGTCACTTCTGCCTACTGGTCTGCAAACATGAAAGGCTCAAGGCATGGCTCTAAGGAAACATGAGATTAATACATGGGAATCCTTACACTGTTCCCAACATGATTTCATATTACCCCGATTCCTTTCAACAGCCATTGTCTAAGGGTTAACAATGAATACAGAGCTACTGGCAGGTTATTCCCCATGAAATCAGGGTGTATATCATTGGGTTTGGGTCTGTCACTTCTGCCCCAGTGTCTTTTTGGCCTGTTGAGTGATTTCAACCATATATGACAAAAGAAAAGAGGCCTTGAGCCTACTTAGGAGTTTCCAACAAACTCTGTAAAAACATGCAGCTTAATCACCACTAATACTCCTTTTTGGGAACATAACAGTATTATGACCGCGTTATTATGAGCTACCAAAGAATCTGCACAGGAGAGAGACTTGATAAATGTAACAGTCATGGAAAAGGCATGAGTCAAGAGTGCATCATCTAAAGGCACTGAACGATGAATTGCAAAGCATCAGGAAGCAGGGAACTATCTGTGCTCATGGAAATCCTTGTTGATAGATGGAAAACAAAGAATCTTTGGCAGCAAATCAAGGGACAGTTTCTGAGGACTTAACTCTCAGCACAGAACATGAACAGTTCTTGAATTACAGAAGCTCGAGAAAATTCTGCCTCTGCTCATCTCAAAGGTGCTTTAAGTAGTTTAGTAGTAAAGGGGTTACGTGTTTAAATTTAGTGAAGGCTTCTATTGAGGCCATCATTTATGCTTATATTATATTGCTGATTTCATACTTGTAGTAAAATGTTTTAAATGGTGTTCAGGTCACAGATCTGTGGAATCAGTGGGGAGTTTTACTGCATGCACCATACAGGTGGAGATAGGGTTTTAAATGGGTTGTTTCATAGCCCTGCTAGAGAATACATAAGGCAGAAGTTCAAACCCATCAGGCTGGTTTCCGAGTTCCTTTTTCTGCATTGAAAGACAAGCAGTCATGTGTGTTTTCCATGGAAGATTTTGATTTTTCATTTGCATTATTAGCAAATGGCTGCATGAAGGACTGTTTCTTTGCTGAAATCATCAAGCATTTCAACTGCAATTGCGCACTCTGCATTTAAAAATGTTTTCCATGTTACAGTGTGTTGCTATAATTTAAAAATGAAAACTATTTTCAGCTACTGTCTGTTAAGTTTGGGGGGGGTGTGGAAAAAATGGACACAATTGTTTTCTTCTACCATGAAGTTTTTGTCCTTAAAAATGTTAAACTTCTCAGTTATGTTGTTAAAGACGAGAATTACAGGTGTCTGTAGTAAGAATGTTCCTCATTCCCTCTAAAGCCATATCTTTTTTTAATATATTTCTTTTAAGTACATTATTATTTGCACAGTGAAATTAGCTCTGCAAGAGGGATGAAAACCCTTGTCAGAGCAGTTTTAGCAAAAAGATCAAAGGAATTAAATGCAAATTCTCCCAAGGGTGAGCATGTTTTTTTTCCTTTCTTGAATGGGGAAGTCTTAGATTAATTACTTTTAATTTGAAATCAGATCAATGTATGGAAAGGTGGATGCTTTTCGAAGAGCACAGCAGTATGCTTCTTAGAGTGATCAGTATTATAGCAGGGTGACTAACGATGTGCATTTTTATCTTTAACCTCTGACCTGTGCCCTCCCCACCCTTTACCTAACCCTCTCCATTTGCCCTGGTCAGTTAACAGGCAGGAAGCATTTGAAAGCAGTCATGGATGACTATGATATCAGGTCTGCTGCCAGCATTTTAGCATCTGTTAAAGAGCAAGAAGCTCGTTTCGAGCGGCTCACCCGCGCACTTGAGGAAGAGCGGCGCAATGTCTCCTTGCAACTCGAGCGTGCCAATCAGCCCACAGACCGAATGAGCATTTGCAACATTGGCAATGGTCAGCCACTGGCAACCGCCTGGCAGCAGCTCGTACTGCAGGTAACAGCCTGCTCTTTTCACTGTCACTAGAGCTCACCCGTAGCAGTGTCCCATTCCAGACAGTCAGGTGCATCCTGTGTGTTGTCAGCATTTCATTATTGCGTGGCCTGTCTTCTGATAGCCCAGAGCTGGTGTGTGCAGTTTGTGTGCTTCATCGAATCATCTGGGAGCTCAGGCTTCAGAGCCTTGGCCTGGAAGTTGCTCTTTACTTCTGCTTGGCTCATGGGATACTTTTAAAAGCATATGCATACTTAAGTAAAAATCCTAAAGAGGGATCTTCACACCCTCCTCTAAATCTATGCACTTGCGCTAAGTCTGGTGATGTGCTGGTGATTGAAAAAGAAGGCTGAATCATAATCTCCATAGCAAACAAAATTTCCATTAGAAATAGTTGGACTTTGAATAGAGGGAGCAGCATGAAAAGCAGGGATTTCCCTCCTGCAAAGCCTTATTGTTTGTGTAGGGAGGACTTCATAATTTGTTTCTCATGTGTAGTGAATTGATAGACTATTTTAATGATGCAAACTGGCTTTGTGGGTAGCTTTAGATTTCCAGATATTGTTTTGCTTGATATTTGTTCTTTAACTGTTTAAATGTGCAATGATAAACTACTTACATCTCTAAATTACTTCGGCTCTCAAACCCCTCTGACACACAAGGTAAGTCATGCAGAAGCAATAGTACCATTTGTGAAGGTCTGTTTCCCAGGAAAATGCTGTTCAATTCAGAAAGCTCTGGGTTATGGGGATTCTAAAAGTTGTTTCCCAGTTATACCAGACAGTTTTACAATTATACTTGCATTGAGCTGTATTTAGGCAAACTTTACGTTATATGTTAGCACTGCTTTTCTATCAACAGCTACCATGTTTTTGTACATGTAGATGCTTCAATTTGGGATTTCATGTGAAAGGAGCAGCCTGCAGTGGTTAGACTAAAAGTGTGACAATGGCTGGTAGGAGCTGAAGATTGTTATCCTCTGATGAGCAGCTGGGCTGGGAGAGGGGAGATGTGCTTACATATTCTTTATAGGAAAAGGACAAGTTCACCTTCACTTTTTCTGAATGACTTTGTGCAAAGTGCCTGATTAATAGCTTCAGAATGAAATTCCTTATCCACAAAACTGATGAAGCATGAGTTTTCTGCAGTGTAATGGCTTAAGGTCTAACCACTTCCACGAAAACTTAATAGAAGAGTTTTAAGTTACTGGGGTCTACGTGACTCTTATGGAGAAACAGCCCCTGTAAGTGACCCCAGACTGAATCTGTGTACGCTCAGCTCACTGCCGCTGGGTGAAGGGCGCTTTAATTCATTGATAATTAGCATTGAGGTTTTTAGAGTACCTTCTATATGAAATAAAATGGTTAAATAGCTAAATATGCACAATTAAGAATTAATGTAAGGTTAGTTGTGTGAATTTTCATAAAATATACCGAGGGCCAAATTCCTCCGTGACTTACGAGAATTAAATAATGTTTAAATGAAGGATGAAAGCTTTACATTCAGTCTTATGCAAAATATATAATCTTTTCATCTCCAGTGTTTTATGTCGCATTTCATTGTGCCGAGTACACAAAGCAAAAGGCCCTCTGTGCTCTGCTGCCTGTGGGGATTGCTCACACACTGTAATGAAATCCACCTCTCTGAAGCTTTGTTTCAGTGAGGACTGGCAGATTTCTGCAGATCACCCAATTCAACTGTTTGTTGTAAGGAATATTGCAAAGTAACTGAAGTAGCAGCTTTTCTATTTGGAACTTCCATGGTGATTATACATAATCTAGTTATTTTGAGTAGAATTAGGATAAAAGAAATGCGGGTTAGCTCCATTTTATGAGAGAGACAAATAATCACAATCAGGCATCAGTTTTCCTGTTGTTTGTCAAAGTGGAATCTGCCAAAGGGATTTGTTAAGGAAGTGAGTATAGTCAGGGCTTTGTTAATAGTCTCTCTCGCCACTTTTTTTTAATATACAATCCTACACTTACTCCCTTCCTCCCTTCTTAGAATAGAAAATTAAGCTTTTTTTTTCTTTTCATTTTAGCGAAGAAAAAGTATATATATGTGGGCAATGTGCCAGGAGTGTAACAGTTTTCTGAAGGCCTCAAAAGACAAAATCAAGGTCTTACAAAAATACTGATTCTAATTAATTAATTCTGAAATCCTTTTTTTATTTTTTTATTTTTTTTTATTAATACCAGCTTAACTCATTCCATAACAATAACTCCTTGTCACAGACAGCCCAGTTAGGCACTTGCTGGTGAATTATGCCTGTTCTGTGTGAATTTCAAGTACTGGAATGGAACATGTGAACTCTGGTGCACTTGCTGACTTTTTCTGTAAGTGTGTATGCCATTGTGTCTTTTGGCCCTTGACGAGAAATATCAGCTCTGCAAATGAGGTCAGGGATGTGCTGTAATTGCCAAAAAAATGCATGCATAGGCTTCTTGATTTTGCTTTAAGAAAGTGTGTATATTTTTTTCTAAAAATTACCTTAAAGAAGTTTTAATGGGAGAAGTTGATTACTTGGACAATCTAAACAAATCCTTAATGGTTTGTTCATATATTAGTTAGAAAAAGCTGAGATTATTCTTCAACAGGAAACTTTCTTAGAGGAGGGGTTTCTGGGAAATGCTGTCCTCACAGTGAGAAGTCCTAACTGTTCCTGAAATGTCTCCCATTAATTTTAGTGAGAGTCTTTTATTCAGGTAGTGGCCAAGGCATTTATGTTTTCATAGCCCACTGCTGAAGGCATTGCCTGCCAAACCTCCATGCTTTGCAGAGGTTTGTAGCCATCTCTGTTCCTGCAGGAGGTTGTGAGCAGCTCCTGGCACGTGGACAGTCAGTTTTAACCCACACGGGCCTGGTGAATGGGGACAAAAGTGCTCCTTGTGGTTAACGCACTTGAACGATGGGTAAATGTAACTTCTGCCCTGTGCAGCTTCACCAGTCTTCTCCCTGTAGCTGCAATTAGAGTTTGTTGCTGAGTGTGCAGCCAGTGACATGAATTAGGGCGTTTCAACTCTAGAACTTTTGGAAGATATGCAGCTTTATACATGTGTTACTGCAGATTTTGAAGTGGTCAAATAAAGTGCTCTTTCAGACTAAGAACCCTCTGGACAAAAGGTCATTAGTTACACAGTGAAAACCTTGGCCATTACTCTGGAAAATGCAATATTTAATGAAACTTTAGTCAGGGATCTTTTATCCAGGTAATAAAAATCTCCTAAAACTCATTGCAGTTTTTAAGGATGTTCTTGACTGTCTCTGGCCTTGAGTGGTCGGAGCCACATAGCTGTTCATTGCTGCTGGTTTCTGGAAGTGAAACTCTGGAAAAACAGAAGAGTGGTCTTTTAATATGTATTTGTGTTTGCTGCTCTAATTTTTGAGGTAAATAATGTGTATTGGTTGCTACAGTATCCTAAGCCAGGGGAGTCTTGGCAGTGTTTGCCTTTTGATCAGTTTACCAGGGCAGGCACAGTCCAGGAAGTGTGAGTCGCTGGTGAGTAGCACCCATCATGTGTCTTCTACATGTTCAAGTATTTAGTTGATAATGTTTTTCACAAGCCTGAAAAATCTTACTGCTCTTCATGTATGTGGTATTTAGTTTAATCTACCTGGTTTTATTTAACTTCTTTTCAAATCAGCCTTCTGCTGCTCTTCACAGTGGGAGCTGAAGTTGGGTAGGGAGGCGATATGGACGTGCCCGTGTGGGGTATGTGCTGTGGTGGGCTGACACAGAGCTGCAGTGTTACTACCACAGAACACAACTTACTACTAATAAAGAATATTCTCTTTTATATATATATATATACATATATATACACTTCTGTTAAAACACTAGACATGTGATACTTATTAAACACAAGGCTATATCCTGACTTGGTTTAAACTGGCATGGCTCCATGGGTTTCAGAGAAGCTCTGTCAAGTCTGATCGTCTGGGGAGCTGAACAAGGTTTGCATTTAAAGATTGTTTCCCATTGGTACGTGGTGACAACTTCCATTCCTGTTAATGTTGCATAACCAAATAAAGTACAGCATTCAATAAACCTCTTGGCCAACAAAAGCACTGTAACAATACTTTGATTTCAGAGAATTTGTAGTGCCCTGTAGGGATTTGAGAGGGGTTTCTGTCAGAAAAAGGTATTATCCCCCTTCTTACAGGTAGGAAAGCTGCAGGAGTTGCTGAATCTCACATGGTATAAATAAGAGAAATCAGTCCCTTGCATGCTGGTGCAGGGTTTTACTTACCAGATATATCGACTCCTATGTGGCTGAAAGAAGTAACTTAGGTTGATCTGAGAAGTCTTCACACTGACAAAATCATCCAGAAATTAAAAATTTATTACATTTGACTGTTATTTCGATTCTTTTAGGTTCCCAGTAGTGGGTTTGTTGAGGTACTCTTATATAAAAAAAATCAACCAAATTAATAAAATTAATTTGTTTCTTCACTTTGCAGATGTGATTATAGCTGTTCAAGGAAAATTAGCTTATGGAAATAAGCTACAGAATATTTTCATAGTTATGATTTGGATCATTTATATATCAGCTTATGTTCCAGAGAAGTAATAACTGTATGAAAACAAACAAACACATTTTCCATTTTATTATTTTTAGGCAGGTATTTTAAAGCCATAATTAAGCACCAATATCCTTCAGTCTTTATGTTAATCTGAGATACCTGTGACTTCTGCCAAAAATGACATTTAGTAAATTGAGGGTCATTTTCAAAGAAAAGGTGAACTCTGCAGCACACCAGAAAACATGGCGAGAATTTAGGAAAAAATACAAGAAGGTTAGCTCAAATTGCTTTTCTAAGAAAATACCATCGAGTTAACCTTTCTGAGTCAGCCTGGGCAACAATAACGCTTCTGTCTCTATTTCATTACTTTTCTTTAAGATTCTCTATGCCACAGTGATGTAGTGCAGGCTGGTAGAATATAGAGGCTGTTTCCAGTGCTTTGGTAGTAAGAACATGGGTGCATTAATACTGTATATAATGGGTGGATCAATACTGTATATATGTTTAAACATATCCAGAGAAAAAGCAAAAATGGGTTCTGAACTGCACCGAATCTTCACCTTGCCTTTTCTCTCTGCTGTATCTCATACAGAATGCAGTTCCATCTTTGTGTGTAAAGTTTTATGTAATTAGTTCTAGTTTGTAGTGCCTCTTGGCTTCCTGTGTTATATAACATATTTGTGCTCATATTAAGGGACTGACAGCATGGAAAATTCATTTTTTTTTGCCTTACAGGTAAGGTCAGGTCCAGATAACAATGCTGTCGGTTCATGACAGCTCCCTGGTGTTACAGTACTATTTCCTGCTACAATGCCAAATGCCAAGAAAAAAACTATTGGTAGTTAACCCATGGATGTTCTCCTTCTGCTAGTATTGATAGGTAGCAAAATGTTGAAAGAACTTGCAGGGATAATCCTAATTCTTTTATAAACCCAGTTGAAGCCATAGAAATGTAGGTTCTTCTTGAGGGGTACAGCATGGTTTTGTGTCAGTCACCTCACTCCTGATCTCCGGCTGCTGCTGCCCCTGCCCAGCTCTCCTCACTCTGTGATTTGGCTCATGTTCCTTTGGCCTGCAGCTTCCTGGGAGTTACGGGGGCCCTTGCTCTGCCCTCAGCCTGATCCTGCAAATTCAGTGTGCACAGAGTTACTGAGCTTCTAGCAATGACTTGGGTCAGGTTTCAGCTTCTGCATATGTGCAACTGTTCAGAGGTTCCACGGGGGAAGGAGGAGGGAGATTTGGGAATATGATTCCCATGGGAGAATGATTCTTAGATCAGAATTCAGTGTGAGCTGAGGGATACTTGCAGTACCTGGGGATCCCAGCAGTTAGGAACTGCACCAGGAGCCATTACTCAGCTCCTTCTCAGGGAGACATGTTCCCGTCTGCTCCCGTCCCTGGCTTCTGCTGTGTTGGAGATGATAATTCTTGAATTTAGCTTGGAGCTTTGAGCGCTTTTTTTACAGACATTGTGCCATCTCTGTGAAAGCATCAGCTCCTGGTTTACAGTGAGAACCAGGAGCTGTTGCTGATAGCTCAGCAAGAATGGAAAGTGGAAGCAGGAACTGGTGTTCCTCGGGCCCAAAGCTCTGCAGTTGGCTTGGGGGCAGTGCTGCTGTCAGCCCACACCCTACAGGTGCTCCTTTGGGATTACTGCAGGTGTCAGAGACTTTACAAAGTGGCAGCATGGCATGTGGCACCACTGAGGAGCTCCTGCTGCTTGCCTTTCTGCTGGGATGACCCAAATTCCAAAGGAAATCCTGCAACCTGCTTCATGTACTACAGGAGGAGTTCCATAGCAGAAGCCTGAAAAAAAAAAAAAAAAAACTAGTTTGTGCAACAGACATCATGTTATATATCATATGAGAGGCTCTGAAAATGGACTCAAGTGGTATTCCAGGAAGAATTTACATTTCCTTGTTCGTATATTGTTTGAATAATCTCACCCTGTGATTTTTCTTCAGTCTTCATTTAAGGCCTTAGATGGTAAAAAACTGGATATGAGTGAATGGGAATATTAGTATCAATTTCAGCAACAACTAAGAAGCTTTGACCAGCTGAATCAGGAGCTGTGCAGTTCTTTCCAGAAGGGATTTATTTGATAAGCAAACCACTTAAACCCCACTTATGAGAGTTATTTGGGGCTCAGAACTGCTGGCTTGCAGCAGAACCCACTCAAAATCTCATGTGTTACCTGAGAAGTGTTTGTGTAAAACTTTGTCAGCGAGTCTAGTTAAAGAAGTAGATTCCAAATGATTCAATTGAAAAAA
>VZRN01005748.1:1340797-1369533 GCA_013397935.1 Dasyornis broadbenti | reverse complement strand
CCCGGCCGCCGGGGGCGCCCCCCGCCAGCCGCAGGGACCGCGCGGCAGCGCCGGGCACGGGCTAAGGCTGCTCCCCGCAGCCCTGCCCCGCTTCTCCAGCCCTGCCCCTCTCCCCGCTCCCCCGGCGCGCCGGGCGTGGCCGCCCCAGCCCTCTCCGGCTGCGGCTGCCCGTCAGTGCCGCCCCCCCGGACGGAGCCTCCCGGCGCCGGGGCAGCGGCGGCAGAGCCATGTGAGAGGGACGCGGAGGCGTCCTCTGCCGGAGCTGCGGCGGTGCCGGTCCTCCCGTCGGCGCGGGGCTTCTCCCTGGATGGGCTCAGTTCGTAGGGAGGCTGCGGAGGGGCTCTGGGGCGCCGAGGGTGCCAGTCCGGGTACAAAAAGAGCGAGCTTCGCCGAGGGAGGAGGCTCTCGAGGCTGTCAGAGCAGCAGGCTGGGTCCGTGGAGGGGCTGCGGGCGGCCGGAGGTGTTGTGCGCTGGGGACAGCGGAACTGGCACCTCGCATAAATGCCTGCGGAACTCAAACAGGTTAGTGCGAAACTTGTGTCCTTCCCTCGGGCTCTCCGTGCTCTGCGTCCGTGTGTGCAGGGGTCCTGGTGGGGTGGGGAAAGCTGTCAGTGCTGCAAGGGGTTGTTTACTTGTGTTTTCATTTTTAGCTGAGAACTAAGAGCAAAAGCTGAGCTGCTCTTTCTCGCAGAGCATTCGAGAGAGATTGTGCTTTTGTCTCTGTTGTGTTAACTGGTGAAACACCCAAAAAAGCAAGCCATTGTGTTCTTTGACCTTCTCGTCCTGTTCAATAAATCTAGGGAGCTCTTTGACATGAACAGCTAGAAATAGTGCTTTTAAAAGAGAAAGCTTTACTCTTGTGCTTTTGTTAAATGTTTGCTTTTCCCATACTGTGTGCCCTGGCTTTCTCTTTGATTTTGTTGCTGGACATACCAGGGAAATAACAGTGGTTTTTCATTCTAAATGTTACCTTAAACATAAAGTTCTCTTGGCTGTCATCTTAGTAATTACAACAGACTTACAGCTCCGTGCAAAAATATTTCAAATATTTTTTACTTTCAGGTGTCAATGAGTATTGCAGAGCAAAACTGTTGTAGACTAGATTTAAATGAATAGAGATCATGTAGACTCCTGTAATTCATAGGTGCTTTTCCTGGGTAACCTCCTTCTCCTACCTTGTAAGCCTTAGGAAACCCGATAAATTCAGGTGGTGGCAGGGTAGAGCTGCTTCTTCAACTAGAATGAGGTTGTTCCTTTTTCTTCTCTGCCTTTATAATTTAAAACTGAGTACTTCAGAATAAGAAAATGCAACGATAGTACATCACTGATAATACGTGCATGAATTTGTTTAGGTTCGTTGTACTGGAACCTGTTAGAGGTTCTCCGGCTTGGTTTAACATACTGTGTTCCACTCACCCATCTCAGTAACAGAAGGCTGCATCATTTCATGATGCAAATAGGATGCTGATTCCCTTGAGTGGGAAAGTAGCTCTTTCAGCTGGGCCCTGGAGTGAGCATTTCTTTGTCTGTAGGATTCCCAGGCATAGCGGTCCTGCCTGCTGGAGGTGGCTGAATCCTGGTTTGTTTGGGTGCTTGTTCGTGTGTCACGCTACCTGTGTGCTTCTCAGGAAGGGATTTGATTTGTCTGTGGTGCTGTTCATATTGCCTGACCCACAGCTACTGTACCTGTCAAATTACATGCAATGGATTGTTGAGTTTTAGATGGATAGATCTAGTCAGCAGCTCCAAGGGATTTTGGTTTTGTCTGGGTCTTTTTAATACATAAAGGAAAAAGCTGGCGGTAAGGAACAGAATGCTAACAGTAAAAAAAGAGGTGTATTTAATGTCTTTTGACCTGTGCAGTACAGCTGTGTTTGTGTCTTCTGGGTTTTCTGTGTTGATAGGCATAAAAGCTTGAGTGAGAGTGCAAGTTGTAGTTAATCACTTTAGGTCACGCATTTCAGTTAGCTTGTAAATTCTTCCATATCAAAACAAAAAATCTCATGGTTTTAATTTTCTCTCTGTCTGTCATAGCTGCGAATCAGGCAGAGATATGCTGTTTTATCTTTTCTGTTGGAGTAATGGTTCTTGATTCATTCTGAGGTCGTTTTACAGAATAACTGTTCAGTCTGGTACACAGCAGTTTATTAGAGAATGCTTTGCTTAATGAAAGGTGGTAGTTTAAGCTATGAGTTGTCAGATAAATTTATTGTGCAGTTACAAGGCCTCTAGAAAGTAATTCTTTAGCTGTAATGATCACAATTAAGTAAAACCAAACAAAACAAATAAATGGCTTTGAGGTGGATGACAAGTCTGTACAATCCATACAGATAAAGATAGGAGAGATACTGGAATGGACTTCTTCCATTTTCACTGAAGACCTAATGTGTTTAGATGAAGACAACTGTGAAACAGTAATTAAAAACGAAGAGTAACTTCTCATCATGCTTTTACTGGGAATAGGCATGCTTCCTGATGTTCTGGGCCACAAAAGCAGCATTGTACCTGAGAGCACTGGTAGACGAAACAAATGCAGAAACCATTAATGTGGCTGTGAGTGTGGAGGGTGGGTGTCACCTTCTTGAGTCCTCCCTTGGCCATGCCCCCTCCTGCTCGAGAGGGGTGAAGGCTGTTGAAGTTTGTGCTGAGTGTCTGCAGTGGCCTGGAAGTAAAGAGTTTATAAAATTGAGAAGGATCTTGAAGCCTGGAACTATTAAAATATGTGTTCATGCTGTATCACATACAGCTTTGATCTGGATCTGAAACCTAAAGTGCTGGCTTGCCTCAGGGCCATGAAGTTGTGAAGGGGAAAGGAGTCACTTAAAGTGACTTTTGCCAAAAACTCTTCAGTTCTCTGTTATTCCTGCTTTGGAAAATACTTTATTAACATTCTGCATTCAGGCACTGACTTCAGTAAGGCTGTCCTTCCTCAGCACTTTGTTCCTGAAGCGTTTCACTAAAGGATGATACTGATGTGAGAGAGTATCAAATTGTAGATCTGGCAAGATGAAAAAGCAGTTAATGCATTAGTGACATCCCTGCTGTGTGAGTCTGTACCAGCGGTGGAAAGCTTGTGGAAGAAATGTTGATGGAGGTGCAGCATGCAAAAGTATCATTATTTTCAAACAGTTGGGCAAGTTGTATTAGAAAACCAAATAAGAAGGGAGTGTAAGATTTGACATGGATTTCTGTAGGGATTTGCCCATGGATTCTCTTATATGACAGGTCTGAAACAGGTCTAATATGCTCCACTACCTTGGAGTGAAGAGAGGTAGCAGTCTGCAATATAGAGCCCTCCTTGCTCCCCCAAGCAAACTCTCTGCCAGCAGTTGTGACCTCTGTAGCAGAGCTGGGCGAAGGGCGTGTGTTTTGGGAGTCACTGGGGTGCTGAACTACATACTGGAGCACACACTCGTGTGAGCTCTGCCACAGAGGCAGGAATTCTCTACAGGGGGTGGATTTTGGAACTCTTCAAGCAGTTACTGCCCAATTCAGGTGTGGAACATCAGAACTCAGGTGTGACAGTGCCTTTACCTCTTATAGAGGAGCTTGCACAGCTGAGTCCTTCAGCATAACGAGGAAGCTTTGGAGGTGCAGGAGGACACCTGTGTAGGATGTGGAAATGAAAGTGTTCTGTTTTCAGAAAATGCCTCAGTAGGAACTGTGTTCCTTTACAAGTGCTGTTGGGGTGTGAGGGCTTATGATGTCCAGTTTGTGTTTGTACAGCTTTGTAACAGCAATGGACCTACCAAGCAGAGCATTCCAGCAATTGCACTTCCCAAGGCCGTATTGCTTTAACCACCTGTCCTAAAGGTCTGGAACTGTTGTACATGGGGCATCAGACTGGCTGCAATTTTTGCTTAAGTTATTTTGCAGTTACTAAAAGTAAAAGTGTGTTTTGATGGTTTTTTTGGTTAGGTTTGGTTTTGTCTTTTTTTTTTCCAGGTTTTACACTCCAAGTCTTTCCTAATGTAGAAACACTGACTGTGGAAGTTAAAATGGAGAAAAAGGGGTATTAAACAATTACATTTGAAACAGGATGGACTGGATGTTCATAACAAGGCTGTTCGCAAACATTTAATCTCAAATGCATTTCTCCAAGGAGTTAATTTCTGCCACTGAATTAAGGTTTTGATTCAGTAGGACTAGGATCAGGGCCACTGGATGAAGTTCTGTCCTGATATTTGAGTATTAACATACAAAGGCATTTTGCTGAATATAAGGATTTTAGCATACTCTCAGTGTGTCTTTACCTGTTTGTGCATCTGTTCCTCAGTTGCTTGAAGTTATTTCCTTTGTGTTAGCAAAGTTCTGCAGCTCTGTATAGAGGAAACTTCTGGAAAACTCCTGCTTCAGACTTTTTTTTGTTCTCCTTTGTGGAAATACTTGTGGGTATGGCAGTGTGAGATAGGAGATTCAGCTTGGGGGTTCAGAAAATCCCGTTCTTTTCTGCTGCTGGTTGTTGGTTTCCGCAAGTGTGCAACAAGGGGCTTTCTTTGTTACGCAAACACGTGTTTTAGGACCATGCTGTGGACAAAACCAGTGACTTTATCCACTTTGAAAACTGAAGCAAACCCTACAGCTTCAGGAAGAGAGGAATGGCATCCTGAACCAGGCTGTTTGAGGCCCTTGGAAGAGTCTGGTCGTACCTTCCTCCTTGGCATGAAACAGGGAGGAGAGGTGGCTCTGTATGAAGTTATTGGGAGAAAGAAAAGGGCAAGGGATGAACAGGAGCGTGTGGGCAGGAACTCATGTAACTGCTCTTGCTTGCTGGTGAAGCGAGGTGACGGTACAGGGGGTTTTATCTCAAGTGCCTTGGCCTGGGAGCTCTGTGTACACTTGATTTGGTCAGATCTTCCCAAGGACAGAGCGAAGCAATAACAAAACTATTCTTCGGGTTTTTTTAAAACCACTGTTGTTTTAGTAGAGTGTGAGAAGTGAAACAGGAGCTTGCTGGTAGGTTTGCTTTGGTTTTGTTTTTTCAGTGAAGGTTTGAAGAGTAAATTGAGTCCCTGAAATAAATCCTAAGACTAGAGAGTGTATTTCAAATTCTTGGATAAAAGGAAAACCGAATCTCAAACATTGATAGTTTTAAATTTCACAGTGTGCTTTGTGTCTTCTTTCTCTCATTAAGTTGCAGCCAGGCTTTGGGACCTTTTTTTTAATTTGCCTTTATACCTATGAATGAGCAACTGTCACTATACCTGAGAGAAGCCTGATGAGCAACACTTGGTTTTTGAGGGCAGCATTGTCTTTTTATCTACAAATGGGTGGGCAGGATCCTTTCTGTTCTGTTAAGGGGTGGAAACTCCATGAACTCTGTGCTCACTGTATACTGCAGTAATGCGAAAATTCATAACTTTCAGTCGTGTTCTCTGCCTCTTTGATGAGTCAGGCCCGTACCTGCTTACAGCAGGAGATTGAAATGCCTTTTGTCTAATCCCACACATCTATCCTTAGCATCACAACTCCTCAGTGTTCAAAAAATGAAGTGTTTTAAGTAAACTTGGAGAGTTTTTGAGCGTGGACTTTCTGCCTCTACAAGCTAAATCACTTGGCACAACTCTGAACTTTTATTTTTAGTAAAACTTTCTCAGCCAGAGTATTGTAATGTTCAGAGAGATGTTCGTGAAAGCTTGTAATGAAACCAGAGGGAGGGCTTATTTTTATACTGTAGAGATACTATTTTTGTGTGGTTTTGTATATATGTGTGTGTGCGTATAAAAATACGTGTGGAGGAGATGAGAAGATGATTTAATTAAAGTAGCGTTACTCTGGATGTGTATTGTGTCATACTGATCAGAAGAATCATCTGGAATGTTCAGAAGTCCTTTGAAAGTACAAGTTTGTAATTGATTAAGGAGCTGGTGAAAGAAATGCAGCACAATTTGTTGATGGATGGTAGAGCTCTGAGATATAAACAAGTCCTGTGTGTGACCAGGATTATTCTGTTGTTTGAATTGTAAACGTTTGGAAATTATTTTAGTAAATTTTGCATCTGAAGCTATTTGCATCCCTCTTTTTTGATACAATTCTCAGGTGAATTCACTGTTAGGGAATAAAGGCTCTTTTGGCTCTTGGGCACCACAGCAAATGGACCCTAGCTGGTTGGGTGTGTGATGCTTTAATAAAGTCACAAACCAGTGTCTGTACCAGAGTTACGCAGAGATGAGAGCTCCAAATTTGAATACGATAAAGTTACTTGCTTAAGGAGTTTAATACAGGCCTTTGAAAGGATGTTAATTCCAAGTTGCTCTGCAGAAAGAATTGACAAAGAAACCAATATGTAAGGCTACATATGGTACTTCATACACTACTGCACTGCAGTAATGTACGACAAATTATTTTGTTTTGAATAGACAAAATTACTTATTTACAGAGCAGATTATGCAGGTGGCTAGATTTCTCCATCAGTACCTTCCTGAATCCTTGTTAATCCCTGGTAAACAAAACTAATTCCTTATATTTAAATAGTTTCTAGAAGTTTCTTCATGGTACCACTGTCTCGTATATTGGCATAAATTCTGTTGAGCAACTGCTCTAGTTCTGCATCAGGTCATGCTGGTGTTCTCCCATGGACATCATTTGCTTCCAGCCGTCTTCCTGGGGTGACCTTCACTTCTGCAGGGTGGTTGTGTCCCAGCACCGAGTGTCGGAACGTGATGCTGCAGCTCGTCTGTTTTTCAATAATGTATTTTTTTTTTCCACCCATGTGTTTTAATATGCTTATTATACTTCCCAGTTCTTCATTCTCCTCTTTGACCAATAGGAATGGACTACAGTATGTTTACAAGAATTTTAAAAATGTATTCCTTACATTAGCATATGTAAATGTGAGTAAATGTATGCTAGATGAGGAAGATGTCATATTTGTCCTTAGCAATTTCATCTCATCTGGGTGATTCTTTCAACCAAGACATGTTGTTTTATTACCTGAGGTTAGAATGCATCTTGGTCACAGTGACATATTTATCTTGTACTTTATGATGCAATCTTATCACATCCCGTTTCTTTTCGCTTTCCTATTCAGCTTTTCATCTGTCAGTGACAGCCTTGACACCAGTTAGTGGCACAGTAATACCAGGGCTATGTATTAGTGCGCACCGCTGGCAATTTTTAAGGGTAGTGCTTTGTTTCTAAGGTACAATATTCATTTTAGCAGGTTGTTTCTGGAGGGAAGAGCCATTTGTAATTACATCAAAACCAGCATCCATCAGTCATTTTAGATGTAGGAGATGGCAAAAAAGACTTCCTTGGATAATGTTCAGGAAATATGAAGCAAACAGAAGGTGACACTGCACCCTTCTTTCACTGCTAGGAGTGCAAAGACGCATTAATTATTTTTTACGTACTAGTGATGGACCTTGTTTACAGTTGCAGCTTTTATATTTTAACATACAAAAGTAAGTATCTTTCATCAGTTGTTTGAAAAAGCAAAGTGAGGGAGAACATTGTTCAGTTCATTGCTGAAAAAATTTTGACTTTTCTTAATATGTTGGATTAAAAACCATATTTTTCCCTACCATTTCTTCAAGGGCCAAATCTTCAAAGAGAAAACTGCTGCCATATAGGTAACCAGGATTGAGGGACAGGCTTTCAAACCTTGAAGCTACTATGCACCAGCATATGATTAGAGATCAGTTAAAAAGTGCTGCATCAATCTGCTGAATAATTTGGAAAACCTGGCTGCTGGTTTTGATGTGTAAATAGAAACTGGAGCATCTGCCTGCAGTTTCTCTAAATCTAGTGTGACACGCTTTAATCCAGTAAGGTTTTTTGCTTCTTGGTTTTTGAGACTCCAGTCAAAATCGTCTTTGTTTCATTTACATGGGATCGATTTTATTTTTCTTTTTCCCGCAAAGCTGACACTTTAAAATTTCAGCTTAACGGTGCCAGTGCAAACTTTACAGTACTCAAATAAAATGTAATTTTCTCCCTTTGCTGTCTCTACCAAGAGGCATAGCAGATAATGTGTAACACCCATGCCGAGCTTGGCAGAATTCCAGAGCCCTTCTAGAACAAGAGACACTGGTAAAATCAGCATCTGCCATGTAAATCAAGATAGTAAAGGAAGAGTCATGTCCACAGCAGCTGAAGTGCTGTGTATACTTGCATAAATACGCTGCAGATGTGTGGGTGTTTTTCATGAATTGTTGCTCTTTGAATTTTCTTGTTCAGAGAAACTTGGCTGAGGTATGTTATGTGGATACTGTTTTGGCAACTGGAATTACAAAAATATTTACGAAGTCTGTTGGGTTCTTCCCCCATGCTCTTATCCCTCCTTCCTGTATTTAAAATTCCCCTAAGTGTTTTGTTTTATTCTTTTAAAAATCCGGTTTAAATCCCTTTAAAGGGACAAGGAGAATTAGTTTTCTCCTGATGATAAATTATAGATAAATTTTTTTGAAAAAATTCTTTTCAATTTAACTTAATGATTGAAACTAAACACTTAAATTACGTTTGTTTTTTTTTTTTTTCCCCTAATATTTCCTGTGGATTTTTGAATGGCAAAAGTTTGGGAAAAGGTATTTTTCATCCCACTTAAAAAGCAACTCTCACGTTCTCCTGAGGTAAAATGTCAAGATTCAAGCATTTCTCAATGTACCCCAAGTAGATACCCTCTGTTTTGGGGTTCTGCTCTATTGTATTTCCTGTGCTGGAGATGGGAATGCAGCACTGAATGCGCACAGGATTGTGTGGGCTCCTGGTCCCATCCAGAATGAGCACTGTTCACGGTGCTGGGAAGCAGCTTTGGGACACGTGGTGTGTGGGGAAGGTAATGTGAGGTGATGAAGGCTGACTTCTCCATTGGACAAAATAAACTCAAATATTGGCCCTGGTGACTCTTGAGGTCCAGTTTCTCATAATTGTTGCCTGGTTGAGCAGTGCACTTCAACCTGGGGTTACAGGCACTTCTCAGATTTTTATCTTGTTCCTGAATTTCCACACTCGGTTCTGATAGTGCCCGGAGCCGTTTAGAGCTGGTGTTCTGCAGAACTTGTGTCTCATTAACTCTGGAGAAATACTGTCCAGGTTTTGACTGCAAGTAGGTCTGGGACTCTATAAAATTGTCTTTGAATTTAGTTGAGAATTGAACGAAAAGGGAGAGTGGCATGAGTGGATCAATTGCATTGGAAATGAAAGAGTTAAAAATGGAAATCTGATTGCACAGCTGAAATCTCAATAGGAACTTGTGGTCTCTTGAGAGAAAATGCCATTCAGCACCATTGCACAGAGTTATTTCATTCTTAATTTTAATTGACATGTCCCAGAATGCAGCCTTCTCTGACGAATCCGGGCGGCACAGAGGCGTTGTGAGTCTGAGTCTCTGTGTGGGCGATTGCTGTGTTTCAAATTCAGGTCATCATTAATTTCCCTTTGATACCAGCATCCTTTCTGCCTACCTTATTCACTCAAAAGGTTGATGAAATTTGAATGAATCTTCTCCTAAGTAAGATGTTGGTCACCTCCTGGGATTTCAGCATAATAATCTGACCCTGCTCTTTTTCTTTCATGGCAGTTTTAGCCCCTTGCCTTGTTGTCAGAGGTGTCCTTTGCGACTTCAGTAACAGAAAAGCAATTATTTTATTGTTGTAAAAATAGCATAGGTGTTTCAACTTTATGGGGGGAGACACCCTCAAGCAAGAAATTGTTCTGGTTTAACATCTATTTTTCATATGTCTACTGGGTTTAATTCAGATGCAGCTAGTAACAAACCCAGCAAGAGTGGCAGAACCATGCAGCTCCATCCTGTAGTAGTAGTGAGGAGCAGAAGTCTTTCTGTAATATTTTATATCTCTAGTATTGATTGCATTTTTCAGATAAGATGTATGATTGACCAGTACTGGGATTATCTCAGAATTTATAGAACTTTCTTACAGCTTTTGTCTCTTGCCTTTTATCCAATAGGCAGCAGTTTAAAGAAATGTTTTGCAAACAGTAGCCACAAATACAGTGGAAAACTTGTGCTTCAGAATATCAACTTGTGATTTAATTTGGTTTTAACCTGTAGATGTGCAGATGAGGACAATTGCAGATACATCTGGAACATTGAAGGTTTCACTGGGATGTAGACTTGACTAATTACTCCAGCTTGTGGATAAGGATCAGTGTTACAGTTCTAAATGCCTTAAAAATATAAATTTCCAGAGTAGAATTTGTTTCTAGTTGCATTTCCATATTTTCTGTTATTCATCTTTTTTGTGTTCTTAGCTCTTCAGACTAGTACAGTGTTTTGCTGGCATACAAGGTATAGTAGCTATGAAAGGAGAGTGCATTATCTTTTGGATTTTTGCATAACATCAGCTCCTTCATGGAAACCATGTAGTGTTTGATGGTGGTCTTGGTGATGATCAAACTTACTGCATCTGTATAAGAATGTTTGTTTACAAAGTGTCACTCTCAGCCTTAAAGACATTAATTAAAATCTTCTCAAGGGTTTAGATTTGAACCCACTGTTCACCTTTTCTGGAAAAATTGATCAGTGGGTAGACTAAGGAGGACAAAAGGCATGATTTGATGCATTCTTAATTGTTTATTTTTTCCCTCTGGGCATAAATAGGATCTGCTGTGTTATAACATAGGAAATGGGTTTGTATTTTTACTACTTACCAAGGTTGAAGTAAGCTGTTGTGAATCACCTTCCTAGAAAGCCTGAGCATTTCTCCTTGTGTAGAATTCCTCACTCAACACTAACAGTAGCCAGTTGTATAGCTGTTTTCTGATAAGATTTGAATGCCCCTAGATAAAAAGAGACAAAGCTCCCTGAATTTAGGGATGGGCCAGCCGTGGAACCAGACAGTGCAGTTCATAGCCTCTTTTCCTCCTTCAGCCTGTCCCTTGTCTGACATGAATTTCAAAAGCTCATAGTTAGAGCCTATAACCTCCATCATACTTTTCCCCCAAATCTTGATCTGTCACGCACTATAATTGGAGTATTTCCTGGACGCAAGCCTTCCTCTGCTCTCTGGTTGGTAAGCAAGTGAATTTTACTGCTGGTGTGCTGTATGAGGTCCTGTAGAACTTGCTTTTGCCTGATGTCAGTCAACAGACTGATGTAATAGCAAGGCATGCAAATAGTGATCATCTCTGATTGGGTGTTTCTTAGGAGAAATGACCACTGCTGATTTAATTTTCCTGGAGTTTTTCTGGTCTGGGGTTTGCAGCAGGAAGGGAGCCTACCCAGGCTTTGTCCATGAAGAGGTTTCATGAAGAGGTCCTGTGATCAGAGGAAGTGAGTGATTCAGAAGAGAAACAAAGTTTAGTCCTGTTACCTCGTCTCCTCCTGGTATTCTCATTTTTGAAAAACCTGTCTTTGCTTGATTTTTAAGCAGGTGAATTTAAAATACTGTAATGTGTTTATACTCTTTTACAGCTGCCTGTCTGCCTGCCTTAGCTGGGGTGGGGGCTTTATTAATAATTAAACTACAGATTTGTTTGGGTTTGTCCAGCCTCAGTGCAGAGCACAGCCTGCTGAAGTGCTAACTGGAGGTAGGTATGAGAGCTTTGTTCTCAGCAGAATCCTTCTTCTTGTGTTGTCTCCTCAAAAACCTAAAGGTTCCAGAACCTCTTGTGTGTAAATGTGTCTGTTCCTAAACTAGAATATGCATGATATTACAAATACTCTTTACAGGGGCTGTACCGTACAAGTTTAGAATGTGTCCCTGTGTATATTGTTAGGTTTTTCTTTCTTAAACTTTCTTCCCTGCCCCACAGATACTCATATGCTAGAGGTTTGGAGGAAAAAACCCAAAGTCTCATGTTGTTTATGTGCACAGCGTATTGTTCAGTCAAAGTGCATATTATCAATGGTCACATGCTTTGCTTAAATATTTTATAAGATCATTGCACTGTATGCTAACCCTGCCTTCTTTCTGTTGTCTGTGCATTTCCACTTAGACCTAGTTAGTAATCTAGACAGGCTTGAAACGTGTAAGCTTTTAGCAGATATTTGATTTCAGACATGCTTTGTTCTAGAAGTTCCCCTTTGTTGTGCTCAAATGACAGAGCTTTGAGTAGTAAGGTTTTTTTTTCCTTCTTGTCTTCTGATTGTACAATGCTGAAGTAATCTCTTAACTGTAAAGAATCTCCTGCCCCCTCATGCCTCCAACGTGAAACAAAAGCCATGCAGGTGCACACCAAAGGATTGGATTAAATATGAAAGGAGGTTTTAGATGCAGATTCAAGGCGAGTCCTGTCACAGCTGGGTAAGGAGTGTCCTCTGCACAGGCACCTCCGTACCCACCAATGAGGCTGGGGCTCTGCTGTGCAGGGGAGCTCTGTGCCTTTCTCAGAGGTGAAGTGCCTCTGTTGCTTTGTTCCTTGGCTTTTGGATCACTGCCCCTTCTAAGATGAGGCCTCAGGGTAGGAGAATAGAGAAATGCTGAAAAGAAAATAATAGAAGCTGTTGGAACTAATCTGTTCTTGGCTCTGGGTGGAGAAAGGTCAGCATGGTTTCTGCCTGATCCTGAGTGCAGCAGTGTGCATTGCACTGCCCTTGTGGTACTTCTGGTCTGATACCGGGAAGGCAGTGCTTGATCTCTGCTTTCCACTTCTCTCCCCAAGTTTCCAATCATGTGTTAGAGAAACTTAGAGGAGCTTTGTTACTAAACTTGACAGAAATAGGTCTGGGCCATCTGCAAGCTCAGTAGACATGAAGACTCCGGAGCAGGGCTCCATAGTGGCTGGTGTTGTGAGCAATAATGATGATCTGTGTTTTCTGGGGGGAGGGATGAGTTTCGTTCTTATTTGGGCTGGAAGTACTTGTTATTATGTTGGGGTCATTTACCCTGAGGACAGTGAAAGCAGCTTGTTACTTGGGTTCAAGCTCTGGAGTTTACTGCCTTCTCCCCATCTGGGCAGATTTAGTGGAATGGACTTCTTCTGATTCTTTGCTTAGAAAGTTCTTTTAGGATCATCATTATCTCTGAAGGTGATTTAATTTACGGGAAACACATTCAGCTTCTTGCAGTGTATGCGTCAAGAAAATTTGAGCAGATAATTAATCTGAGGAACTGGAAATTAATTGGGAGGGAAATTGTTGCTTTAAAAATGTGCTAAATAATTACCATTTTTCTATATTTAGCTGACTATTGAAGTAATATAAGATGTAAAGAAGATAAATCTCTATAGCCCAGTACTCGTTATTTTGGAGGGACAATACACTGATTCAAATAGCCAAATATTTCTTCCTTTAAATCACTGGATTTTCTAAGTGCAGAAAGGTGTGGGCTATCAAGAAGGTTTGGGAGCTACTTGATACCTCGCTTGTAATACATTTTTGAAAATTTCAGCTTCTTAAGTAGTTTTCCAGATTTAAAAAGCATCCACATGAGTATATAAATTCTTCATCGCAGGGGGACCTGGAGGCTCTGCTGTTCCTCACATTCTGTGATGATGTCTCTACAGTCTACAAGGCCTTGTAGGTGGCTTGAATGCTGCAAACTGTCAGACTGGATCCAAGCTCTGGGTTATCGTTGGAGTTTCTTGCTTTAGGGGCTGGTGAGTTGCTACCAAACAAGCAGGAGGCTGTTAAATGGAGAGTGTTGATGGCACAGCAAGTTATGTTTGCTGGTGCTGAGTTGAACTTTCAGCCATGTGATGATGATGGTGGCACTCTTGAAGACAGTGTTATTGAAGTTTAATTGAAATGTGATGAATGAAGATTGTGTGCAGTGTATCAGTTGTGTTTTTGTGGCTGACAATAGCAAGGATCAATTTAGTGAAAAGTACATTGGAGCATACTATGGCTACTGATTTAGCATCTAAGTGAGGACTGTTTTTCTCATGAAGTGGCTGTGAATGTTGACATGTAATAATGTGGGGCCATGTGTCAATACCATGGAGACAGTCTGTCAGAGATTACATGGAATGAATTCTAGACAACAGTGATGTAAAGGTTAAATAAGTACTGAGTATGACAGAGAGCAGATATCTGTTAGAGTATTAGGGATATATTGCAGGTATAAAGAACATACATGAGAACATGCCTCTTAGCCCTAGGGGGGACCATGTGACTAAAGGTGCCTGATTTAAGGGGGTTGATCTGCAGGACAGGAACCTCAGAAACCTGTTCTTCAAATAAGTTAGGTCACATAGGCAGAGAGTAGAGAGGTTTTTATAATGATGATTGATGAAGAGCTGGATTTTAAGGAGCTTTCTAAAAGGGAACATGAAGGCTGTGTTTGCATGCTTTGACTTCTTGAAGTGATCCCTTTAGCAGGATCACAGGAGGCTGAAGGTGACCAGAGACAGCTTTGCCAGGCCATCCTATCCAGCCAGGGAGTGGGGAGCTGAGACACAGTGGGCAGGCTTTAGCACATCTCCTAGAGATAACTTTGAACTTTTGCCCCTTCACTTAAAGGATTGAATTCTGGAGGGATTGTCAACACTTTGTTATTGAGATAAAGGTAAGCAGGTCACAGTTCCTGGAACCTGGCTCTGCGATGAGGAAACCAGGGAATGTGACTTTCAGGTTATCTGAGGGAGAACATGAGTGCTTCTCTTGTTTTGAGGAGTGTAGCTTTCAGCCCATGCCTGAAAATACAGAGAGATGCTTTAAACTGTATGGAACAGATATTTCTTATTTTAATTTGTATCACTTAAGATTATGGCATATTAATTATTTGGACAGACATGTTGTGGATGGGGTAGATATCTGGAAGATGAAGTCTTTTAAAGTTCCAGACTTATTTTTATATCTGTTTGCCTGTCTGATGAGCAAAAGGAAACTCATGGTCTTCTGTGCCACAGCAAGAAAGCGGTGCTGAGTGAAGTCTGTTTACTTAGCCTCAAGTAAAGCTGATTATTACTATGCATGAGTTTATGGCCACTGCAGATTTGAATGTGGGGGAGGCAATTCAGAAAGGCTTTGAGGTTTGTTTCTCCCTGTTGGCTTGCTTTAGGTGGGGAGTGTCTGGAGAGGAGCTGGAATGCAGATCTGTAATTTCAAAAACAGCAGGACATATTTTGGTGACTAAAATGAAGCAAGAGAATCACCAAGTGGCTGAGGTTGGAAGGGACCTCTGGAGGCCATCTGGTCCAACCGCCTGCTCAGGAAGGGCCTCTTGGAGCTGGCTTTTGGATGTCTCCAAGGATGGACATTATGCAGCCTCCCAGGACAATCTCTGCCAGTGCTCAGTCAACCTCAGAGTGAAAAAGGGTTTGCCGATGTTGGAGTCAGACCCTCCTATGTTTGAGTTTGTGCCCAAAGCTTCTTGTCCTTACCCTGGGCACCACTGGCTCCATGTTCCCTGCACCATTCCTTCAAGTATTTATTTATACTGATAAGATTCCACGAGTTTTCTTTTTCCAGTCTGGCATATCTTCCAGTAAATATTTTTAAACAACCACAAAGCATGCCAAGATGCTGAAAAATTCCAGGGATAGCCCATTGAAAAATAAATTGAAACCTCATAAGGTGCGAAGCTCAGATGATGCTGGTAAAACCAGTCAGCTGGTTTAGAAGAGCAGGAGTTTATTTCATGCAGCAAAGAGGAACCAGAATACTGATTTTGTTAGTATTTCGTTTGTTTCCAGAATTTCTCTGTTCACATGACCAGGTCAAAGAAGCAAGGTTGTGAGGCATATTCACTTCAGCTTCTAGGAGATGTTGCAGTTCAGTGCTGCCTGTTGTCCTTTTCAAGTAAACTGCTTATGACTTCCACTTAAATGTTGTTTGTTAAGGAAAATCTCATGTAAATAAATTGGCTGTGAATTAAGTAACAGAGGTAAATGGAATAGGCCTTTTCTGCTGTAACAAGCGCAGAGTGTGTTAACTCCATTGCTTAATATGTAGGAGTTGACTTTTTTCCATTTGCTTGCCTCTTCCGAAGTTCCTCTTCGTGCTCTTTCCTAAACAGGCATGTTGTGTGATCCTCATGAGCTGTGAGTCAGAGCAAGGATGTGCAGAGCTCTGTAGAGAAGGCTGAGCATCTTTATGTACCATTATTTTCCCATACGTGGTCTACATATTGGTTGCAAATTCTGTGTGGTTGTGACCCCCCCTCTTCCAAGTGACCTATTTCTGCTTTTCTCATGCTGTGGATTTTATTGAAGAGGTGGCCTTGCGTAATGGCAGTGTCTCCTTCAGTAGCTCTGGCTGTGGGGGTTGAAGACAGGAGGCAGTTGTATCAGAAGGACACTTAAGTTCCTTGGATCTACATTTATCCAATAAAAGATAGTTGGAGTGGTAGGAAAGGTGGAGACAGGTTTTGAAAGCTTTTATGAGTAACAGAACTAAATTGATTGTACAATGCCTAGAAAAACTTCACTGTTTTTGTTAGCAAAGTGATATATTTATTTAAAACTATTGCAAACTTCTCAAACTGACTATTGCCAGTTGCGAAACACAGTGCTGGAGGGGGCAGTTTTGCAGAGGGAGTTGTTGGACGTAATTGGAGGACAAACATTTGGTTGTTCAGCAGTGTAGTTGAGTACACGCCAGCTTTTAATTGGGGTATCTGGGTCCTGCTGATGTTTCCAGAGGCATTTGGAATGACAGCAAACTAGTGAGCCAAGGGCAGAAGGATCACTGCTGGGGAAATACTCCCTGTGAAATTTCCAGATTTTAAGGGAACAGAAAGAGTGTTTTTGTCATCCTTTAAATGTGACAGGTGCTAGTCAAGTAAGAAAGGTTAAGACTTCTTTTTCCCGATCTTTCCTGGAATTGATGTGAGATTTCCATTCCTGTATGTTTGGAGAATTCCAATTTCACATTTCTTATCTGCTGTGATGTATTGTAGTATGATGATGCAGCAGTGAGGCACCACGGCTTTAGGATTGTGGTTATTGGCATTGTTACTGCCCCGACTAATGTCTTTGTTTTTCTTTCTTGTGCTTGGAAGGTCTACAGAGAACAGTTAGAACCTCCTGTACCATAAGGCTCCCTAGGTTTGTTTATTTTTCTACAGGAAAAAAAAAAAATCTAAAAAAGGATCCTAGATTGTTTGCTTTGTCCTCCCTCTCTCCACCTTCCATCTTATATGACTTGTTTTTATTAAACAGGAAAAATGAGTCAAAAAGTCCACACATTCTTAAGGGTAAAGCTCTTCTTGCTGCCCAGAGTCACGACAAGCTTTGGGGGCCCATCAGACTGAAGAGGGGTTTCATAGTGGCTCTTGTCCTGGGGAACCCTACTTCAGTGGGTTTTTTTACAGAGAAGTCAGTTTTACAGAGTTAGCTCAGCTGTGGGGAACTAATGTGGCATTCTGTGTGTTGTTGACTATCTCTGTGAGAAGATCAGGAAACAGCTATTCTCTGAAGTTCATGATAAGTTAACCAAAAATTACTCTTTCCAGTGGGTGATGTGATTTTCAAGATTTCTGTGTGCAAAATCTGAAATTATAAAGGTACTAAGTCTGATGATTTGAATCCCGGGTAACATTCTAGATCTCTTAGGTAACAGTGTAAAGACGAAACGTGTATTGGGACACCCCGTAATGTATTGCCCCATTCAGGGATCTAGACCCCGGAGAGTTGTGTTCCCTGTTCACTCCCCTTCATGTTACTGCTAAAGGCTCAGGGTATTTGCCTCTGCTGGAATCTCTTCTGCTGGGCATGTTCCTCACAGAGCAGAGAGGAAAAGGAGATGCAGGAGCTTTTTTCTTTCTTTATAATGATTAATTTCATTCCTCTCCCGTGTGGGCAGACAAGTGAACAGTCCTTGGGCAGGTTAAATGTCTCTGGACATTTTGACAAAGTCAATAATATGTGCCCTGTGTGGGCTGAGATGAAAGCAGGCACTGTGCCAGAAGCACTCGTGGCTGCAGGGCTGAAGATTGGACTGTTTGCTGTGTCTGTGTTGCCAGCAACAGTGAGGAGTCCAGATGCAGATCCCGGTGTATTTCAGTAGGTGGTAAGAGACATGGCAAGTGAAACATATGTAGTCAACACAGCCCGCAACGTACAGCCAGTAGGAGTTTTTGCACATACATGGGATGTCTGACCTGTTTCTGCTGGATAGTAAAAAAATAAATGGGAGGAATTTGTAGGTAAATGCGTGATCATCCTGTTTAAAGCAGCTTGTTGGAGATGATGTGACGTTACTGTCCTGACTACTTCTGGCTGTTTCTGGTTTGAAAGCTCTCATTTGAATACCATGGTAGCTCTGTCCTCTCCGTTTTTCTAATTTATTTGGTAGTAGTGTACATCAGAGTGTCTGTGGATGTGGCTGTTTGTGCAGTCAGGTGTAGCCTGGAGTGTGTGGTTACATGAGAGGCTGAGCAAGCAGAATTCTGAATGCTGTGGAAATTGCAGGTGCACAGGCTCACCCTGCCAGCACATCCTGACAGTTCTGCTTTGGTTATCGGGGAGCTCTGGCAGGCAACTTCCTCTGTTCCCGGCTGATGTGAGGCACCTTCTCCCTGGAGCATTGCCCTCAGTATTCCTCTGATGGCTGTCAGGAGAAAATGTGACTGCCTGTGACTCTTTGAGAGGATTAGTCTGGTAGAGAAGGTTTGGATGAGAGGTTACTCATCCTGAACATCCTGCCCCACTATTCTTTGTCACCAAAACCCGATTGGCAGCCCCTTACCTGCTGGTGCTGCATCATTTGATTAATGCAAGACATCTTGGGGTGGGGCTGTGTGATGAAGTGATGTTTCTGACAGTCTGAGGAAGGTGGAGTTATTTGAATAGAAACTCTGTCGTGAGTTGCACTGAACTTACTGATTGGTGCATCTCAAGCTTGCATTGCTCTTCATAATGTACCTAGTGTTCCAAAAAGTGAAGAGAAAATAAATCTGTGCAAGTTTAAGCAGCATTCGGTGTCTGAACTGCTCACTGTCAAATTTACACCACATTCTATCAATTTTCCTGCTCAGTGGTGCCTTGACAATGGCCACACCAAGAAGGGAGTCATTACTCACCTGAAAATCTCTTCTAAAATTTGATTTGTAACTGAAAAAGTTGCTCTTAAAGAGGGGGAGGGAAGGAGAGAGAAATACCAAATGCTGTCAGCTGGTTGCAAACAGAAGGCTTTAGTTTAGATAAGCCCCTTTTCTGTCTATTGCATAATTTCTGTCATAATCTTGTTTGCTTATTTAAAAAAAAAGGCAAAATTCATGTTAAAAGAAGGTGGCTTTAGTGAGTAATTTTTCTCCCAGGAATGATATTCTAGATTACTTCAGAGCTGTGTCCTCAGTATTGAATTTTGGGTCTGTATAGTAAACTTTATTGATTGTTTGAAATGGATTGGTTGGGGTGCTGTTCTCTGGGTAAAGCATGTCAGCTTTATACAAATTCTAATGCTCTTGGCTAGGACTGAATGGAAGTTACTCGAGTGAGAATTTCCCAATGACACTAGAGGCTGAAAATTGGCATTGTGCAATATGCCTGGTTACAATGAAGCAGCTTTACTGGAATACAACAAAAAGACTATGTTCTTAGTTTAAAAAAAAAAAAAAGGCAGATTTGATTGTTTTACATAGGTGATTCAGAAGCTCAAACTTCCTTTTTTACAAAAAGCTATCTAAGTATCCTTTTGAAATCACTGCAATGAGTAATTCTTACACTGTATTCACAGTTATCCCAATGAGCACGCACCAACTAAACCCACATATTTAAAATGCCTGCATCACCACTATTGCTGCAGTAACAAGAACTTGGACTTGCTGGAATGGACAGACTTCATCTGTACAAAAGATAAATGGCAACCAAAGAAGAAACCGGGAAGAAATTTTACTAAGATCCAGGAAGAAAAGTTAAGAGATTTCTGGAAAATTATCTTGCCTGTTTGGTAATCAAAGCCACGTAGGATTTAGTGGGAAGAAACAAATCAGGTACCTAGGACGATGCGGCAGTTGGGATGGAGTGTTTTGGTTCAAAACAAAATTTGAAAGAAATGGGAGTTCTTCAGGGAAGATAAATCCAGTGAGTATAAACTATTACTTCTCCATCTTACCTGAGGACAGAGAGGTAATTTCAATATCCAATACTGGTACTTGGTCCACAGAACCTGGTAGGGTTGGCAGACTTAGAGAGCCCAGGTCTGGGCCCTTGATAATTGGCTCTGACTCTTGCTTTGCTGACTTTCACTATTTTTACCTTTCCAAAGGTGTTAGAAGCTGTCAGTGCTGCATTCTGGTTTTAATCTTTATATTTCAGCATCTGTTGGGCTGTGGAATACTGTGAATTACTCAGCTCAGAATGCTCTGGTTGTATCTTTATAGATTATGTGCCTGTAAATCTTTTGTGATCTTTAAAGCAGCCAGAAATAACTCATTTTATTTTGAAATATACATATCTGTTTTGCAAGTGTTTGGGAGCAGTAGTAAAATATGTCATACATTAGTAAATTACCTGCAGGTTTTTGGGTTTTCTTGTTTTTTTAGTGTCATGAAGAGCTGTATGTGGTTTTGGCTTCAGTGATTTGCTGTCAGGTCTTTTGCTTTTTAAAATTATATTAATTTTTTAATGTATTTCCTGATTTGATTTTGCCTTGGCTGATGCTGATGGATTGCTGTGTTTTCCTGCATCCAGCTCTGATTACTGAGCAAGCACAAATGATAGCAGGATTCCCTACTGTCAACAGGCATTCTTCAAGTAAGCTGACTTTCTCTGGAGCAAATCTCTCCTCTTTGCTAGATGATAAATAGTTTTGCAAGAGCTGATTTGCTACTTCACGACCGACCACTTCTGCTGCTGCTGAAATCTGAAAAATATCTGAAAAACTAACCTCTGTTAACATGACCATCTCCCAGTGTTTTTGTTAATTAAATGCCGCTATGAAGTTACATCCTGGAACAGGTGATCCATGAGAAATGGTGTATTCAGAGGAATGTTATTTTGTTAGCCCGATGGTTTGGTATTAGTCTCACTTACAGGCTGGCTTCATACTTGTTCTCCCTGTCCAGTTCAAGTCACTCTGGTTTGGGTTGGCAAAAAATGTACTGCATTTAGTAAGCTCTGAAGGATTGTGTGAAAACTGCTTTTCTTTCAATTGGACTGCAGGAGAAATTCTTCTGACAGTTCCAGTAAGGATGGGAAAGTTGAGAGGGTGAAGCATGTTTATTTCCAAACACAAAGAAACACAGGGTGGGTATCCCTGAGGTTGAAGCCTTGAATCCTGTTTGTGGCAGCAGAAGGGGAATCACCCTCGGACTAGTGTGGGAGCAGCAAGGCTGTCCTTATGCTGTGAGCTTTGCAGTTGAGCTGCACATCTCCACTTCTCCATGTGGTACAAGTTTCCTTAGCTAGAAGACCTGCAGAAATACTTGACTTCCTCTCTACTTCTGAGACTTCCCATAAATGAATAGGACCCACTTCTGTTAAATTCTTTAACTTTTAAACATGTTTTTATTCCCCCTCGCTTCTTGTCTTCCTTCCCCAGAGGTAGCCCAAGTGTTTTAGAAACAACATAGTCAACTGGAGTTCATTGAATAATTCAACTGTTGCCTGAAGTGATAGGAAAAAGAGGACGACCCATTTAATAAATCAACCAGAGCTAAAAGCTCTGTGGTTTGTAAAAATGTTCATCTGCCCTCCCTTTGAACTACCCGAATTTCTCTTCTGAAGCATGTTTTTTTTTTTTTTTTTCCCCTCTCAGTTGGATGTTCCCTGCTCTGGAAGGGAGCCTGATCTACCTGCAGGTTATTCTTGCAAGTTGTTTCTGTTAAGCAGCTCTTTTTCGGAGAGTACCGTGGGTGTTGCTTCAGAAGCAACAGAGACCCTGTGAACCATTCTGCCCATCCACATGGTGTTCCTGGTAGCTTCCTCTCTCATGGTTGCTTCCCTAGGATTCCTGCTGAGGGCTTCTGAAATATTCTATCAAAGTCACTGCTACAGCAGGAGCTCTACCAGTGTCACCTCTGGGGTTCCTTGACCATTTCTAACCCAAGAAATGAAAGTGTTTTGGGGGCTGTTGAAATATGCCTTCTGAAGCTAAGTGACCTAGCCTTTTCATACAAGGTTTTGTTTTTCTTTAAATAAATAAGAATTCTTGAAGTGATCTTTATTTCTTATTTGTGCATTGGGCCTCTGTTATCTAAAACAGGCCTCAATGCAAAATACCATCTTTAAGGGATATTGCACAGAAATACAGCTGTCTAGGGAAGTTCATAAACCTTTTGCTAAAGAAGACATTCTTCGGTCTATAGTATGTGTCAGACTTTTATTTAATCCTTTTGGACAGGCGCTTGCCAGTACATCAGCGTGTTACTGTATAAATTGCTTTTTCATTGTTGCTGTAATTGTAAAATAATCCCTCTATTATACCCACCCAATGATCACTGCATTTTTTGCTGAGCTGCAACATTTCTTGGTGCCTGGTGGTGTCCTGCTTGTTGAAAAGTGAGATGTTTATTAAATTGGCTTTTCAGTTGTGGTTCAGTTGAAAAACTGGCAGAGCGATCAGTAGGTGAGACTTGCTACATGCTTTGAAACATCATCGACTCCCTTGTAGTTTATTGTGCTTTTTTGTTTTGTTCTAATGGTCCTTCCTTCAATCTCTGTATCTGGGCTCATGGAAATCATATCAGGTTACTGAGCTTTATGTTTCAAGGGCTGCTGGGGATGAATGTGTGAACACTGCTGTGCATAAATAAATGATGGTAGGCTTGAAATCAGGGTCTGGAGAGAAATGATCCGTTTGGTTCTGTTGCCTGTTTTGACCAGAGAGCTGAATTAGCAGCTAAAATGTGTGCTGTGGTGTGTTAAATGGCTTTGAATGGGAGGCTACAGAGATAATCCTGGGGACAGGCCATTGAGGTTGGTACTGAGCCCGGACAGGCTTTGCTGTTCTCTTCTCAGTGCTGAGGTGGTGGCTTTTTAAGTGAAATTTTGTACGCTTTGAAGCATCCCAAACCTCTTCCTTAATCAAGAGGTAGATTGCAAAGTAACGCTGTGCTTGCTCATCTTGAAGAGTTTTTGGCTGGTTTTGTTTTCTGCTGTGTTTCTTACTTTGTAAATGGTTGGATTGCTTTCTCTGGAGCTGTAAGGCATTGCAACAAGAGGCTTCTTCCCCAGCCCTTCTCACAAGTGTATTCAAAAGTAAATTTTTAAAAATCCCACTGGGTGTTTTAGTTATTTTCTTTTGAAACACAGTCAAATTCAGATTACTTGTTCCAGACATAAGCAAGAGAGACTGAATAGTTTGTCTGGATTTTCTTGCACTCTTGTCTTCTGTCCAGACTGGAATCTGCTTGTGTGCCCTGGTTGGTGTGGTATTGGCAGCCTGGAGTTCAAAAATTACCCAGGTCCAGGAGAGAAGTTGGCCTAAGTTTGAAGAGTTAAAAGAACAGAAAGAAAATGAGGCATCTCACATCTCTTAATATATTTTAGCACTTCAGCCTTGAGAGAACTCTAAGATTTTGGTTTTGAAGCCCTTCTATAGAACTGCCAGAGTCAAAAATAATTCAAGCAAGTACTGAGCTTCCCTAAGAAGTGCAGATACCTTCTCAGTGGCAGGTGGTGGCACGGTCCCTTGCCACGTAAAGCTATCATTGCAGAAGCCATGGTGACAAAGTTGGCAGCATCCTGGCTGTGTGATGGGGAAGGATTGGGGAAAGAGTGAATTGTTGTATAACAGAAAGTCAGAGATTGTATATCTGTGCTTGACAGGCTCTTCTTGGCTTAACCCACCCTCACCCTTCCCTGTAAATTAATATCTCCCCCTCGCCCCCAGACAGAATACTGGGACTTTGTTCAAGCAGGAAGTACTAAATAAGGCAGAGTCAAACTGATACAGCAAGGACATAAAATATTTGACTTCTTCCAGGCAGTAGTTCTGAAATAAAGCTTCTCCTGTAAATGAAGCTTCCACTGGCCACATGGAATGGTTAGGAGCAAAGCGCCAGTGGCTAGTCTTGAAGTGCTCGGTCTCTCATATCTACCACCAGCAGTGGTTTTGTAGCCCATTTCTTCTTCAGGAAGTTATTTTAGAGTAAATATGGCTAATTTGGAGACATTTGAGTGCCTTTTCCAAAGAGAGATCAGATATTTTTTCTTTCAGTATGGTTTGAAGCTCCATTTAAAGCTAAGCCTGCCAGTTTTCACAGATCAGCTTTAATTTTATTTTCCCCACTTGCCATACCAACAGCAAGATACGTTATCAAACGTATGATCAGGCCAAGTCAATAAATTCTAAATGCATCCTAAATTATTTTCTGTCTGCCTTGCACATTTTTATGAGGTTGTTGAAAGGCTCACTTGATGCGTGTTCAGATGAGCAGGGGAAATGAAATTGTTTTCCCCTTTCTTCCATCTTCCCTCCCAGTGACAGAGTGATGCGCTTTGGCTTGAAATTACAAAACGTCTTTTAAAGATCTCTGAAGTAGACAACAGAATTGATCTCAATGGTCCTTTTTCAAAAAGATATCTGTAAATGCTTCTTTTTTCCTATTCAGAAACTGAAAAGCTGGTGGGGTATTTTTGTCCCCATGAAATATTACTCTACTGCTGAAAGACTGTCCTTGCCTAATGGAAAATCCTTTATGTTAATATAGGACAAAACATCCTGTGGTGTATGATTTTCCTGCTGTATCATTGTGATGCAGCAATGTTATTTTTGCATTCCCATATTGAGGAATCAAGCACGTCAGGAGGTGATGATGTGTTCTAGTGAGTGGTTTGCTGTTGCATGTGTCCAGCCAGAAGCTGGCTGCAGCACAAGCCTTGTGTCTTTGTCACACTGCGGGGTGCAGCCGTGTGTGGGCTTGGGCTGCTCCTGTGGAAACTGGTTCCAAAACACTTTGCTCCATCTTTCGTCACCTCCATAGATCGTGGTTGTGCTATTCATGCTTTCCTGTGCATAGCAGATGAAATCTGTTTCCATAAGGTCTGTTTGGTTCTTATAAGCAAAATAATAGGGTTGTGTTCTTTCCAGATGCACATCTGCTTACAGTGGTGGGAGAAATACCAGGCATCAGGAGAATTTGAGGGCTTTTGAAAATGTTGCCCAATAAACTAGGAAAAACATAAAAACAATCAAGTCAGTAAAACTAGGGCTGCCCAGTGATTTAGTTCATCTACATCAAATTAGCTTTAAATCAAGTTTTATGGGTATCATTCAACCACTACATAATAACTTACTTGTAAAGCCTCTCTTTTGACCAAGAAAATGGCTCTTTGCTGTAGACAACTGGTCCGGGCCTGTTAGTCTGGCAGAATCACTGCTGTTCTTCTGTTTGGCTGTGTGACAACCCAGGGAAATATTTGGGCAGGTTTCTGTAGGTAACCCCTGACATCTTTCAAGCACAAAAACATTTTCGTTTCAAAGCTCAGGATGTATCTCCATGCTAAGGTAGTGGAGCAATTTGGATGGCTCAGCTGGAGAGCCGTTGCTGTGTGTTTGTGGGAGAAGGATGTGGCATTTTTAAGGGAGAAGGATGATGCTGCTGTAATGCCAGCAGCTCTTTGGCTGCCTGCCCTGGAGCCTGCCAGCAGATCCTGTGGCACCAGCCAGCCCCACCAGCACAGCAGATGGACAGACCAGCGCTGTGGTGAGCTGTGCAGTAACAAGGAATGATTGCCTCTGGTGAACCTCATCTATTGATTAATTAACATGGAAATTAGCAGCAAGGGTGCAAAGAAGAAAAGATAGTTTTCCCCAGAAGGATCTCTATAAAGTAAAGGCAGGAGTGAGCTGGTGAGGTACAAAAAGGACTAAAGAGGCTTTGTAAGAGAAGCATGTAAGTGTGTGTACAACAGACAGCCAAAATTGGTTGTAAGACTAGAAAATTTACAGAACACTGCTCTGTTTTCCAGCTCACGTTCACATGCCTGGGAGAATTCTTCAGGCTTTGTACTTCTTACAACAGCCACACTTTTCTTATGGTGCATATAAAGAAATAGCAGAGTTTGAGATTTGACTTACGAGTGTATGTGGAGCTGACTTCAGTTTGGAGACTTGAGCACTTTTTTACTTTTCTGAGAAAAAAGTTCTAATAAAGCACGTGGATGATCTGCAAGAGCAGAAAATGCTTGAGAAGTTCATGTTAGTGTTCAGATTGAGCCTGCGGGACATCAGTCCATTGGAAAAGGCTTTTCACACTATGTAGGAATAAGAAATATGTTTCTGTAATACTTAATCTACCTTTGTAGATACGGAGTTTTCATTTGCATGCCAACTAAAAGGTAAGAACTTCCTTAAGCTGGGTTGTTGTCTCCTTTGTAGTTTGCTTTTTGCCTTGCTTTGTTATTAGCTTATATTAAAGAGTCCAAGAGATGATTGTGTTGATACTTCCCAGGAGGAAAGAAGCTGCTATTAATAGAGCAACTTCAGCAAAAATTTAGATTAGGCTTCATGGAATTGAAACTGAGGCTCTGCAAATAACTTCAATACTAACAGCTTGTAAAACTTCTTGTAAAGGAGATAAACGTGTGTCTCTGTCTTTATAGACGGATGCCTTTGGGGTAGTTTCTGTACAGCCCTGTTTCTCAGGCTCTCTGTTACGCCACTGAAGGAGTCCAAAATCCCACTGCATCGTCCTGTTCCCTATACATCCCTTAAAATGAGCAATCCCTAGGACACAGTGCAAAGTATGCTAAGAGAACAGCAGTGATGGACAGCAAGTTACAGGACTAATAAGTGAGGTGGTTTGTTTTGGCCCAGTGTCTTTGATTGAAAGGGGCTGGTAATAAAAACTCTGAGGCAGAGCTCCTGTGAATTGTATTTGGTGGCTGGAAGAGGTTGTTGCGAAAGGCAAGCAGAAATGGCTCCTGCACATGGTCGAAGAACTGGCTTTCCAGAGTTACAAAATGGGAGTCTGAGTGCTTCAGAGAGCACACTTTTCTGGCACATACTGAAGGAGATGGATGTTGGGCATCAAACGGTAAGGTAGGGTGGGCAGTGAAGAACCAGAGAGAGAAAATGCCGTTGAAAATACGGAAAGAGATTAGAACCACGGCAGAAATAGTAGCTGATGTTGAGAATTTAAGAAAACTGACTAGATCCTGAGTACTTTTGGAAAGTTTAGCAAACACATATGAATTTGGGCTAAATCGCAGGAAAGTAAGTGTGAGGGGAAGAGATGCGGCCTACAGGGCCCTGGCCAGGCACATCATGCCAGTGAACTTCAGAAGACTGTCCAGTTTTTTGCCTTGGTTATTTCACTGGTGGATATTGGGAAATTCTCATTGCTATGAGAGGGAATTTTAGTCAGTGTTCATGGGAGTTCTGCAGTTTAAAGTCTTGTGGAGTTAATCCTTCATGTTTGAGTTCAACAACATTTTGCATTTTAGCAGGAGCCTAAAGTGATATGCAACATCTGTGTAGAACATTGCTGAAATTCCTGATAAATGAGTTCCAGAGGCAACCTTCCATTTGTGGGACATTCCACAAAATCTGCCACACAGAAAGAATAAACTTTTTCAGCTGGGCTCTTTAGTGGCCTGAAAAGTTAAAGAACCAGAGTCTTTGCTTTGGATGATGGAAGAGACAGGAGTCTGTTTGTCAGACACTGATGCACTTCAGACTTACTGCTGTTGCTGTTGACTAACGTGCCGTGTGAGCTCAGGGTAACTGCAGGCATTGAACCACTGGGGGGATAATCTCTTGACAGTCTGTGCCTCAGTTTCCTTCTCTATGAAATAAATAGCCTTTAAAGTGAATGCTGGTTTTGAATTTCCCATGGTGTAGAGAAGGTAGTGATGGTTAAATGTAAAATACTGTTGGAAGGTGGTTGAATTATTTCAAGTTATATAATACAAATGAAAACAGGGCCTTTATTTGCTTGGGGCATCTTCTGCAGTATTGGAGAGCTGGTGGTGTCCCTGCTTTGTAGCAAGGTCACTTCTGTCAATACCATCCAGATGTGTATCCTCAGGGTTTGTCTAAACGTGGTTTGCACTGCGTGGTGTTAATAGCTCTTACGCTGTTTTCCAGCAGGGTCCCACCCTTGTGCCTTCACCTCTGTGTTTATCCACTTTTGCTGCATTCATGTTGCTTTCTGTCTTCCTCTGTTCATCTGTCTTGATTCAGCAGTTTTTGGGGGGCGTAAATATTGCCTCCTTTCCTTTTATGGGAGAGCAAAATTTTAAAAAAGGGACTAAGAAGCCCATTAGAGAAGGACAGTAAATAGGAACAGATCTGAACATTTCTATTTCTGAGAGTCTTTCTAGCAGCAGGGAAGCAGTGTAAATTTTTGAATAGGTAAAGCAGTGCAGGGTTAACTGTTCTAGAAGTCATCTTACATTAAGATACTTCTGGTATTTAAAATGGATTGATCTAAATGGAGAGGAGCAGGGGCTTGGGGCTCTGTTCATACTCGCTGCACGGTGTCACAGTACCTTGATAGGTACACTCAGGTATTGCAAGAGACTAAGGTCAAGAGCCTGCTCTGAGATGACATTTTGTCTTCTCTGCTCTTGCTTCCATTGACAAGTACCAGGTGATTTTTATTTAAGTAAAAGGTTATGAAAGGTTTTTCTTCTTTGCTGGTGGGTGGAGAAGGGATGCTGTGGATGTGCAGTGTGGAGGATGAAACCAAGCATGTCCTCTTGAAAATGTGGAACGTGATACTGCTGTTGCTCAAGGCACCAGTACTGAAGTCAGTGTAGGAGATAACTGCTTTGAGCCGGCATGGCCACATTCCAATCAAAACTTCATTTTTTGCCTGATTGTGTTGGCCCAAGCAAGTCAAATGTTACCCAGTTTTATGACCCAGTTCTGTTTTGTGCCTCCGGGACGAGGTCTCTTGTATGTTTCTGTCTTTTCAATGTGTTTGTGAGAGTTCCAGAACCATTTTAGAGGTGGGGGAGTTGTACAGTATTCAAGGAAAAAAAGATAATAAAAGCTTTTG
>VZRN01005748.1:1304960-1340781 GCA_013397935.1 Dasyornis broadbenti | reverse complement strand
CCCCCCCCCCCCCGGCTTTTTTCTTCTGATGTGTTTTTCCTAGCAGAAGCAATGTGTTCCTTCATTTGAACTGTTGCACTGACATGGATTTAGCAGAGCTGTGACTGAGACATGCTGGCAGAGGTGGTAGCTCGGTGAGGTTTCCTGATCAAAGGTGTCCTGCATCACCAAGTGTTCTGCTCAGGTTGGGCTTTCCATTTTAGGGTAGCTGCTGTGGTATTGGCCTGAGTTTGACTGCTTGAGCTTCTTAAAAGAGCTTTAAAATTAGGTGTGAAGAAACAGACTGAAAGTGAATCCCATGAGTTTGTGACAAAACAGCTTTTGAAAGGTAAGAATGGTCCTGCAGTACAGGAGTGGGTGACAAGGGAAGAGCTCAACACTACTCACTGCTGCTGATGCAGCATTCAGAGTGCAGCGGCCCAGCTGCAAAATGGGAAGTGAGCACATTTTTTCTCAGTTTTGCGAAGTGGCTGAGAATCTATGGCTTAACAGTAATGGAGTTGTAATTCAAAGATGCCCCTTGTCATTGTGGTTTATTTATCCTGGTTTATAACATTCAATTGGGAAGTTTCTCTGCCTTCCAACATTTTGCTTGTCTGATACTTAATTGTGCCTTGGTTGTATGAGCCAGACTTGGCTCCTGACTCAAATGGAGCTACATTCATTTGATAGAGTTATACTGGAGATGAATATTCCTCTCAGTGCTAAATCTGGGACACAAGTCAAGTAGGTTCTGCTGGCCTTAACATAGGCTAAACCCTTCACTGCAGGGTCAAAGTTCTGCACAGGATTGTGTGAGTGCATAAGAGCTGCTTCTTTTTTTCTTAATAACACAGCTGCTCTAAATAATGTGCCTACACAGCAGTTGGGAGGAAAAAATTTACAGACCAAGATGGTTGCTTTTGTTTAACGTTTTTAATTGGCGTTTGGTGTGCTGTGTAAATTCACCCTGGCTGTCTAACAATATTTGTGCAGATTTAAGTCTTTTTGCTTTCTCACACCCAAATTACAATAATTTCTCAGAAGAGCATATTGTTTCATATAAAATTTGCATACGTTGTATAGTTGCACTTCTGTGCCTATACTGCAATATAAGTTTTTGCCTCCTGTGTAAATCTTCAGATTAATTGCCCTGGTGCCTGCTGAAGTAATGATCTGCATCATTTCAGGTGCTCAGTGAACAGTCAAGAGGAAAGCATTTGGCAGTTCCTATACTGTTGCTACATGGAAAATCAGTTTCACTACTTTCGAATGCTTTAATTCTTTATTAGCTTAAGAGGCTCTTCTTGCAGAAATTGAGAGATTGGTGTTAATTACTCAGCTTTAATTGCAGTCACAAATGGTACTTACTTGCCCCTTCCCATGGCTAAACACTGCAGTGCGAGGGAGGGCAATTAAAAGTAATTATTTCAATAAACAGTTTGTACTGAAGCCTTTGACTCCCCACACCCACCACCCTGACCGCTGTTTGGAAATAGTTGAGGAAAACACCACTCCCACAGTAGGAACTCAGGCATGGCTGGGGCTTTGTTTTGATTTGTTCCAGTTGTGTTTTGCCACTTGGAGTGATGATGTGATGGGCTTGTCCACCAAGTAAAAGGCTGCCAGACAGATTGCCTTTTCTATTTTTCTCCAAGGCTCAGCTATTGCACTCCACCTGAATATTAGCTCACTCCTCAGGAGTGGAAGAGAACAGTGTTTGAACTGTTAATGCAGCCTCTCAGGCCAGTCCATGTGCTGACTTCAATTACCATCTCCAAGAAAGGTGTTCCTATTTGAGGAACACTTAATCATGTGCTAACATGACCAGAAAAAGGTGTAGTTATCTTCTGAGCTATATAAATGCCAAACTGAAATGAAGCATAGAAAGGTGAAATGTACTTTTTCTTAAGGGAATCACAAGTGCCGTGCCTTTCTGAAAGGCAGTGGATGCAGGATATAATTGAGGTCATGTGGGAGTTGCAGGTGCCCTCTTGAAGGTGTGTTGCCCTGGTTTCCTGCAAGCTCTACTGTGCCTTTATAGAACTCCTGATTTTCAGAACAACAGTTGTTGCAGGTGTATGCAAAATAATGAATTCAAAAGCAACAGGTGAGGAAAGGAAAGTGGCTTAATAATGAAACAATTCACCTGTTCTCTCCCATTGAGAATATTGTCCTTGTTCATGCTGGTAGGTGACCTTTTTTCCTGAAATAAAATTGGAAAATTGAAGGTAACCATCCCCAAAGTCCACACAAAGACTACAGAGGAACTGATCATAGAAGAGACAGGAAGCTTTCATAAAGCTGTGGTGTATTGAGCTGTGGAGTGGTTGAACATTCTCAAGGGGGTCAGAGACCCACTAAACCTGGGTGAGGCTGCAGGGACAGACCCTCGGTGGGCAGAAGGGTGGATAGGCTGAATGGGTGTCTTCTGTGTCTGATCTTGGCTAAAGCTAAATGAGCTGATTATAGATGCTCCTAATGAATAAGACAAACAGTGAAATAATTAACAAAACAAGCACTTAAATGATTATTGCATGGTTTAGAGCGACTTTATTTAGATGAATGAGGTAGTTCATTCTACTATTAGCTGTGTCCTAGCAAAAAGGGTTTTCCCCCCCTTTTTTTAATGATTAAACACCACAAACAGAAAATGCACTGTGGCTTTTGGTGGAAGGACAGCACAATGGCCTGCTTCCTTCAGAGAGAATTCATCAGAGACTCCCAGTGACTCACATGCAACTTCTGAAAATACTGTGTTAGTTTTCTCAAATGTCAAAAAATTCTCAGGGTTTTTGATACAGTAGAAGAGATCATCAAGTCATGAAATGTTGCTATTTGACTTATTGTCTAATTAGATCATGTCTGTAGCACAGTATTCCAGGTACTGTTAGAGTACACTTAGAAGTCTGTCTACATTTTTGCTATTCTCTGAGCTGCTGTTTCTTTTTCCTCAACTAGTTTTTAGGCCCAAATAATCAGTCAGCAGAGCTGCTTACACTGGAATGCTCATGGATTCTCTATGTAACTGCTGGTCAGCTGTAAGACTCCAGATATCTCACACTTGGTGACTGGGTCCTAAACTGTGGATCTTTCATTTTTCACTGTACCTCATAATCTCTTCATATGTTGTATGTCTTTTATGGTTCTTACTCAGTACAGATAATTTTTAACAAGACTTGCAAGCTGTTTGCTTTAGCTTTCGTTCTTTCACACACACCATGTGTAGCCCATTGCCTCTGCCAATGAAACAGAAAAGCAGTTACCAAAGGTGTAGATCTTTGACCTCAATTCTGCAGGTTTTCTCTTTTACCTGTTGCAGTACAGCATCCTAGCTGTGCAGGACTTGAACCTTGTGAGAAAATTCAAGGGCAGTCAGAGGGGTGATTCAGATTACTGCAAAAGCTGACCGAGTTTCTGATGCTCTAAGGTTTGTCACAGATACGATTTTTCTCTCCTTCTTTTCTTTTTTTCAAAGAACAAAGGGAGAAAGACTTGGCCATGACTGTGCAGACCAGTCCTGGGAGTGGATGCTACTCTGTGGCCTCTATGTCTGACTTGATTTTCTTTTTAAAGGTGTTACCAGAGAGACAAAATGCAGCTGTCACACAAAGTCTGCCTTGGGAGAACATTATTGGTAAATCCCTAGCTGTGAATTGTTCTTCAGAAATATCAATCAAGGCAATTTTATTTCCCAGTCTTCTTTGGCATGGGAAGGGTGTGTGTTTTCATCTGGCCTTCTCTTACTAAACCTTCCAGCCATTTGGTACTTTGGTACTTCTCTGGTCATCTGGGTGTTTTTTTGCTAAGACTGTTACCTCCTACCATTCCCAGAACATCTCAAAGATCTGGAAGAGCAACTGGATGGAAAAAGGGCCTGTCATTTGTCGTAGTGGACTTGCTCCATTGGAAGACAAATTTCAGGCAGGAAATAAGGCATTTAAGCATGTTCAATAAAAATATTTGATTTTATTTTTTCTTAGTGCTTCACTTTTTTTGTGTGCTCCATATATGAAATTGTCAAAGGTTTTCTGGTATATCCTCCTGAATTTCTACTGCAAATGTTTATGTTAAGGAAAAAAGGCTGTGAATTTGGGCAAAGACAGATGTATATGGATAGATGTGCTGTGTAGTCTATTATTCCAGTGTAAATTTTATACATTACAGTTGTCCTTGCATGGATTTTATTGTTATTATTAAAAATGTCTTCTCTCCAGAGTAATTGCTCTGCTTTACTAGTGGTTTAATTTTATTTCAAAAGAGCACTGTTTTCCTTCAGGACAATATTGGCGTCAGGAGTTACACTCAGAAGCTGTAGCTGTACCTTTCCTACAGTCAGCCTCCAGGTAATGTACAGCTACAAAAGGTATCAAGGACTCATCTGACAACCTGCACTATGAAAATAAAAGTTGGACTCAGAAACTTTCTGAGAGCTTTTGGTTTATTTTTATCTTGGAAGAAGTTGCTAGTATTTCTCGTCTGGGGACGTCTTTGCAGGAAGTTTCTTTTAACTCTTTCTTGAAAGACCTTAGCAAAACTTTCCTTTTCAAGAGCAGAGAGGCAGATAGGTGAGGTAAATCAAAATCAAAAGGTGTGGTTCCAGTGATGGCACAAACGTGGGTTTATAGATAAATTAAAATGTAGCTGTGGCTTCTTCCCTGTTCAGCAGCACCTCATTGGTGTATTCCCCCCTCCCTTTGTTGGATGCTTTCACGTTCTGGCAGTTGAACTGCATTAGCTCCTCATGGCCTACTGGAACGAGCTTCTCTGGAATACCTGCAGAGCAGGAGCTGTCTGGGAGGGTCTGAGCTGGTGCTTGATGAAGTGAGCGCAGGGCGCTTCTGTTGCCGCTTGCCTTTCGGGCTCTGTTCAGCCGTTCCCCAGAGCTACTCTGCAGACATGAGACAATGAATATGACATTTTTCAAAGGATCAGGCAGGAGTCATTGTGGATATCATCTTTCACCACCAACTGAATTGTGTCAGCGTGCAGATCTTACTTCAGCATGGGCCTCATACAAGTGCTTCCTCCATCCTCGTTGTCCATACTCCTAGGGTGAAGCTGACAGTACAAATCACATCTTCACATCTTTTCACCTACTCTGATTTATGTAAAAAACAGATAAAATTATATTTGAAAATTAGTCCAGTGGATAACAGTTACCTAGTATGACAGAAGACAGGATTTGATCTGGTGTGCACTTTGTGTACTTGAAATAATTTTTCCTAATCCTTTGATTAAAACCTTTGACTCCCCAGCTATTCTGCTGAGACTGAAAAATACTGCAATGTTTTAATATCTCTATCTGGATTTTATGTGATACTCCTGTTCTTTTTTCTTCAAAGCAAGCAATGAAGAAACAGAGGAAAAAGAAAAGCTCAACAGCTGTGTAGAGTTGATATGCTTGGAAATTAATCATTAATGTCTTGCAGGTGGGCAGCAAATGTGTTATGAAGGCTTCTGTATCTGCATGCAGGGTAGTGAACCAAAACAAAGTGAAGTGCATGGAAAAGATCCCCTTAACCCCGAATCCTTGAAGAGCAAACAGGTGCCTCCAGGAACAGCTCAGTCTGTGTGCAGGGGGTTACCGAGGTTATGCTGATCTGATGTTGTGGGTGCTGTGGTTACTGCTTCTCCAAATCCTTTCTGTAGGTTTATGCTGTATCAAGAGTGGCTGGAAACCGAACATTTATCATTTTTTGCTTTTGTATGCCTTTTACTAGTGTCTGGAAGAGAAATATGTCCTCTTAAATAAAATGTCAAAGGACTTAATCACTGGGTGGGTCAGATACTCTGAATTAAAGAGGAGCAGTTCATAGCTTTAAGAGAGGTTTGCCATCTCTTGGAAAGATGAAGTGCTGTACCTGGTGCCATGTGGCATGTTACAAATCTTTCAGAAACAGCTCTCCCAGACAGGAGGAGTCATCCCACCTTTTTCATTTGCGGTGTTCTAACCACTGCATTGTGCACTGATGTTTTATACGGATCATTTCAAAAGTTTTGTCTGTCATATGCCCAGCATAAAATGAAAATACGTTTGCCAGACAGGTAGCATAGATCGTGCTGACTCTATTTGCAGCCTGCTTCATAGCAGATGTTATTCTCTGAAGGTATCTTTAATTTTTGTTTTGTTATTGTGCACTTGTAAAGAAATTATTATTAACAAGACCTCTGATTTAGGAAAGTGATTTTATGCCTGTCTGCAGCCTCTTCTGCTGCTTTACCAGCATGACCTGGTAGTGTCTTCCTCTGTAGGAAGCTGTTTTGAGTGTGTTACAAATCACACCTATGTATATCCATAAATGTTTCTTTGGTGGTGTGCTTTAACCATTTCCTGCAGCAGAATTGACTCTTGGAAGCAGTACAGTTAGGCTGTTTTCAGCTTCATTTTCTTGAGGTTTTAAGCTCAAGAAGCTCAAACCTGTGCTAGCACTTGTTGACAAGAGGGTGGTTGTAGGACTGTTCTCCTCTCTTTGCTACTGCAGGCTGAGCACAGGCTGTATGGAATTAAATGATGGCATTATGGCTGCACCTGAGACCTTTCTGATGCTGTGAGAGCAGTTTCTGTCTAAATGATGTCAAATGATTGGTCCTTGGGCCTGTCCAGCTTGCAGTAAGCAGTGTTTTGTACTGGTGGTATGATAGTAAAGTCTTGGAACGAAGTATTTTAATTTATCTGAGACACTCGTTTTCTCCTGTAGACATCAGCTTCAGACTGTTCTTAAAGGGAGCCAGGGTGATGTGTGTGGCCTGTGTCAGGGATGCTGTTGCTGCAGTCTGAGTTCACCACTGGGAGTGGTAATTTCAGTTGTTGATGTTCGGGTTTCTGAATCGGATTAAATGGGTATTGTGTACGTGAGGGAATGCTGAAATTGGAGACCTGGACTATATAAACATCAAAGGTCTCTGAATCTGCTAGAAAGGCTGCCGTGAGTGTTCCCATAACCTGTCAAAGGGTTTTCTGGCCTCTACATTGTGTAGGTGCATCCAAGGGATTTGGGAAAGGTGGCGTTGCAGTGGAGGAGGAATATCTTGGTGAGTAAATTGTCTCTCTCGCGGATGAGGATGCACAACGTGTGCTGGTGTGCGCTTGCAAGAAGGAGGTTGTAGGACAGCTCTCCCTCCTGCTCCTACAGCCTGAGCTTACACAGAGAGGCTGGTGCAGGATGAGTGCTGGAGTACCAGGAATGACTGGAGTTGTGGTCCCTGCCAGCTGACACTGACATGTGATGACTAAAGTGTCTCATTGAGAGATTGATAACGTTAGAAAAATGATGTCACTGTACAGAGTTGTGCCAGATATAGTCAGAATCCAAAAATACCTCTCCTGCACTGGTGAAAGGGAGTGGGAGAGGATGTGGTGGATGTAAAGGTTAGTTTGGTAGTAGTGACACTAGCTACTAGGAGCAAGTTAGTGTAAGGAATGTAATGGTGCAGCCAGGATTACTGCAGGTGAGGGGCCAAGAGATGGCCTCAGATCAACACTTTCCTTCTGTGCTTCTGCTGTATACCACACTTGTGTCTGAAGTAAGAGCATGTGTTAGCTTGTTTTTAAGTTATTGTGGATTGGAGATTTTAAATGCTTTTTCTGTGACTTCTACCATAGATGGGTACACTGTGGATTTGGTAAATACAAAAACACAATTTTTCAAATTGATTGATTTCAGATTGATGAACCTCCTGGGAAGTCACCATGCCTGACACCTTTCAGTAGCAACAATAGGGCTCCTGTCTTAGAAACATGGATGAGCATATGGGGAACCAATTAATTCAGTAGGTATTAATTAATAAACAGATTTCCTCTGGGGAAAACCTTTTAGCACATCCACTGTTTGGCCCAAGATTGCATGCACGCATGAATGGATAGCAAGCGTGCTTTACTGAATTGTCACTCGTTATTTCTTGATGGGCTGGGGACTGCCTCCTCCAGACTACTGCTGCCAGGCTTCTGGGAGAGCAGACTGCAGCTAATGCTCGAGCTGTCTCTCAGCTCGAGCATTCTTACACATAAGTCATGTCAACACACTCTGCTTTCCCCCCCAGCCCTGTGACACTGAGCTGAGCCCGGCCAGCTCCGAGCAGTCTGTAGTCTCTTTGTTTGGAGCTCCCTTCATCCGTGTGTGCACGTGGAATGATCAGCTGTGGTCCAGCTACTGTATGTCCTGAGGCACAGACATCCCCCTTGCAGAGCAGAGCTGCTGTGGAGTGGGCAGGGCATTGCAGAGCCTTCCTCTTCCAGTGCAACAACTGTGTTTGCATCTGTACATGGCCCTGCACTGACGGAGCAGGGCAGGCTGGGTAGTTAATACACACTGTGGGACAATTCACCTGAGTTGCAAACCTCCATGAACTTGTGTTCTTTTCAAAGTCCATTGTTGTGTCATCAAGTTCATACTGCTCTGAGAGGAGTAAGAACTGTGAACACTTGTGCTGTGGTATGGTCGTTGATGATGATGATTTCACCATCTCTCCACCTGGTCCTGACAATGAGTTAGTTCTCTTGTAAAACTTCCTTAATAGAAACAAGATCCAAAGTGTTTACAAAAACTTTTTTCTGCTGACCATTTAAATTTGCTTGACTGCTCAAACTGCAAAATGCTGCTTAATGCTGTAAGAAATTATTTTCACTGATGTTTTCTTCTGCTGTGGTGTTGCTGCAAGTGTGAAGGTAATGTTCTTGAAGCAGCTCACTCAGTGATTTGTTCTGAAATTGCTATTTTCACTGTGTAAAATTTCATTAGCTTAATTATATGGATTTCAGTTTAAATTTGCTTTTCTTCCTGCTGAGTATGAAGACAGAAGTCCACTATGGGAATGCAAATCTCTGTGATGGAAAACCACCTTCATTGCAAAATATGGCAGTGCTGTAGAATGGGCAGAGTGCTGAGGTGTGACCTTGCCGGTAGAAGACTGGACTAGAAACGCTTGTTAGTCTACCTTTATGATTTCTTAGGTTCTTATCATTACATGAAATACTCTCCATTAAAAAATGATCTTATTTCTTGTGGTACGTGTGACATTCTGAAGAGGAGAAATTTCTTCATCAAAGTCTGCAGAGAATACAGAGACTTCTCTGATCTCACTTCCTCTTGGAGAAGTTATGGGTATAAAATGCATTTATGATGACGAAACAGTTTTATGAATTATGTCTTAAGAAAATTTCTAAAGCCTTTGAAATTTGAATATTTCTCTTGAACTTCATGGAAGAAATAGTGAAGTGCCTCTTAAGTGCTCATTCGCTGTATGTATATATCACGTATTAAAATGTTACCAGTCTTTTTCAGACACATGTAACATTTCCTATTTAGTACTTGCAGCCTGTATCCTTAACAGGGAAAAATACTAATCCCTGATGAGTGCAACTGAAATGGTAGGTGAAGTCAGCAGAAATCTTTCTACCCAGTGAGCTGGCGGGGCATGTTTGTAAGCCAGCAAACTGCAATGCTTTGCAAAATATTATGGATCCAAAAGCACAATGAATTATGTCTACCAGAGTCACAAAGCTAGGATTAAGAATAGCTGTAACGTCTACTGCTGAGGTATATAGAGCACATTATCTGGTCTATTTTCTGGGTTTCTAAACACATTTTAGATGTGTGCAAAGAGCCTGTTATAATATATTTGGTGGCTTTTGTTATGGTGAATGATATGGTTATCCTTTGGTTTCGTTTAATTTTCCAAATGGATCTGTACTCAGTTTAAACTTCTTGGCAAAAATAGTTTTCTGTTTTTTTTTTTTTTTTCTGTGATCAGAGTTGCTGATGATTCCTTGTTCAGGAGTCAATTTAATTTCTGCGTGTGTGTGACCTGATAAATGGTGGGAGCTGTAAATGCTGATGTGTTTGGTCAGTGTTAACATAGATAATTGAATTAAGTGTAGAATCAGGCTAGTTTTCTGCCTGTGGGGTGTGAAGTGTTCATGGTGTTCGACACAATTTGCTGTTCAGGATGGATATCTTTGTCTTCCACACGGGTAGCTAGATGGGTGCATTTGCTCTTCCTGACGTGCTGTCATCCCTTGTAAGCAAGATTTATTAATTTGGCTCCATCGTTGTGTTGTGTTGTTTTTGTGCTTCCCTGGTATTCATGGCTTGGGGCAGTATTCCTCCTCCCAGTCCTCTGCTCGTCTGCCAGAGCCATGAGCTGTCCTGCCCAGGGGCTGGAAGTGCTGGGGCTGGCACAGGAGCTTCTGGTGTGGGAGATGGATTGTGATACGTCTGGATCTGTGCTCTCCTCCCCTTTCTGTACTTCCCTAAATTAATTGCTCACACGCCACTGTGGGACAGTTCAGACACATTCTGTTCATGCTGAACAGATCTAGAAGTATCCCCAAGTCACATACAAGGCATTGTGCTGTTGCCTGAGAGTGTTCACTTGTGTGAAAGCAAATACCGGGCTTGTGCTCAGGTTTCTTGTATTTTATAATCTCTACCCTCTCAGTACAAGATACACTTCTAATGAGAACTTAGCAACACAAACAGTCTAGGCAAACCACATAAAAAGCCAAAGAATGACATTATGGTATTTGGAAAGCCTTAATAAAGAATTTTGATATACTGCCGTGTGTGGAGGGAGCTACTGTTTGTCAAAAGATTTATACGGTGAACGAAAGCAGTGTTAACAGGATGGAATTAAAGACTGAAATATTTCTTTCATACTTTCCCCCTCCCCTTTTCCTGCCACTCTTTTTTTCATGTGGAAGCCACTGATTTGGCTTCCACATGATATTCTTCTCATTTATGGCTCCTGTCTCTTCTCATTTTTATCTGTCCTCCCCTTTCCCTGGCGTGCTTTATTGTTTGGTTTTACCCTCCCTGGATAGACTCATTCATTTTATAATGCTTTTCTCCTCTGCTCATCTTTTGCTGGTGTTCTTCTGGCACCAGCATTGCTTTTGCAATTGCATATGTTTATCTGTTGCTAACTATTGTGCTCCCTGATTAAGCAAGTCGAGACATGGAATATTAGGGATTTCTGTCAGATGTCTTTTATTTACTCACAGTATCATTATGAGTGATGGGTTAGTTCAGATCAGCAAACCTGACTTGTGGGTTCGGCAGCACCTTTTTGGAGATGTTTTTTGCTGCTGGAGGCTCTGGGCAGGGATTAAAAGACACTGACTTTCTCTTTGGGGAAAAAAAGTAAAACCAAAAGCTGAAAACCAAAGTAGGATGAACCCTGCTGGTGTGTGTTTCTGAGAGTATTTCTAGTGCTGTGCACAGGGTGAGTCCTGGAGGCAGCAACAGTGTATATGGCAGGGTGTTCATTGTGGGTGGTGGACTTGCTGCTGCTAAATGTGTAGTGATTGAATCTGTCCTACTGTTTAAAAAAAGGTGGGTGGGATGACTCTTTATCTTTGATTCCTTGTGAAGAATTGGAAGAAAAAGGAAACAGCTTCATTTGAACTGTGGGAAAGACAGCTGCGTGTATAGATGATCCCAGGTTGGCTAATGCTTTATGGCGGACTTTGGTTTATTTCTGCCAAAATTTTAGTAGTGGAGGTGGGTTGTAGGAAAGCCCATAAAGGAGAGGAGGCAAGGATGAGTACTTGGGTGCTGTATGTTCCACCAGAGCAGATGCAAATGGCACATCCTGCCTGATTTACAAAGGGGTCTAACAGAGGAGGATCGTTTGCGTGAAGGGGAGGCAGTCACTGCTGCCAGTGTGCGTGTAGGGATTTAAGCACTTTGAACAGTTCTAGCCAGGGTGTGAGCAAGCTGGCAAGGAGTTTAGTAACACACCATATCCTATTTGCAGCCTCAGCTTGGCAGGGCTTCTCTGGAAAAATTAAAGATTCTGTTTTCTGGCATAAAACCACAACAAGAAGTGGGAGGGAAGCGCAGCTGTCCTGTCCCAAGATTCAGACAGCTTGTCTTGCCAACTGCAGAAAAGTACAGCATTCAGAGCATGAGTTTAGTTTTCTGACTGATGGTTGTTAATAGCAAGTCCTTAATTTCATCTTGTATGATCTCTTGTTTTTATCTGAGTGTGTTTAATTGAGAAATGGCTCTCTCAAAAGCCCTCTGAGAACCTGTTTAAAAGTGATTTAGATTGCTGACTCTTGGGCTGCATCTTGTCTTAGTCTTTATTACATTTGAATTCCATTGTGAAGTCCCAAACAAAAACATATCAGAAATAATAAAAAGAAAGGTACTATGTAAATAATTGAGTGCTTGGCAAATGTGATAGGATTTTACAATTCAAGTGCATTAATCCAGAAGAGCTGACTGTATACACAGTGCCAGTAGGAGTGAGTGGTCACAGAAAGACGCCTGTTTCCAGCAAGTGTCTGGAACCATTAGCCAGAGCTGATGACAAATGCAAAAAGTCAAACACATTTAACTAAGAAATTGAGAGCTATTTTACTTTGCTGGTGAAGGTGTTTACCTCTGGGCAAGTGACTTCTACCTCAGCTTAAATGACTTTTTCCTTTTTGAGATTCATACTCGTCATGCAGTAATTGAGTCCTTGCTGAATGGCCTGACTGTCGATATTGAGCACTCTTATTATAAACTGAATGGAGCCAGTGGTTTCCCATTAATTTTCTAGGTGACAGTGCCTGGATTAATAGTGCTCATCTCTTCCCTTTTCCCCTTCAGTCACTGGTTCCTGCTATCCCACAGCTATTTCAGTAATACTGGTGCTACAGGTTTTGGGAGCTGTGCTGTAGACAGCAAAGGCTGGGAGATGGGACAGACAGTCCTGCCTGGGCGATGGTGATTTCTCAATTGACACAATGCTCTGGTTTGCAGTTTGGCCTTACTTAAAGTACTGCTTGACAGATGAGAAGGGGCTTCACCCTTGCTTACTGGTGGGAGAAGAGGGAACTCCTTAGGCCAAAAGATGAACAGCTATCATTAACCCCTTCTCTGGCTGACAGAAGTATCTTCATTGCATTTAAGTGTAGTTTGCTGAGGGCAGGCTGCGGGTGGGGATGGGAAATTCCTTCACAAGCTTTAAATAATTTATTCTTAGCCTGAAAAATCTTCAGAGCATTGTACCAGTCAAGTAGGAGTAGTTGTATGCATGCACGTGAGCACCTCTCCATTTTCAGGTTTATAAGTAAACAGGAACATGTTTCTTAAAAATAATTAGGTCCAACCTGTTAAGCAGCAAAATTTTGCCATGTAAGTGTTTCTTCTTTACTTGGACAATTCACACTTGCTGTCTTAAAATTGTGTGTTTCTCGTCAGTCTTCATCACTGACACTGGCCAAACCCTTCTCTCTGAGGCTGAAGGGTTCTCCATAAGCTTTCCATTATACCTTTAGGCACTTGGTTTGTAATCAGATCACTCCTTGACCTTATTCTGAGGTTAATAGCTCTGACTTTAGGTGTGAAAGAAAGACTTCTGATGCTTTTCTCTAGCTGTTCTGTTAGCTGTGCTCTGAGCCCACTGCAGTGCATCCACATGCTTCCAGAGCTGTGGTTATGAGAACTGAAGAGGTTCTTACTCAGCATTTTTCCCTAATATCCAAGTTCTTGCTTTCCCTTTTTTTCTTTCCTTTTTTTTTTTTTTCCTTTCCATACTGTTTATTGTTAATTTGGCACGAGCTTAACACAGGCAGTTGCTTTCTTACCAGAGTGTGAGGGTTGGCCATGTACGAGTAGGGGTTTTAAGGTCAGTCGTAGGAAATAAACAGAAAACCTGTGAAGTAAACAGACTACTGGACAAAAAGCCTTCGGTGAACTCTGTTGGGTAGTTGAAATAGCACAGTAACTGCATTACACTTGGGAAAATTGTCTTTTTGCTGGAAGCTCTTCCATTTGGAAGACTTACAGCAGTCGGAGTGGCCTTTGGCTTTGTTGACTTGTTTGTGTCTTTTGGTGTTCCAGTGGACTTGTAGTTACCCCGAGACCTCCTGCACAGTTCTTTTGCTGCTGTCCCATTTCTGCTCTCTGGGGTTACACAGCAGTGAGAGCCAGGCTGTGAGAGGCTGCTCACACGTTCCTGCTGTGCTTTGTCCAGAGCATGGTGTGGGGCTGGAACAGGGCGAGATGCAGAGGGAAGTAGTAGTGTGTGATTTAACAGGGCTAACCTCCTGGGGAGCTGTTTGGACTGACACAGTCCTGCTGCCTCACTGCCAGGCAGACCTGCTCTGGGGCTTAGTAGTGGGAGATACTGGCAGGCATAGTCCTTGTGAGATGGCTGATTTGATTTATTATCAGTTGCTTTGTATTCCATAGAATGAGAAATAATTTATTTTAAGGAGCAGCTTTCTTGGAATACAGACTTTAAAAATTATCAGTGGTCTGTTTGTTTTGTTTCCCTCATGATTATAAAAGCTTTTTTTGTTGGTTTTGTTGTTGTTGTTTTATGGTTTCTGGTTTTTTGGAATTTTCTGTTTGTTTGTTTTTTGGTTTTCTGGGTTTTGTGTGTTTTTCCAGAAGAAGCATTTTTGTTGTGTAGTTCAGATCTACTGGTAAGATCGTGGGTGGGTGAGGAGATGAGTTAAATTTAACACTGATCTGATACAGCTCCTAGGACACTCAAATAATGCTCCAGCCTTGGTCGTAATTCAAAGAATGCAGAGATGGTTTACATCTGCCTTGAAGTTAAAAGCAATTCTCTAAGGTAGCTGTGTGGCAGTGCAAGTGGGCGTGTGTGTGTTAGCCTAGAACTGGCTGGGTCTGGCAGGCTTTGGTTTAACTCACTAAAGATGTGTGAAGCTGGCTGGGGTAGAGTCTGGGACACACGGACTGCGTAAGAAACTTTGCTCTCATCTGCTCAGCTGACGGTGTCAGTTTTTGTTTTAGATTAAGGACCTAGCTTGTACTTCTGACTCCCATGTGCATGTAAGTTTGTGGACTTGATATCTAGTAATACACGCATCCGTTTAATTTGTGATCCAAACTCTGTGGGGCCTAGAAGAAATGAATTCTGAATGCCTGTCTTGCAGAAAGGAATGTAAAATTAGTCATCCCACACCACCCTTAATGCCAACGTTGCAGAGGCAGCAGGTGGAGATGAAGGAAAAAACTTGCTGGAAAATTATAATTTATGATGTAACCCTGTCTCACTAAAAATCTCCCTAATTTAGCCTTGTTTAGTTCATCTGAAAGTCTCAAGTGAGGAAGCAAGTCAGGTCTGTTTGGGGTTTGGTCAAAGATTAGGCATGCAGATATATATTGTATTTGTCTTTGGGAGGTAGTTCGGCCAATTGCAGTGAACTCTCTGTACAAATCTTGGTGAGAAACAGTCATTTCCTGCTCAGTTTCCTAGTGGGCAGACCATCCAGATAAACACTGGCTGTGCTGTCGACAGTTAAGGAAAGGAGAGCTGTGTGTGCCAGGTGCTCTTTCTTTTTTGGGTTTGTTTTTTGTTTTTTGGTTTTTTTTGTTTTTTTTTTTTTTGCCTGTATCATTTTCATACTACAAATAATGGCTTATGCTTCTGTTTTCTACTTGATCTTGCTGAACTGCTGGGAGGAAAAGGGCTTGTGACTAAGGGACTGAGTGATGACTTCTGGTACCCTTGTCCTGTTCTGGGTTCTACACTGAGTACTTACACTGGGACTTTGAGGCCTGGGTTCATCCTCCAGCTTTAATGCTTTCTTGAAGCACCTGATACAATTTTCCTGCAGAATTGATGACAGGAGCTGGGTATGTTGAAGGAAGTGATTTAGTCTGTGCAAGATCTGAACTGTTCTCTGAGGCTCCTACTCTTCTTTTTTACTGAAGGGAAAGAATTAAGTTATTCTGCATTTAGATATCTTGCTAAGCTGCTTAAAGTTAGATGCTGTGAATTCGAACCTATTACTCATCGATTTCCCCATCTGGAAGTTGCATGTCCTCAGTCTTCCCTCCCAGGAGCTGTTGAGGTGAGCAGACAGCTCTGTCACATTGCAGCGTTGTTGCCCTTTGCAGTGCAAAAGCTGCTAGTGCTGGTTTTGAAAATCAACAGGCATGTCTGGTTTCCCGAGTATTACCTTAATGTAGTGACACTGATTAACATGTAAGTTTTAAGTATATATCATCGCATCTGTGGAAGTTGACTGAGATGTAATGTCTTGACATCCTTGGTTAACACCCAGTCGATCTGAAAAGCAGGGCAAGGCAATAGAGAGCCCTGAGAGACACCTTGTCAAAGTGACAAATTGCCCTTTCTGATTCAAAGGAGCAGCTTGCATGGCAGAGCTAAGCAGCTCCTGGAGAAAAAGGGAGGAGAGCATGGGAAAAATACCCTATTTGTTTAGGCCTTCCCCTGTATTTTTTGTTTGTTGCTCAGAGTTGAAGCTCTTTGTTTTTCTTCGTCTGAAACAGCTTAACAGCAGGTTGAGAGGAGCAAAGCCCCTGGGTTTCTGCCTCTCCCACTTCTCGTTGTTATAAACTGTTTACAATCTCCTTCAGTTTCCTAGCTTTGTATGGAAAAGTTCAGTGGGTCAGCTTTCCCTTTAGCTTCATCCATCATTCCAGTCAATTAGAAATAGTTGAGGGCCAATTGCCCGGTCTTCCATTAACTGAGACACTTCAGATTGTTTAAAATAGCATAAAAGCCCTCTTTGTTGACCGTTGGGCAGGCACTGGATTTCGCTGTTGATGGGCAGCTACCGCGTGGCTGAACAGAACCCCAGTGTGTCTTGCTGTACTTGTGGGATGAATATTGCTACTCCAGGCCTTGTCTGGGTTTTGATTCCTTCTCCTTCATCTCCGCCTCTTGCTCTCCCTGAAAGGTGTGATGCCTTCAAAGGGTGAATTACCATGCCTGCTTCCAAAAAAATACTGCTCCTCTTTGTGGCTTTTCAAAATTTCTGTAGCTGAGAGTTTTTTCCATTTGCTGAAGTGTTCCTTTTAACCTTGCTGCATTAAAAGCTCTTGGCATTATTTGTTCATTGCTTGTTGTGTGTTTCTGAAGGACAAAGGAAGTGTGTAAGTGTTCAGGAAACAGTTAGTGCATTGTGGTGTGGGGCTGAGTTCATTCTGGTATCCTGTGCCAGGACAGCCTGCTTTCATTTGGGTCTAACATTTCCCTTCTGTTCTGAACTGACCAGCCTTAGGGTAGAGCTTGTGTCAGACCTCTAACAGAGCTTCAAGCTTTCTCATAGGTTAATGTGTTTGGGTTCACATTGAAGTATGCTGAATCCATTGTATACATACATATACATAAATACAGAGAGATTTATATATATAACCCACATTTACTTCACATCACAAGACAGAAAAGTAGGTTTACTAAATGGAGATTAGTTTATCTGCCAGGAAAGTAGGTATTTATGTATTCCCATATTTAAGTCATTGTCTGTCTTGCAAAGTCTCTTTCCAGCATTGTGTGCTGCCTGGGTTTCGGTACAGGCTGGTCCGTGTGCTTTTTGTTGTTCTAGAGCCATTTAGCTTGAATGTGCTATCGTTTGATCCTGGCTTTGGGGCAGTGTTTCCCTGATCATGAAGAATTTGGGTAGGTCTGGCTGCATATCCTGTGCTTGGTGCTGAAGGCCTGGACCTTGCTGTGTTTTTTGAATTGGGGGAAACAGCCTGTGGCCGTCCTTGAGCTTAAGGTCTCCATGTGCTTCCAGAAGGTGCCCTGCCTTGCAGTATTGCAAGCACTGCAGTCTGTGAGGGCTCACCTGTTTCTGAAGAGCAAACTCTGAAAAGAGTGGGACAGTCACCTGTACTGCTGCCCCTCAGGTGTGACGCAGGTACAGTGATGGGCACGAGCTGCTTGGCTTGGGGTCCAGTTTTTGCACTGCTGAGATGCACAAAAAGCTCTCAGGACAAGTCAGGGCAGAGAGCACAGCAGGGATCTTGATGCTGTGGTGAAAGAACGGTGGTGTGACAAGGCAGGAGGATGTGATAAGCAGATTTGAGAGTCTTCAGCTGTTGGGGAGTTGGATCTTTTACTGGAAAACATCTACCAGAAATACACCAAGTTCAACAAATTCCACTGGTGACTTCCTTCCTCCCTGATGTCCCAGTCTGATGCAGATCTCAAGACAGACTTTTTTCAGCTGCTGTGTTCCTACAGACTTGCCTTTTGTGTCTTCCTCCACATCCCTTCAGCAAATAAAAGCTTGAGGACTTGACTGAGCTGGAAGCGCAGACCTGAGTGGGAAGGAGACCATTGGGGCAGAACATCAGCCTGAGATTTGGCCCTGACAAAAGCAGTGTTTGCTTGCTTTACACTTGAAATAATCTCATGCTTTGCAGAGATTGAAGCTTCAATAAGTTTTGTAAACAAAGAGTAGTAGAGGAGAGAGAATCCACATTTAATTCAATTAGCATTGTTGTCCAATGCCATTAATTATGCCCAGACTTGTAATGTGTTTCACAGGAGCTGATACACTTGAGCTTTGTCTGTGCTGGGGTTGGCTGAGGACAAGTATGTCCACTGATGTAGAATCCAGCCTTTGTGCTTTGCAAAAACCTTCAAATTTGGTATCTGTCAGTAGCCTGGAGTAAAGAGTAGCTAGAATAGCCTGCACTGCAATCTTCTGAACAAAGGGGATCTTGGGGAGAACGATGATTCGATGTACATGATTTCAGTGTTCTTGAAGAGGGACTGCTTTAGTGGAAATAATAATCTCCTGCAATTTTATATTATTTCCAGACTGTTTAAAATTGTTCCATAGGCAGAGAATAAAGAACTTTGTTTACTGTCTTAAAGTAGGATGTCTGATCCTCCTGGGGGAGGTTATTCTTTTATTAAAACAGATACAAAATAGCTACTTTGATGGAAATACAGCGCTAGGAATTGAAATGGTGATGATTACAGAAGCTGGAGTATTCTAATGCAAAATAAGCCCTAGGAGATATGTGCCCTAAATGATAAATCACTGTTCTTTAACAAAACAAGAATTACTGTTATTTTATGTTTCTTGCTTATTTTACAAGGTCTTTGGCTGTTTCATCTATGCTTAACTTTTACAGGCTGGAGGTAAATTGATTGTTTTGTGTTTTAAGTAGCGTGGCTTTTTAAAAGCACACTGGAGATGCAAGCACAAATCAACAGGAGAGGATTCATTTGGTCTCAAAAAAGCAAAAGTAAAAAGAAAAGTCATGACTAGTGACAGCACATGCATGCAATAACTGCACTAGAATCTGTTCTCATAATTTAGTAGTGTTTCGTAATCTGGTTGCTTTTGCTTTGAAAGCCCCCAGGAAGGTAAATGAGTGTGTGTTGTTCTGAACTGGAATTAACCTCCTTCTGGCAGGCAGGGAACTACTGGTAGCATTATTCATTAGGGGTGCCATGTTCCAGCCATATCCAGCAACTTGTAGTTTACTCTGGATAATTAGGCCTACCTGCCAAATGTTTGGAATCGGCGATGCTGAGGTGTATTTAGCAAAAAAGAGCGTCCTAAATACTGGCTTCGAAGCTGAGCACAGAGGAAGTAGTTGAAAGGGGTAATGTGTCCCAGTTTCTGCAATTTGTGATGACCTAAAATGCTTAATGATGGAGTCTAAAAACACATAACAAAACCTTTGCATCTTTCCTACATTAATGTTAGCTTGTGACAGCTCCAGGCTAGTGATGTTGAGAAAGCACTGGGTTTGGAGATCAAAGAACCACCTGATTCAGGTGGTTCAGGAGTAAGCTGGGTGATGGGCTGTCCCCTCAGTAGCTCACAGAGGAAGAAGGAAGTCACAGTAGATGCAGTGTGGTTACCTGTCTGTTGAGTTATCTGCCTTGAACTTTGCACGCTTTTAGGCTCTCTGATGCTTAGGACAGTCTCTTTCTAACAATAGTTTTCTCTTGTAGGAGTGCAGATCTGTACCATATCTTCCTGAATCTTTGTTTTAGAAGCAGCCAGAGGACAAAACCCAGTGCAATGCTCATTTAAAGTCAATACACCGTAGCTTGCAATGTGCTCATGTTTAAGTGTCCAGCTTTTAACGTTTCCTTTGCCCACAGGCAGCCTGAATACAAAGGCAGACTTTATATTTTTTTAATAAAGAAAAAGTATTACAAAAGCTCAAAGAACAAAATATTTCTTTCCACCTTCCATCTCCTCAGGTTTATTATCAGAAAACAGATATAAAGCCTCTATAAAGTCAAGAGGAACAAAGAGATGCCAGTACCTCAAGTGCAGCTGGAAGTGAAGGTGGTGGATGAGCTGTGTGTGTACATACATGTGTGAGAGGAGTGAGAAGGTCCCACCTTGAAGCAGTTTCAGCATTCGATGGTGAGGTTTTGCAGGGATAAGGTGTTATGCAACAACCCTCTACATGTAACTTGTTTCTTTGTTCTTGGTAAGGTTTGGTTGCGTGAAGATAAATAGAAGTTCTGAGTCTCTACTGTATTGCAGTACTGTGTAAATTACTCTCTTTGGAGGAAAGCTTCACTGTGGGGTGTAAGAAAAGGAGTTGCAGTTACAACACAGTGTCTTCAAGAAAAATGTGAAGAGAAAAATGTATTTATTGTAGGAGCAAGTTCCCTTTCTGGAGCCATGCACAGAAGACACAATGTGACATCTGAACTCTACCATAAAGAATTCAGCATGTATCATAAGTTATTTGCCATTAATGATTTGAGTACTGAGTCTGGAAGCAGTGATTTTCTTTAGGATTTCAGGAGCCTTATTCTCGTTGATTGATTCTGTAACCTGAGTTACTCTGTGGTTTCAAGAGAAATGGAAGCAGCACCTGCTTTGTATCACCTCTGGTGCCTTACATTTGAAGGCTGCCCGTGTTGCATTTTGACTGAGATGATTGCCAGAGGTTTATTGTCATGGTCTTGGTTAATATTAGTGATCACCTGAAAATGAGAGCAGCTTCCTTACTGAAGTCTGAGTTCTAGAAGGTGAGCATAACAGCTGTAAATAAAGGAAAACTGAACAGGGGCATCTCAAGCTTGTTTAAAGGGAAGCTACAGATCATGCAAGAATTAAATGTGGATCTTAATAAGACCTCGGCACCATAAGGTCGCTGGGGGCCTGCAAGAACACGGCACAGCAAAAGGGGAAGGTACAGCAACCTATAGCTAGGTTGAAATGCAATTTTTCTAAATAAAATGATATAAAATGTAGTGTTGTAGTTCCCTGGTAATGGAGCTGTTCACACGTGGAGAATATTTAAACCTTTATGTAATTAGGCTGAGCACCTCTATTGCAATGGTTTTCATCCCAACCCTCTTTATTTTCCTGTGATTTGAAGAGGTAGCGTGGATTTGTCCAGGGAGTTTTCTTTAGTAAAAGTGTGTTCAAATTGCAGTTTTGGGCTTCATGTCATTCTTCTTGGATTTTTTGGTTTTTGTTTTTAAAATGTACATAAATGTGTGTGTGTGTATGTGTGTGTACATATATAGTCCTTCATAAAGGATGTTCTTTGAGTGTCTGTTGGACAGGATGTGCCAACAGAAGCCGTGCTTTGACTTTAAAGCCTGTGCAGCCAGGTACCTTCAGGGCTCGTAATGAAATGATCAGTCTGTCATTTCATTTTACATGGCCAAGGATTCGTAATGCTGGGCAAAAGGTTGAGTTCTCGGTGTGTAAGCTGGTTCTTTAGTGGCCACGTGCTGGGAGACTTCTGAAATACATTCATCTACCAAAGGGAGCTTCTCTGATTTCTGTGCTGAAACACACAATTGCATAAGAAAAAGGAAGGTTCAGATGCTGGTGCTGGCGAGCAGCAGAGCATTCTCTTTGGGCAGTATCCCTGCAAGAACCCGCCTTTGATCTCCCTTCTTTCTGTTTAGTTTTCATTATGTTGTCTATCTGTTACAAATTTTAAATAAGCTTGTAGCCAGTTAGACCTTACAGGCTTAGTGAAGATGTGGGAAGGGAAACATTCCACTGAATTAATCTCTAGCTATGCATTTTTGGTTTAATTATCATTGCTGGACAGTTTGAGAACGATGTCTGTTTAATTGTAGGTGTTGATGTTTTATAGCCTTCTCCTGTCTCCAGCTGAGTGTACTTTATCAAATGTAAAGAAACTTCCAATGGTGTGTAAGATTAACTGCTCTGAAAGCCAATGGGCCTGTTCACTGCAAAACTGAAAGGATGCTTTTGCAGATAAAAATTCCACTCCTCCTAAACTGGGCATTGAAGAGAAAGCTTAAAGCAGATTTAAATATGATAGTAGTCTGTTATTCTGTTGTCTATTAATATGAAGTACTTGATAGATGATTCGCATGATTTCTGTTTGCTGCACTGAGCGTAGTCGTACCAGCACAGTTGCAGCAAGCTTTTCTGAGACGGGAAATGTTCATTTTACTGAATCTGTACTTTTAAATTGTTGGGTAAAATGCGGTGTTTTCAGTTAAAGAAGCTGAAATCAGTAGAATAGTTATACCATGATGGTAGAAGTGAAAAGTTCATTTTTATTTTTTTTTTACCTGCTTCTTTAGGAACAAAGCCCCAGTAACCAGACTTCAATAGCAATGATGCAAGAGCCTCAAGAAATGGTAGAAGAGACAGTTACTGTGGAGGAAGACCCAGGCACTCCCACTTCCCACGTGTCTATTGTCACTTCTGAAGATGGAACCACAAGGAGAACTGAAACCAAGGTGAGAGGTTAATAACCACTGAGGGAAATGGCAAAGTGCCATCTAATCATGGAGTAGAAATAGCAGGGAGTAGCCTGAGTGATGACAATCATGCTGTTGTGGATCCTCGGTGATTTTGAACATTGTGTTTGCCAGCAAAGCTGAGTTCAGGGCTTTTTCAGTTTCAGCTCTATGTCTAGATTGCTCCCTATCAGCTGTGCTGGTACAGCTGTTCATGGAGCTGTGAACTGAGCAGTAGAAATTACCCAGGTTAACCAAACCAAAACAGTAGAACCCATATTCAGGCTGTTTATTCTTTGAACATTGACTTTATTCTACTGAAGCAGTTCACAGCATTGCCCTGCAAACACACACAGTGATACAAAAATTGATGAGTTGGTAGGGCTTGGCTGAGGAAAATATGCTTGAAAATAAGTCTTAAATTAGTGACAGTCTGTAATAACATTATGTGATTATGCATTTGCCCTTTAGAACAAGAAACAGCCTATGTAAATAACATCATAGCATTTAAATTCTGCAACAATCTTGTGAAAGGCATCTTACTCCTGATGCATGGGGAAAGCTGGGTGTGCTCTTAAGTGACCTGTGCCTCAGGTTTGGCTGGATTACAGGTGTTGCATATGTTCTCATTTTCCTGCTATCTTTTTTTTCTTTGGACAAGGTGATTTTGCAGTCTCTGTTGAGCAGGTGCTGCATGTTCAGGGCTGCCTTGCATGCTTTCAGCACCACTGGAACGTTACAAAGATGAAGGGTGATTCCCTTTCTAAAAACTTCTAAACAGGACTGATTTAAAAAAAAAAAAAAGACAGAGATTGTCCAACTGCTTTCTGTGTTAAAACGAGTTGAACAGAGGTCACTGCATAAATCAGTGTTTGTTTTCACTGGTGTTCCAGAATTGCAGTCCTCTAAGATATCTATTCAGGACATCAGATCCTCAGGTTGAAGTAAATTAATGTTGATTTCCTGAGGTCAGTGGGCCTGTACACATTATAATAAACTGGGTATCTGGTTTCGTATTTGTTGCAGTTAGTTAGAAGGTAAATATAACTGGCCTATTTTCTCATTGTTGGAAGGAGATGAAGGTCTTTAGGTAAAAATAAAACAGGAATAAAAAACCCCAGATTTTTATTAGCTCTTCAAGTAATCTAATGTATTTAGTTTGTGACTTACATGAAAGAAATGCTGTTTTCTTTCTAATGGCAGCAACAACAACTGTTATTTGCAGGAAGGAAGTGATAAAATTACAGTGGGGATGGACACCTTCTTATATGCACTAATAGTAGTGCATAGTTTTAGGAGGCTGTAAGTGCAGCTATGCAAGGGAATAAGATTATAGCTATGCCTGTAAAAATAGAGGAGATAGAGGTCCCTAGATAACGGGGACCACATGGAGTGAAGTAGTTGGTCTGAAATAGTTGTGCCACTGATAAAAGCTGTGTGTTTGTCACAGCCTCAGAGGTGCGATTTTCTCCTCTGTGTCTGGGACCTCCTGTTTTCCCATCTTCCCACAGAAAAGGACAGTGGCAGCTTCAAAACAGGCATTGTAGCTGCATGTGGGAAGCGAAAATTGAAAAAATAGCAATCCTGGAGCTACTGTTCCGTTTCAAAGAGCAAGGCTTTCTTCTGTTACTGTAGGTCATTCCAGGCACTGAAGTGCGTCCAGAAATGGGGGTAGATGCTTGGCCGTCTTACTCTCCATTTGTGTTGGTTCAAGTAATGCCTCTGACTTCAGGTTATGCACTATCCAGAGCTGTTTCCTAGTAATTCACGGCTAAAAAGACCAACAAAAAAATTTTAAAAACCCAGTTGTTGAGAAAAGTGATTCTGAAATGTCAAAGCACATCCCTGACTGTCAGAAGAGGTGTTGAGACTTTGCTGGGGTGGTTGTTGCCTCTGCAATGGTTGTTTTGACTTGTCCTTACTGTGATAAAATGTCATTTATTTAACAGCTCTTAGATACTGATCTGAGGTCAGATTTTACAATTTTTTTACATCCCTTTGGCCTTCAGCTTGCATTTTGTTTTGGTAGGGACTGTGAAAATGAAAACTGTGTCATTGGGGTTTAGTAGCATCAGTTAATTGCCCTGGAGTTAATTGTCATTGACACTATCATTTCTAATAGGTATCACCATAGCGCTTTCACAGCTCGTGCTATTGTATGTAAGAGCCTTACAGAGAAAGTTAAGTTTCCTGTAACCTCTGTGCAGTGGCAGAATTTTGATGCTGCTTGGAGGAGGGTGGTGAAGAAATCTCGCTGGCATGGGAGACACAAACACGTGGCTACTGTGTGTCCACTTGTAGGAGTAGGATGTGTTGAGCCCAAAATCTGCAGTTTTGTGTCTCTGCCTGTTCCCTCGCAGATTTAAAGAAATGAAAAGTAAAAATAATAAAATGAAAAACCCCCCACAAACCAAACCAAAAAACCCCACACGAATCTGGCCTTGCATTCAGTGTGCAGGTGGTACTTGCCCTTGAAAAGTGGCAATGTTTCCTATGGTGGGAATCCTGACATCTCTTTTCAGTAATATCCAGTGTATAAAGCTGAGATGGTCACGCTGTGCTCAGGGCGGGTAGGCTTGTGCGCAGCTTTTCTTTTTACTCTGAGCAATAGCCTTTTATGCTGTACATTGCTGTGCTTGCTCCATGCTCCTCTAGGGAAGGGCTGAGACCCTGTTTTTGTAATGTCTGTAACTAAAAGGCTCCACTGGACAGCATCAAATCACAATCTCCAGCATATTTGTTTTGCAAAGAAAGTGGCAGCACAAGATACTTCCCCTGACAGAGTAAATAACACAGGTCATGTTTTTTTTAAGAGCCAGAGAGCCCAGAGATGTTTTCCAAGTGTATTCTTTCTTTGCTGGATAGCTTATGTGGGGATTAGTCAACCTAATGCCATTTAGTATGCATTTTTGGATTCTTGAAAGGAAATTGTCCCTTATTTTTGCTAAATTGTGTGAATTTCTAGCTTGCTGGTGAGCGATGCCTCTGAAATTCTTCCTCTTGAAATGCAGCACAGCAGAGCCTGTAAGCATGAATGCTCCTGGATGCTGCTATTCCTTTATTCCCTATTCCTTCCCCCGTTGTTTCAAACCCATAATTTATAGAGGTTATTCTTTTCAATAGAGTATTAAGTAAACAACCTTAATCTAGATGCATTGACAGTTTTGCTGTGCTTTTCCCCACATCTTTGAAAGTGCCTGTAGCAGTGAAGCAGGAAGAAAGTGTAAAAGAATTTAATATTTGACATATTTTAAATAGAGAACATCTGCCTTTTCAAAATGAGATATCTCTGAGTAATTTTCCCTTACCTGTTATTCTTTTAGTGTTATACTAAGTCCCTACATAACATTCATTGCACACAAGATGTAGCAGATAACACTTCATTTCAACTTTATAATATCTCTGGAAGCCAAATACCTATCAAGCTAAAACAGTGAAAGTCACCTTGGGGAGAGACTACTACTTCTTGCTGCAGGCTGGAGCACTGCCAGGTGTTAAAGGGAGCCTGCTGTAAGTGGCTCAAGAGAACTCAGTAAAGCAAATTGGATGTGTGTGTACTTGTGTAAATGTTCACTTCTTTTCTTTTTTCAAACACCTTTTATTTTTATCTTTGAAATGTCAAAAGATTGGAGAGATTTAGGTCACTGTCACTCATTGAAACTGATGTTTTATCATAGCAAACTGTGAAATCAATCTATATACAAAGTTTTTTAATTTATAGTCCATCCATTTTTCTTGAGCTTTCCAATACTCAGCAAGTCCAGATCTTTCCTAACAGGGATTAACTGCCGTTCCCACTTCGTAACACCTGTGATGAGAAAGTGCTTGTGACCAAAACTCTGGGTTGTGCTGGTGCCAGGTATCCCAAGAGGCAATTCTTTGAAACTTTGCAGGAAATTCAAAGGAATTAGGTAATAGAGCAGGAGTGGATTTCAGCTGCAGTTGAGGGCCCTTTCAAATTGTGAAACATTAGGCTTAAAATTGAAGGGGAGAAATTTCAGCTGTTGTTTTGAAAACCTACAAGGCAAATTCTTACACAGCATTTAATAGAAAGGTAATAGCTTCAACCTGCATAGGCTGATAAAATTTACAGTCTGTAGTTCAACAATAAGCTCGCAGAAATGTCAGGATGTTCATACCCTCATGCATTCTTTCTCATCTGATTCTTGGTTTGACTGTTTCAACAAAATCGTTTTAGTTTCAGAGGGCCTGAACTAGTAGGTATATTGGATTTTTTTTTTATATTGTAGCTGAAATCTTAGTATCTGTACAGGGAATAAAGAATTGCAAATATGTTTTAAGTGTACTCACACAGCCTCTTCATAGGGAAGCACTCTGAAGCTTTCCTCTGGTACTCTGAGATTGGGGCATTGAAACAATTGAGCATCTTTGATTTGTCATCCGTCTAAAAAAAAAACTTTTTACACAGGTTTTCTGTAGGGATGAAAAGTAAACAGAGGAAGTCAAATTACGCTTTCTCAAAGTAACTTGTAGCTCTAAATTTTTTATTAAAGTATATCTGTAGTGAGGAATTTATGCTAATAAATCTTTTTTAAGATTGGGTGCATGTGGAGGATCAGGTGTCTCTCAGATAAGACAGTCTGCTGGGACTCACATTTGGAGTAGCTTCATTCTCTCTGGCTAATGCATCAGTATTAAGGAAACCACAAAAATGTTGGAAGAGAATATTACAGTGCTGTCAGTTGCTCAAGATTGCCTGTGTTCTTTTAAGAAATACAAATGAAACATTCCCTTGAGCAGGATTTCCTGAAATAAAGGTGTTTGGTTTGTTGGTTGGGTTTCTTCTTTTGCTTGGAAACCTATTAAATGGACCTTCATCTGTGTTCTGGCTAATTGCTTCCAAAAAGCTTCCCTTTATTGTCCTGTCAGCAACAAAGTCTGTTTATCACATGATAAATCTTCTATCTCAATGCCTATCCCTGACAAATGAGGCATGAGTGCAAATACTCCCTCTTTCTCAAAATAGAAAATGACTCTGTTTGATTGCCCCAGTATAACACCTTTAGCATTACTGAATGCTTTTATGCTATATGAAATGTGTACTTTTAATGCTTGAGTGAAATGTTCCTTTTTATGTGTGTGACAAGGGGGTTTTGATTGTCCTGATTCTTTGCATTTGCCGCTGGATGCAGCCTTCAGAAAATAATAAGAGGTGAAGCCGTGCTAACGTTGTAAATTTGTTCTTACATGTGCTACCTGACACTGAGTGTGGCTTTTTGATGAGCCACAGCCACTTAAAGACTGTCTGTGCTAATCTAAAAGACAGGAAAATAAGGCAAATTAGGTATACATTGCAAATTAAGCCCTTGCATTCTGTGTTGGTAATTTAAACTAAAAGAAAAAAAATCTCTGTAAATACTCTGTCGAGTGCCAGAGCATGGTGAAAAACTCACTAAGTGCAACTGGTAGGTCACACATTGCCTAGGAGTTGATTTTCAGTGATCTGAAATTCAGCTTTGTGGTTTTGTGTACATGTAACTATTGGAGACAATTGTCCTGGCTGTAATGTTTCTGTGTTTGTTACCTCATCCTGTTTACCAATAACATTGGGCAAAGTCTTTGATGAAGGTGGACCTGATGCTGCAGGTCAAAGCTTCTTTCGTGCTGTTGCTGCAGCCAGACTAGGCGTACTCAGTACTTCCTATTGTCAGATCTTAACAACTTTAGGAAATATGACTCGTGACAAACTGTGCAAGATGACAGCTTGTGTCTGGAAAGCAGTGCTTGAACTTAGGTTTGTTGAATATTGCTGAAAGAAAGAGCTTCGTGAGGTTGCGCAAGGGCACTTCTTGGCATTTAGAAAGCTGCTTCGTTGTTCCTTTCCGGGCAAAAGTATCCATTTCTGATTCATCAAATTGCTGATGTCCTACCTTAATTCCTGTTATTCCCATTACTGGTTCCCAAATTCAAGAACACAAGGGCCAGCACTTTGCATCCAGTTTTGCCATGGCTTTGCAAAATTCGCATATTTCAGGCCTGAGAAATGTCGCTTTTTCTACTGTTAGAAGATCACTTATGAATATGCTACTTTGAATAAAAGTATTGTTTCAGACTTCAGTAGGAGAACACTGAACTGTGTTGCTTCGTGTTTATCCACTTCACAAAGAGCTACTGTAAACTCCGCCAGCTCTTTCTGTCCTCTCACTGCTGAGTTTAAAAATGCAGTGACAGTGGTTGCGCTGACAACTGAGCAGAGAGGACAAGTATTGTGCACAGGTAACAAGCAAAAACCCCTGTTGGATTGGATGTCATTAAATAAATGTTGAGTTTCTAGTTCCCTTTCTTCCAGTTATTAAAATATGTGCTTTGGAAAAAGGGAGGAAAGATTCAGAGGCATGGAAGATAACATCTTTCCTGATGCTTACTTGCTAAGGAAATCCCTTTGTGTTGAAGAGGAAAATTCTTTCAGCTCTGGCTCAAATTAAATCCCAAGGTCATGTTGGTACCTGGCTATGCTGTATTCAGGATCATGTTGCTGTTAATTACACTGCTGGTGGAGAGGCATTTATGCTGCTTTCAGTCTTGTAGGATTTCATTACTTCATTACGTTGAAGTATCATTTGCTCACAGATGTGTCTAGGAAAAGAAATACTGTTTGGGTGAATCTTTTCTCTGTTTGGGGTTTCTGTGTGAAAACATCTGGCTAGAGGACATGTCTGGAGCCACTTCAAGAGATGTACTCTAATTATTTTGTTTCGCAGCAGCTTGGCTAAGCTGTTGCCAATCTAAATGTTTAAATGGGTGGCTATAGGTCAAAACATTTATTTGGACTTCAGAGCCAGTGAGCAATCCAGGGATACATGTTGTGGTTACCATTTCCCTTGCATGTGGCATTTCATTCTGAGACTTACATGAAGAAAAGTGTCATTTACTGATGCTTATTTATGTCTGTAATACCTTAGAAACCCCAAATACCTTTTACCAATTTCCTGTTGTGTTCTTCCTCTTGTATGTGTAATGATGTTAGGTGGGTTGATTCTCCCTCTCATCTTTGTGGCTGTGCTGTTCTGTTGCTTGGTTGGGCTGAAAAGCACTTCCTAGGGTTAGGGTAACTTTATAGGTTAAAGTGATTTTTTTAAGGCTACGAGGGATAGACTGGCATCTGCTGGACTTTTTATTCTACCCATAAGAGCTTTTACTGGTCACTGCAAGACAGTACAGGAGTTGATGGAGCCCAGATACCAAACCAAACAGAAGGCCCTTTGCTGGTTTGTAAATATAGTGGCTTTTGTCCAGCACTGTCTTACACGGATTACCAGACCTTTCCCACAAAGGCAGATGGTTCTTGCAGAGTTTTAAGGAGTCTTTGTTCTTACCATTGAGCAAGAAACCCTGAACACAAGGGTCCTCTGGACATTTACCATTTCCAGATTTTGTCAGTTCTGTTTTGAAATTAAATGTGATTTATGGAAGTAAAGATGTATTTGTATACAGATTTTTCTTTACTGTTTTAAACAAGCTTGTCTAGTATGTTTAGGTAGCTGCAATTGCAAAACCATTGGGGTATTTGTGTTAATTATTGCAGATTTGTCAGTTACCAAAATAGTGACAACTACCACCTACTGGTCTTGCGTGCTGGTTGCTGGATGTAAGCATATCTCAAAAGAGAAAGCAGCTGTGTTGTCCAGAATCTTGACGCCCAAACCTTCTGTTTGAGATAATGGTTTTCTAAATATTACTGCAAAATTTGGGCTTCGTTGAGTTACACAGTGGTGCAAACTTGATCCAGATCAGGCAGAAGCACATAACTCTATTTCTGTTAAACTAGAGAATGTGATGTAGTATTTATGCTAAGCTGTGGGAGGACAGGCTGTGGCTCCTCAACTTAGTAAAGTCCTCTCCAGGACAGATGTCTCCTGAAAACATTTTGGCAAAATTGGAGCTGATTTAATGACTTTGTACTTCTTCCATGTTGCATGGCTGCAGTGATTTTGGTTTGGTAGTAAGAGCCCAGAGTGCTTTTTTCCACTGTTCATTTCGAAAGGTAGTAGGTGAGCTCATTAGCACACCAGTGCTACAGGCCAGTCACGGTAGTTTGCTTTGTGATGCTCGCTCCCCTTTCTACTCTTCCAGCTCCCCGTGTGTCTCATCCCATTATGCAGCAAGGAGAACATTAACACATTTACTCACTGCTTCCTCCCAGGTTACCAAAATGGTCAAGACAGTCACCACGAGAACAGTGCGGCAGGTACCGCTGGGGCCGGACGGGCTGCCCTCCATGGACAGCTCGTCGCCCATGGGCAGCTACACCGACTCCATCGACAGGAGGTACATGAAGAACGGGGAGCGGTTCATCACCCCCCAGGCCTCGTCCACCTTAACCCGATCCTACAACAACTACAACGATTCGTACCCCGAGAGCCACGAGGGCCAGTACCGCCCCTACATCAGCCATGATGGCTATGGCGACCTCTCGGACAACTACGGCAGCTTGTCCCGGGGTGTCAACTACCGGCCCCGCTACGCCTACGTGCCAGGGAGCACCTACCGGCCTGACGATGGCAGCTTCACCTTGCCCAGCAGGAGGGATAACTATGGCCCTGTTGCCCAGCCCCAGGTGCCGGTGGGCAGCAGCGTTGACCTGAACCGCTCTCAGCCTGAGCGCTTCCAGCCGGAGCCCTATGGACTGGAGGATGACAACCGCAGCCTTGGAGTTGATGATGAAGGATATGAACTGGATCCGGATTACTCCACGGTGAACAGGAGGACGTCTGCAGGTGTGCCAGAGAGGGGAAGACCTCACAAAGGAAGGTAAAACCCATTTGTTTTTCGTAGTGCTATTCTGCAGCTCTTTTGCTTATTTTTTTGATCATGTACATTCAAACTCTGTGATCTGGTAAGTTCTGGAACTACTTGACAGAACAGCCCATAAATAACTGCAAAACACACATGAAATACAGAAGAGAGTGAGGGCAGGGCCCAAAAACCCTTTGAGTGATTCTGGGCTGCTTAGTTCAGGTTGAATTTAGAAAGAAAGCCTTCTTCTACAAGGTCATCTTAGTTACTTTCTTTTTCCTCTTGCTAAAAAGGACTTGTGAATGCATTGTGTTGTCCCAGAGCCGTCCCACACTGGCAATGTGAAAAGAGGAATTTGTGATCTGTGAGGCTCCTGACAGGTCTGATTTGTGCTCATGTGCCAAGCAAAAGCTTTGAACAGCTGGTTGGGGTTGCAGACGAGCTGACCCCTGGTGGTGAAGGGGTGCCAAGCTGTCTTGTGAGGTGTGTGACAGCCTCAGCCCTGATCCTGCGCTAACCTCACACCCTCAGCTGTCTGGCCAGGTTGTGCTGAACCTCACAGGTCTGAAAGACTAGATCATTATTTTTGTCCCATGCCTATAGAAGGGGAGAAAAGAGTATCTGTGTTGCATTTAAAGTGACCAATCATAAATTGCTTCTGGTTCAGCCCAGTTTCTAAGGAATGTTCTATTTCATGCTGTGTTTTCTGGGTATTAGTTCTTTATGCTGTGTTCAAAGCTATCTGCTCTTGCATTTGAGAAAAAAAACTCAACAACCCACAGGCTTGGGAAGAGTCCTGTTACTCAGCTGTAAGCCATTTTGTACAGACCTGAAAAACTTGTAATACTTTGTTTTCCAAGGGGTGTACAAATTTTACATGTGCCTACTTGAAGTCATATCCTTATGATTCATGTTTTGATATGGATTTAGTTATCATTCTTTCCCTTGTAATTCAGAATAGTTTCCAGAGCTGTGAAGAGACTTGATCCACCTGCCTCTGTGTGTAGACAGTCTTTAGACTTAACATTTCTCATCTAAGGCTTTGCTGCATCAGCAGCAGTTGTCTGTGGGATTTGTCTTCGCCTTTCTGTTTTCCTGGGGTCCACCTCCTTGGAGCTTTTATGTCATCCATGCTTTCTTACCTCTGTTTTCCTTCCCATTTCTAGAAGTTCATTTTAAAGCTAGACAGAATCAAACACCTCCAAATTGTCATCTCTACTTGAGGGGGAAAAAAAAAAGACAAAAACCCAGTGAAAAGGTATCAAGGTGTATCTCCCAGAATACCCTTGAAGTTCCTTGGGACATCTTTGATTTTGCAGGCTAACCCAGCAGTGGAACCACATCAGTGTTTTGTAGGGCTGAAGGAAATACCTACACCCCGTGGGGGCCAGAATTCTGATCAATCTGTCAGACTTGGATTGGTGCTCCCCTGCGACTAAGCGAGTTTACAGTTCCTATTAAAAGAAGTCGGGCATCAGTGCTTTTAATTTTTTATAAACATTTTTCAAACTGTATGCAAAATGAATAATTAAATGTATTCTTAGAACCTACCCATTTGCATTGTAAAATTTCTGGTGTTTTTATTAAACATCCCTTTGATTTATTGTTCCTTGCAGTTGGGATAGGACCAATTCATAATTTTTCTTTTGCGTTTCTTTTGTTGTGAGGTTTTTTCCATATTTAATATGATCAAGAGGCTTTGACAAATAATTAGCCTGACTATGGCAGCAAACTTTAGCTGTTGAGAACATAAGAAGATTGTATGAGGGCCTTTTCATAAGCAGTTACTTTTTGACATTTCAAAGAAATACTTGAACAATTCAATAAACCTGCATTTCAGATACGCTACGGATCTGCAAGAAAATAAAGACTACAAGTAGCGCTTTGTACTGGATGAGGGTAATTACTAATTTATTATTACTCTCTAGTTTTTTTTCAATAAGTTATTCCTGTGAAAATGATTAAATGAATGTGATGACTTGATGTCACTTTTGATTTCAAAAAGTTTGTATGTGTAGGGCAGGTTTAACAACAACTTTGGAAGCTGTTCTACATCACGTCGGCTTTGAGCTTGGGCATCCCATCATGTCCTGAACAGAATTCCTCCATTGACTGACTCTCTGAGTTATTCTCTCGTTTTCTTCCCAGTAGGTGCTACTTCATTAGTAGTTTAAAGGTAAAGTAAGAGTCCTTACTTGTCAGTTCCTGTTCTGAGAGGGCTTGAGTGGAGGTTTCTCATCTGAATCTGTGCTGGTGAATCTGGCTCCCTGTGTGATAAGCAGGCAGCCCAGCTGTGTCTGGAGGGGATCCTAGGCAAGGGGATTACAAGTACAGATTGTTCTTTCCAGCCCTTGCCTTCTCCATTTGATCACAGAGATAAATACCTATTGTGCTTTTCTTCTGTCATCACCAGTCTCATTTTAAGCTACTTACATTTCATTTTAAATTGGGGGAAAATGTGCCTCCTCACAAACATCTCCAAATCCAGATAAATGCACAAAGGCAAATATTCCCTCTGTTGGCTCGTCATTGCTCATGGCTGGGTTTTCTTGTTTCCCTTCATACTGAGTCTCTCATGTAAGATACATTATTTCTGCAAGAGTACCTGGCACTTCTTGTTCTTTCCCTCAGAATATGCTCTGGTTTGGAAGTCAGGTTGCATAATGAGCTGGGATGAGAGAAGAGCATTTGGGGTGTATAATAGTGATTTTAATATTACTCAAGTTTAATTGTGAAGGTATTTACACATCTTTAAATGAATTTATGCCCTTTTTTCCTTCATTTGGTGTGTTGCCTTTATTATACTGATGTTTTACTATAGTTTTAAAAAACATCTAATCTTACTGTGTGCTGGATGTTTTATATGCAGTCCTTTTTAAAAGAGAAGCAGGAAGTACTGAATTTTTTTTTTCCCCACAAGAAGCATCCCTACTATTATTTGAATATTTCTTAATCATTAAATTGAAATTAACCCAAGAGGGAAGAAATGGCAAGTCATAATTCATCTCATTGATTTAAATTCACTTCAGCTTTTACTTGCTTCGGTGGTGATTCCTTTCCAGAGTGGATCACTGCAATCTGCACTTGTATGAGCGTTCGTGGGACCTCTTTTTTCCCTGAGAGCTCTGGAGCAGCTATTGCCAGTGTTACTATTCCAGACTAGACAGGGTATAAATTTTTAATGTTGACTAAATCAACAACAAAACAGTTTTCTGCTGTTAAATTGCCTATGCCAGAAGCCTGATTTAAGACACCGAGACTGTATTTGGTGGTCACTTCATGGTCCAAATTATTATTACCAGGAAATGAGCCAGATTTTAGATTAAATAACTTTACCAGTAGGTCTGTCTTGCTTCTGTTGTGTATAGACAATGTGAGAGTATTGGTTACACTGTACATGTCAGTCTCATTCTTTTTCTAGTGCTGTATTAAGTTCAGAATATAAAGGCTTGTATTTGTAGATAAACTTTCAGTCAGCCCTTCTGGCCTAGCTTACCTCATTCCTAGTGCATATGGGCAACATTGAGATGTTGTCTAGTTCGAGGTAGAAGTATATGGACATGCCAGGGCAGAACAGGGTGAGGCAAACAATGTGGTCAGTTTGAAAAATATTTGGATTTTCTGAGTCTCTTCCGTAGCATGAATTATCAGTTTGATAAATTTCTGGTAGCAGAAGGTGATGAATGACAGAGTTTGATGTGACAGGAGGCAACCTGAGTCAGCTCATCCACTGGCAGTTTTTTGGTGTTTCCAGTCAAGGGGATTTCGGTGTTTTAACCATATGGCCCATAACTCAGACTTGTCTCAGCAGAGGAGTCACTCCAGTTCTGAATCCCCTTGTGTATCCTATCAGGGAACAGAGCCTGGCAAAAGTAGAATCTCATTCTGCAAAGTCTTTACATTTCCTCTTCAATGTTTGGCACGAAGTTTCCTGCTGAAATCTCAAGCCTTTCTGGTCTTTTATCCAAAGCAGACACCAGCTGCAAACTGTAATGAATGTAACACTTGTAGAAGTTGTTGAGGATTAAATGTTTAAATCCGTCACCTGTTTACTCAAATATGCCTATGTTGAAGCCATAAGGAAGATGATAAATCCACAAGCTCTCTCCCTGTTTTTTTCTATGGTAGAATGTGTTTTGATCAATTCCCTGAGACAGGTGATTAGTGAGACCCATGGCATCCTAAAAACTCTGATGCCTTGCTGCAGACAGAAGGCAAGATGCTTGCAGTCAGCAACTCTGGCATAGCACCAGATCCCTTCAGTCCTGATAGTAAAGAGCTCTTGGCCTCCTGAGAGCAGTATCTGCTGAAGCTCTTGTTAGTGCTGTTCTGCGTTGAGTGGCTCTTCCTTCCCAGCATAGCTGCTCCAAAGATGCGGAAGTGAAAAATCACATTTCGCCCATGCCAGTCAGACGCAGAAAGAGGATTTCTTTACTCTCCTTGTGTGTAAATATGTTGATGATCAGGGTGAGTTTAATGCCCTGACAGACAAGTGCTTTTGACTTTCTCACTCTGCCAGTCAGGTCTTCCAGCCGTCTGTTAAAGGAGAGGAGATGGGGCTTGTGGCGCTTCTGTCTTGCTCTGCATGAGCAGTAGTTCTGCACCTTTGTAGATGACCTGTTTTAGTAAACTGCTTCCTCTG
>VZRN01005748.1:1184403-1304917 GCA_013397935.1 Dasyornis broadbenti | reverse complement strand
TTGTTTTTTTTTTTTTTTTTTTTTAACCTTCCCTAGCCTTGATCACTGTATTTAGGCATGAGAATCTGAAGTGGTGTGATACTTGCCTTTGCTGAGCTTTCTTGTACAGCTCCTAGGTTCATACAGGATCTCAGAGTTTCTGCATAATGATTTGGGGTCTTCAAGGGTCAAGTGTCCAGGTGTTTTCTTTGCTGCCAGGTACAGTCATTGAGTTTTGTCACAGATGCATTTACCAGTGCCTCTTGACACTGTTTCATCCTCAGAGGTATGTTGGATCTGACCTCTGTGGGCTTATTCCAGCAGTTGTGGGTTTTTTTTTTTCATCCCTTTCTCCACGAATACTTCAGAGATGCTGTCTTGTTAAAGCAGGGTTGTGTTCTTATTTCATTTGTTCTTTTCTTTTTTAATGATTGATTCTTTACTTCAGGTGTTCTCACTCATATTTAATAAGTAGTGATTGACAATTTAAAAAGGTAGAAAAGTTAATGTGGTGCTCTCTGTTTTGTCATGGCAGTGTTGCAACTTAAAGTCCTAACTCTGAAGTTTTCTTTTGGCAAATGTAATGAAACCAGGGAGCTTTATGTGGCAAAGGGAAGAGGATACAACATGAGGAAGATAGGCCCATCTGTGTGGTTCTGTGCAGAAGGCTTTGTGGAAATAAAGCAAACAAACTGCATCCCAAGACAGTAATTATCTTTGCGTACTTGCACGGATGAGGAGGAGAGAGCAACTTAATTGTGCAGGTGTAATTGAGGTGGCACACAGTTATCTTGTGGGCAGCTCACAGGACTGAGACGTGTTGAATTGTGAGTTACCAAGTCAAGCAAGCAACAGCTGTGCAATTATTAAAATTAATCTTCTGCTGCTTTTATGGAGTGGAAAAGAATTTAACATGAGGATGAGTTTGAGAAATGAGATTTCGTTGTAGTTTTAATGCTGGTTATCACAAATTTGCATTTGTAAAAAAAGAATTTTGAGGAGTAGCTAAGGGGTTTTGTTATTCCTTCTGCCGTGTAGTAAATAGTTTCAATGTTGTTCCTTTCTGCTTGGAGTGATGGAAACAGCTTTATTCTGTAACAGAAAAGACGGCTGTCCAGACAGTGTAAATTACTGTGTAGAGCAACTACTGAATTATACATATACAAATAACTGCATCAATAAAAGGATTTCTTCAGATTCATTCTGAGTTTTGGATACTTGCCCATTTTTATCCTTTCATTCAGTTTATGGTTTAGAACAGCAATTAAAGCAACGTAAAGTCAGGAGAGGTGCTTTTAACATTAAAAGCGTTAATTGTACAAGACTAAGTTCAGTCTCCACCTCCGGTTGCTCTTCTCCCCAGAGCCCAGTTTAATTAGCAGTCCCTTTGGGATGACAGCAAGCTCCATTTTCTCCCTGACTTCTAATAGTCTATACTGCAGCATGGCATCAGAAATGGTTCAATAACATCACTCAGTGTTTCAGATGAAAGATTTTAAGAAACATTTTGTAGCAATTAAAACCACTTGCTTGACTGAGCTAACTGCATACTGAGACAGTAGCAAACCTGTCCGGGAAAGAATTGTAAAGCAAAAGGTTTGAAAAAATACACATATAAGAGAGTTTATGGTAGTATCGATTAAGAGTAGTGTTTAGAGTACATTTGTGTGAGCATCAACATGGAAATGTAGTAGAACTTGTCAGACTTGTTGAAATATGTCTGTGGTCTCTGCCCAGGCTTTGAATGCCTTTAATTAGAGTTTTGGTTTGTTGCAGAAGTAGCAGCATTAATGAAGATCAGTGTTTCCTACTAAATGTAATCCAGCTCTGTTGTAATTGCTTTGCTAAGTGACCAAAATGAAAGCAATCTGTTTGATGGCTCGCAGTTCCTGTCATCATTTCACTGCTAACCAAACACTGTGCTGGAGTTCCATCACTGCTGAGAACTCAACTATGGTTAATTTTCAAGTTACTACAAATGAACTATTGGAAATTGCAAATATGGTACCCCAGTGATGTTCGTGATATTAAAATGTTTGCTCATGGCTGAAACTTCCATATAAGCTCAGTTACAAAGTGCTTAAACATGCTTTTTTCTTTTCTCTTTTTCCTCTTTCTTTGTCTTGGGACCGTTGCTTCTCCCAGGGGCTACGATGACCCCATTGAGACTGAGATGGTTGAGGAGAGGATTCCATACCTGCACGGTGGCTACGCGGCGCCGCTGGCGCAGCCGGAGCGAGGCAGCATGGCCAGCATTGACCGGCTGGGGAAGCGCTCCCCGTCCATCGACAGCATCCGCAAGGACCCGCGCTGGAGGGACCCCGACCTGCCCGAGGTCATTGCCATGCTCAGCCACCCCATCGACCCCGTCAAGTCCAACGCCGCCGCCTATTTGCAGCACCTGTGCTACGAGAATGACAAAATCAAAAAGGATGTGAGGCACCTGAAAGGGATCCCTATCCTGGTGGGCCTGCTGGATCACCCAAAGCCTGAGGTCCATCGTAAAGCCTGCGGGGCTCTCAGAAACATCTCCTACGGGAAGGATAATGAAAACAAAGTGGCCATAAAGAACTGTGATGGGATCCCCGCATTGATCAGGCTGTTGCGGAAAACAAACGACATGGAAGTCAGAGAGCTAATTACAGGTCAGTGTCTGTGATTTCTTTAATGAATTAGTCTTTAGAACAGTTCTTTCAGCTTCAGGAAGAAGAATTTCTGGAGATGAGAGTGTTGAAGGAGATTTCAGACCACTGTCTGCAGCTGTTCTGCTGCTGCACCACGTTTGTGGTGTGAGAGCCTGACACGGGCCGTGTCAGGAGGGGATCGAGATCGTCCGTGTGTGTGTGGTGCACTTGGGATTCCCTGGCTACTGAGGGATGGATGCTGCTCCTTGTGTGTAGCATGCAATTGCATGTGGTTGGGTTACTGAAGCTTAAATGAGTTATAGCAGCTCCATTGATGGGTAATTTGTAGTGCATGTGCCGTCAGCTTGTAATGGTGAGGTGAGATACGCTGATCTAAATCTTCCCTTGTTAATCTCTTATAAAACAATCCTGCTGCCATGTCCCCACTCCCTCATATTTATGGAACAGTCAGTCTCCTCAGGAACACTTCCAGCCTGGTGTTGAGGACTCTGAGGTTGAAGTTGCAGCACTTCTGGGCTGGAAAACTCAGATTTTAGGGAGTGTAGGGTCTGCTGTTAATACTCTGGACATGGATTTGCATGTTGGAAAGGTCAGAAAAGGGAGAATTACATTTCAGGTTACTGAGTTTGTGCACGTTTTGCAGGGAGTTTTCAAACACTTATAGGTCCATTATTTAACCTGTTTTTATTTGAATTTGGTCTTGGACATCATCCTAAAAGAGTAATAAAGTATATGCCAAGTTTCAGAGTTCAGCCACTAAGTGCAAAATGGTGGAAAAATGTGTTAGCTATTAAAGTAAGGAGAAAGATACTGTTCTTCAGTCTCCTGTAAATCATGAAGAGTAAGATGGATTTCCCTTTCTCTTCTCAGAAGCTGCAGGGGATATTTGGATGGAGATCAGAGCAGTTCCAATGAATTTCAGTGCCAGAACAGAATTTTTCAGAAAGCTTTGTGAGGGTGAAAATGGGTCCAGGGCTGAGACTGTTCAGCTGCCTTATCAATGTTGGATTCTGCAGGTAGACCCTATTGCAAACATTGATTAAGCCATTAGAGGTAAACATCATAATTCTATAATTTGCTCCAGAATTATAGTACCTCTCCTAAGATTTTACTGGTAATCATAATTCTCTGAGATGAAGAGTGGCCTTGGGTGTTCCATCTGTTCTTCCCCAGCCATTACAGGCTATTTAGCAAACTAGGTCTAAATATACAGTGTTGAAACTAGCAGGGATATTTTCCAGCCTTTTTCCAGTGAGCTGGCAAAGGAGAGCTGTCTGTTTTGTCAGAGAAGCTCTGAGTAGCACGTGCTGGTTGTGTTTTGAGAGCTGTGTTCTGCCTCAACATGGAAACTCTGCAGGTAGTATTTATATTCCATTTGTTGCACTCATTTAGTATGATGGCAGACTTAAATTTATTTATTTTTTAAAATAAAGAATATCTGTTTATCTGCTGTTCTAGTTTAATCCAAACTTATTTCTGGTGTGCTGAGAAGCAATAAATTTATTTCCTTAGATTGAAGAAAGGAGAAGCTAGTCTATAATTTACTCTGAAGGAATATCATTATAATGCTAAGTGGTAATCAGTCAATTCTGAGATGGCAAAACCAGACTGGATGTTTTTCCTTTTCACTGTAAATGGCAGTTGTTTTGATTTCCTGTTGATTAATTAGCTTTAGAACTCAAATGCTTTTTATTTGTCAGTAGTTCTTGCCAATTAAAAGTAGTCTTTTTATTCCACCTTGGCTTTTGTTATTTAGAGCTCTTTTATTTCCCCTTACTGAAAAACACCAGGAATACTAAGAGCGTTAACCTAAACAGATGTCCAGTAACAGATGATGTGCATTTAATCTCCACCTAACCAGGAATAATTTCATTGACCTTCTAAAACGATATCACCAGATCCGGTGTGAGACATTCAAGCATCAGCACAGAAAAGAGGAGTATTCCAGCAATGCCTCTGTGACTGGTCTGCTGTGCTTGCAGTCCGTGTTCAAAGCCCTGGCTGAAAATGTGGAATTGTCCATTTGTAAAATGAGCTCCAAAAGTCAGCAGAGAGGAACAGGAGCCAGCTTGAAGAGCAAAGGGAGCATTCAGGCAGGGCTGCTACAAAAGGACTGTGTTCTGCAGCCTCAGAAATTCAGATCACAATTCCAGTGTTCTCCTGGTAGCAATCTCAACTTCCTATCTGGGTGCTTTTCCCTAGTGATAAACCAAAGGCTAACTTTTTCATGAAGAGTTTTTTCAGTGTGTTTGGAATGAAGTGTCTGGGGTCTTCATCAGCAGTGCAATCTTAAAAAAAAAGAAAGAAAGAAAATACAACTGGGTTTGCAGGTTTTTTTGGTTGTTGTTTTTTACAGGCTCCAAATGCAAGTTTGGTATGACACATTGATTTCTCTACAGTTTAATATTTCTTTAACTCAATGCTGGCTGCTTTTCAAAAGCTCAATAGAAATCACCAGCTGGTCATCCCAGATACAGACTAATGATAAAATAATCCTGCAGTCCAAAGAGATTCAAGTAATTAAAAGAAGTTTAAATAATTCAGTTGTCTGAGTTCAAGAGGAATTCCAGGCTTGAAGTTTTGTTTCTCTGGCTGTGGGACAGTGCCTGCCTGCAGGACTGGAGGTACATGGGAGCATACAGGAGGACACCCTGTTTGGAGAGGGCCTTTCTGGCAAAAGAGAGCATGGCTCTCGTCTGATTTGAGAGTCAGTCCTTGGCTTCAGTGTGGCTCCATGGCTGCATTTGCTTGGTGATCTGATGCAGCAGCCACAGCTGGGTCTGATCACTGCCCTAGTGGAGTGGGACAAAGCCGCACTGATGAGTTCAAACCACCCAAGAGGTGGATGCAGCATCGAGGGAGGAATCAGATGTGTGACTCCAGTGCAGAACGAGTGATGCTTGGTGTGCTTGGGAGTGTGTTCCCTTGACCACTTCCCAGGATACGCATCTTGGAGAACACAACTTAGACAGCTGTTCTGACATGGGATTTTGGAAGCAGGTGGAGTGTACTGATACACCACTACTGCCAGATTAAGCCAGTCTGTAGATTTTTTTCTAAGAGATAGCACTGGTTTTAGCAGAATTTGGAAAACTTCTGTACTAGTGCCTTCTCTGTTTTACCAGATGTTCTGGACATACTTGCAAATGGCACTAAACGTGATGTCCCTCGAGGTCAGAGATCTATGAAGTGTGCAAAAACTGCCTTCAAAATTCAAAGATACTTGCATAAAATACCACAGATCTCACTTCTCTTTACTTTTGAAGTGTGGAGTTAGAAAATGTTTCTTGTCTACTGCACTGAGAAATGCTTGATTTAACTGTTAGTGCCTGTAAGTAAATCATGAGTAGAGTTGTGTTGAGAAATACTTCATAAAATTCTTCCTTCATTTCTTGCTAGGCTTGCAGCTGTACTGCTGTACTCTCCGTGGATCATTTTCTTAAGAAAAAGAGAGAAACGAGGATTAAGCTGATAAGGAATTAAATCTGTTCTGATTGGGAAAGCTACAGAAGTTTTATCTTGAGTGATAAGGTTTTCATGGAGGAAATGTTCCCATCAGATATGCAAGACCAAAATTCTATTATGTTCTTTGAAAAGCAATCAGAATTTGGTAGCTTTAATGAATAATTTTGTTCTTTGTGAGAACGTTGGAGTAATTTTGTTGTTTAATGACATTGCACTGATTTTAAGTGGTGCAGGACGTGATTTTTCTGCTGCCAAATTGGTTATAATTGAAAAATTATTGACCTTCAAAATGCTCTGCAGATGAAATATTTTGATCTAATGCTCGAATAGCAACCAGCAGATAAATCAGCTGGCTCAGAACTCACAGCTTCTGGACACCGATGTGTGCTCAGGTCCTGTCAGCTGCCAGACCTGGACTTCTCTTTCAACACTATTGAATTCCAGCTGCATTTAGTCTCTTGAAATAACCAGGTGAAGGAGAATATACAAGGAGTTTGGAGATGATGATTGTATTTTACATGCTGTGGTTGAAGGTATTGAAGTCTAGACACAAATCTCCAAGTCTTAAAACAAGCGAAAGGTTTGAGCACTGGAAAACTTTCATACAATCCTGTGATATTAGAGCTCTTGGAAATTCTGTAGGTCTTTTTGACTTTTACTTCCGTGTCTGCCTGATTCTTCTTAAGCAGTAAAATTTGCCTTTATAATTCTGCTCTAGAGACAACAGATTACGTCACTGCTCCAGGAAAGGGGAAAAAAGCAGATTCTGATTTCGGGTGCAAAAGCAGTATGTGCATTCAGGAAAGAGCTTTTAAAATTGAAGGGCTGCCAGATTTTAAAACTGAGCTCTTCCCCATCTCAGCAGTGTTTTCAGTTGCAACATTTTGCAGTTTCAGAAGAACGGGATCTTTAAGAACCATGTAGTGGGTTCCTTGGCTGATGCTATCTTTTCCAAACTGTGGATTTTTGACCAGTGCAAATACTCCCACACTCCATTTGTGGTCCTGAGAGGGAACCTCCAGAACCCCAGGGCATTCTGCACCCGCTGCTCCCAGTTTGAACGTAGGTTTGCTCCAGAGGTGATTATCCTGTATCATTTCCTGGGATACATCCATCTCATTCAGTGCTGGCTGTTCAGATTTTGCATTTGAATTTTCAGGTCCTGAGCCAGCCATGTATTTAGGAATTTAATTGTACTTACTATTTTTATATGAGTGAGTCTGACATGCTTAAGAAATTGGTGTACAGTAACTGAAGAAAAACAGGCTAGTGAAGTATTTAAAATTAACAGGGTAGCTTGTATGTCCAGTTTTTTAAAAGTTTTATTATAAATATTGACTTGCATTTGTTTTTTGTATGTTGTGTATTTTTGAGCCAGTTTGTTATGAGAAGTAAAAGCTTTCTTCAATAATAAAACGGGGGCAATTAGCCCTTTCTGCTTTGTTTTGCTTTTTTTCTTATTCTCCAACATTTGTTGTTTTGCAGCAACAAAGAGTGATTTATTGTAATGGGTACAAAGAGAAGATTCATATTTTACCTACACAGTCTTGTTTGAAAGCTAAAATTAGGCTATAAAAATTTCCTACAGTGTGTCTATGAATGGCAAGGGCAGTAGGCCAAAAAAGCATTATTTTTGTATGACTTTAGAAAAAAGACTGCAAGAAACATTATGGTGTTCATTCTGTTGTCTACCTCAGAGTTCTTTATTAATTAATATGATATCCTGTATCCAATCACTGCTAGGCTCCTGCAAGCCCCCGTGTCAGGCTGTGCCACATGATAATACATCCAAAACCTTTTCCCTGTTGTCTTTAAAGCTTGAAAATCGTAGGTTTTAAAGTTTGGGGAGATTGAAAGGGACTGAAACTCAAGGTTGCTCTTTTGTTGTTATACTGTGGTTTTTAGATGTATTTATAGTGAGGTGGAGGTCTACAATTTGCACAGTAATATGCAGGAATTCATAGTTGTAGTAGCGCAGGGAGCCTCAGCTTAATATTGGACTTGCTTAGGAAAGATTTCTTGTGTGTTCTGAGGAATCTAGGTTTTCTGTTTGGTCTGTCTGAAATTCTGCTAGAACTCACACTTTTCCTTGGAGACCGAAAGTGTGTGTCTGGCTCCCTCCAAGTGTTGTTACTGACAGTTCTCAGATGGTACCAGGCTGGGTCTATGCAGAAATTCTCTGAAGTCAGCGTTCTGTTTTAGTCTTACTCTGATGAGTAATAAGTGTCAGGACACTGATACAGGTCTGCTGGGAGGTTGTGTCACTTATCTAACACTGGATATTTTGCAGCTATAAAAGCTGTTGTTCTGTTATTCTGTTTTGATGTTTGACTTCTGTCTGCTTTGGCTCATAATTGAGGTAAAAACAAAAAGACAAAGGAGTTTTGATTTTCAGCTTTTTCAAGGAATCATGGGCTTGTGGCACCAGGAGATCTGAACACAGATATTGCATGTGACAGGAAAATGTGAAAGTAAATAATAGAGAGGAGACTTGAATGAAATATTATCTTGTGCAGAAGATAAGCATAAGATCAGTGATCCTTCAGAAATCCATCCTTCCTAGGACTCGCTTAATATACTTGTCTGCTTCACTGGATGAATTTTTACTTTTTGAGGCATAGTTAGACTTGAAAGTGTAACACAATTTGTATACAGCAGAAAAATCCTATTCGTCTCCACCAGTACATCACTTTTATATACTCTGTGTAGGGCTTGATGAATTCAGCAATATCTGTGTCTTGATAAAAGTACTTCTCTGCTTTGTTAAAGAAGCTGTGGGGTTTTCCCTAAGCTAGTTCTGGTCTGGCATCTCATCAAGTTGCTTTGCCTTCTTGTTTAGTTTTATGATTTAACTTTCAAGCAGTTCTCCCTGAATCCTGTGATTCTATTTAACCTACAGACTTTAAATAGTTCTTACACTCTGTTTTTTTAATAATCTCCTGCAGGCACCCTGTGGAATTTATCCTCCTATGAGCCCCTGAAGATGGTCATCATCAACCATGGTCTGCAGACCCTGACCAATGAGGTGATCATCCCCCACTCGGGCTGGGAGAGCGAGCCCAACGAGGACTCGAAGCCTCGCGATGCTGAGTGGACAACTGTCTTCAAGAACACCTCTGGCTGCTTACGGTAAGGCACGGCTCTGGATTCTTAGTGAAGAACTTGAACTGTTGACTGTTTGGGATCCTAAACATTCCTTCTGATATTCCTTGCAAAGGAGCCTTTTCTGGTTTGATACTGTACTTGCGATTCTGAAAGCACCTTGAGAGCTGGACAGTCCATGTCAAAAGCTGGCGTCAGGAGAGTCCTAAAGCAGTCTGAAAAGCCTAAAGAACCAATGTTCCCTAAACACAGTGTGTCTCATTTTGCTTTTCTTTTGAGATAAAATAGTTACGCACAGTTTAGATTCTTTGTGATCAAGTCAATTAGTTTGAGCAAAACTAATAAAAATTTGGCTTTGTACCTTCTGTTGCTCTGAAATGTACTCCTGTCAGATTTCTCCTGATTAATGCATCTTCAGAAGTCAGTTCATTTCTGTTTCTTGGGCTTGTGGTCTCTAAATTACAATAACTATTCCCCCGAGTAACTTCATAAATGAAGAAAGTAATGAAAAGTGTTCTGAAAGGGCCCATTACTGAAATTATTTGCAGTCCCACTGGAAACTGAGTTCCTTTAAGCAGACTCCAGACATCATAAGTTTTTGCTTACTAGTGTCTCATTTTCTAAGGGTGTTTGGCAAGAGGAAATTAGTCCTGGTGAGGGAATAAAAGGATTATCTCAATGAATATGAGATTCTCCAGTAAGTGTAGACAATAAATTGGTCATTAGTAGACTAGCCTAATCCACATCATAAAATTTTATTAGTATATGAATCCACTTGAACTTCTGTATTCCAGGGTATCTCTGAGTTTGTTGATTGGTTGGGTTTGGTTTTTATTTTATTTCATTTTATTTTAAAGTAAGGCACTTATTTTACAGGAAACTCAAAAGCTGGTGTCCCTTTGGACATTGTATTCCTAAAGCTTACAGAGGCGGTGTGAAACATAGTATTGAGATATGTTAGAGAATTTGAACTTGTGGTATTTAGAAGTGGTCCTGATGCACCTGAAACACATCAGGACAGCAGCAAGTGAATGGTGGCTGCTTCTGCTGTTGAAGGGAGGAATGTGTTTCAGTCCTTTTGTGTGTGGTTTCTGCTCTCATAGTCAGAAGGGACTTTTTGCTTCCTTGTGGAAAATTTGAAGCTTGCATCAGATGTGGGGCAGGGTGATCTCACACTTGATTGAGGCTGCCTAAGGTAGATGGGGATGTGATAGCAGGGAAAAGTAATCTGGAAAAGGAAGCCTGTCCATGTCTCTGCTGACCCATGGAGAGAACACCCTCTTGCACAGGAGGTGAGGAGAGCTCTCCTGCTGTCTCCCCACTTCTTGCAGTGAGATGAGTCCAGGAACAAGACAGATGCAGGAGCAGGTGGATATGATCTGTCTTTCAGCTGCTTGTGCTTCATGTTCTCATGTCAGGGGTACTACACATACCTTCTGTAAAACACTTCCAGATCTAGGGGTGTAAATGGACATATCAAAAGTAATTAACATTAAAACTGTTGGAAATTATTTTGTGTTGTGTGCTAAAATCCTCTGCAGCTCATCTTTAAAAGCAGCAGCAAGATGTGATAGTTAACACCAACAGAGAATAAATTGTTGCGGCCATCTGTCTGACAGACATCAGTGTTTAAAAACCCCTTTGCCTACGCTTCTCTCATTGACACAGTAGCTGGTCCTAGAAATTCAATTTTCCACGAATGGAGCCTATTGCAGACTGCAAACTGTTCACCAATTTGATATTTAATTGGGAAGTTAGGCCTCTTGATGATGTGCCAGCCTCCCTTGTCCCTTTGGATGTGAGCCTCAGGTGTGAGCTGCATTGTCTTCCAAAATAACCAATACAATCTCTGAGTTTCTGAGGTTTCAGTTGTCCTTGCAGTTTAGGTATCTAAGCAGAAGTCAGGCATTGTGCATGCAGGATAGCGTTCATTTCAGTATCATTTTTTCAGTTAATGAAGTTTATCAACAGATGTGGGCGAGTTTGTTTCAAACTCAGTGATTCACAGCATGAACTGCCAGTTAATTATTACTTGCATTTTTTTTTTAAACTCTGCTTACTCATCTTTACTTTGTTCTTAATCTAGGTTTCTCCTTTGATAATGTGGAGCCATGGAAACACTCATTTCAAAATAATTAAAAACAAGTAATTAAGAAAAGTCCTACACTACCATTATTTACCTTTACCTTTTCAATTCTTGATCCATCCCACTTTTTTTCAGTCTTACCCGTCTTCCCCTGTGAAACTTTTATGTATCTCTCCCTCCTGACTTCGGGGATTCAGGTGTTGGTGTGTGTTCAGGTCTGAGTAGGTCACGGTGAGTTGTATCCTACAAAGTCACCTTGGCCCACATGCCGAGGATGGATTAAGAGCTGGTATTATCAGCAGGGATAACGTGATGTGGCAGGTACGGGTGGGATGGAAGGGTGGTTCAGCAGCAGGGTCAGTAATTGGGGCCAGTACCTTGGCAGAAACTTGTACCTGCACCAGGGCTGGGAATTAATTCACGACATAAGAGCCATGACCCATGCACTCTACCCCTTGGCTGGAGCTGAGGTGGCTTACTGGCTTTCTATAGCCCTGATTTAGTCACTTTGTGAAGTAACAAAAATCCCTCTGGGATGCTTGATACTGATGTTGGTTTGTGTGGCCACAGGACTTGCACCCAGCAATGAGCCTGCTTGTTATCTGTGTCTGATAGTGAGTAACGTTGGACCTGGTTATTTATAAGCTGGAAATCAGAGAAGCTGCTCACAGTTTGTAATCAAGAAAGTCATTCATATACTCTCTTGCTGTGTTACTTCACTCTGGGTTTACCTGGGATACTCAGTGGTGTCCATTCCAAGCCACGGCAGCGGACTACACACACACAGAGCCGGTGGAAATCCGAGGAAAAAGCAGCTGCTTAATGTCTGTATTGACTTTGGAGATCAGGGTTTATTGAAAGGGCTCCTTCTGAAGTCCTGCCCTCTCCTGTGACTGTGCCCATTGTGGGGATATTTGGAATCCTGGTATCCTCTGGAACATGGCTGGTGGGTTCTGTGTGCCATCTCACTCTGCATTTGGCTTGCCAAAAAGTCTCTTCAAACAAATGTTTGGGGAATCCTGTGTTCGCCTTTGGAAACTTGGCAGCACATCCAATTTGCAGAGTATGATCTGATAATGAAATTTATTGGCTGCTCTTTGGTAGTCTTGACTAAGAAACACTGAAGTTTTCAGAAACTAGTACAGGTGGTGCAAATTTTGTCTCCATTCTCATTGTGAGATCAGGAAAAAGAAGCTTCCACTTGCATTGCTGTGTTTTGTGTTTCTCAAGGCAGACCCAATATGATGAATAGATCTGCAATATCCATTATCACTTTACTACTGCAAGTGGTCACGAGCCTTGTGAGGGATGCTGCCTTGGGTGTCATTTTATAAAACAGGGATATTGTTTTATTCTGTTGAAGCTGATAAAAGAAACTTACATGGTAGAAATCTGGAAAGGAACAGTAGAAAAACGAAGTGGATTTTTGGTGTGAAATAGTAGGACTGGGGAAGAAGAAAGGAAGACATTTGCTTACAATAGGAGAATCATTCAGTATGCACAGATGTTCCTTCATTTCATTTGCAATACAAGTTTTATGTTTTCACGTTGTATTTTATTCCTTTAGGTATGTGGAGAATGTCTCTTCTAGTTACTGCTTTTTTTTTAAATTTTTTTTAAAACCCTTAAATCCCCACTGGGATTTGCAATCCAGAAGCATTTGTCTTCAAATTGCACTCCTGTTGAAACATTGGAATGATTTGGTGCATCTTCCCGAGGCCATTTCATGATCCTTCCTCCAACTTCTGCCCAGACATTGAGGTGCTTTAGGAGAAGAGTATGAGTTGAATTCTTGTGGGAAAGATGGATTTGTGGTTCCTGAACACCCAGGCAGTACCAGAGACCTTTCCTGGGTCCCCTGGTTTCTCCTAAGATGCTCTCCTACCTTGGAGGGAAATTGCTGCATCTGTGGGTCAGAGCACTGCCACAGTCACATCACCTCTTTAGTTTTCTGTGGAGATACCTACCATGATTCCTAGTTCTCTGGAAGCAGCAAGGATTTTAATGGTTTAAAAATTAAACTCATTCTGAGCTTAATTGCTGTTTTCTGCCTAATTACTTTTAATTCTCTCTTGGATTTTTTCACTTCTAAGAGGACAGAGTAGAACTTGGTTCCTGAATTGCCAACTTTCTAGCCTGATTCCTGTGCTAAACTGACCTGCTGTCAACAAATGTTAAATGAATTAATTTGCATAGCAAACAGATGCAAAGTGCTCCTTTTTCCAGGGGTACCATCTGTAGTTGCAGCATTTCTTGTCAGTTCTCCAAGTACACAGAAATTCACATTCACAAATAGCCTCAGGGTTCAGAGCCCTGGCTGAGGTGTATGAACACAAACAAACTGCACCCACCTGACTTTCCCTAAAAACACGCATTCTTCAGATGGAGATTTCATATAACAGCTTGTCCAACATCAGCCCCTGAGAAGGGAAGGGACAACCTGGTGACTGGAGCTGTAACAGGAGACTTGAGAAGTCTGGATTTATTTGCTGTTCTGCTACTGCACTGACATAATTACAGGCAAGATTAATGGTAGAAACCTTTTTGCGGTCTAATTTTTAATAGCCCTGTCTCCTTCTGGCTGTGGTGAGGTTCAGGCTCCCAAGTGCCTGAGGAGATCTAGAGTTCACTGATCTTCACTCTCCCGTCTTTAATGTAGGACTGGCACCTTTGTATGTACCTTCCCTGAAGTTGGTAAATACCAGTAGTTCAAGGATTTTGAAATGTGTCTTTTTCTGAGGAGCACAGAGAGCATTATGCTGCATGCATGTACATCGTGTCCTGCAGATGTCTCTTGCAGCGCCTCAGTCACAGATAATGCTGCGAGTCCTCATGTCTTTACATATTTGTAACACGCGTGTGTACCCAGACAGGCAGTGCACACTGTTTGAAGCAGGTGTGCGCATGTCTGTGAGGCACACAGAGGTGAAGAAGGTTTGTCAAGCAACATGAGGTCTTGTTTGGGCAGAAAAGGTCTCTGTCTTTGCCCCCTGCAAACACCTCTACCGAGTGTATCAGTGATGTTGGTGTGCCTGTTTTCTCTTCCCATCTCTGCGTGCTGAATTTGAAGAAGGAAAATAAGTAAGGTTGTCAAAGCCAGGTTCTTATGCCCTCCTTTCTTATTAATGATTAATGTGTGGCTTTTCTCTGAAGAAAAGTGCCTGGGAATTAGAGCTTTCAAAATGCATTACTCTCAAGCTTTATCCATCTTTACATCCTGCAGGCATGATAATAGTATGTGGTGACAGTCACATAATATTTGTCCTATGTGCACTTGTATACTGGAGGCAGCCTTCATCTGCAGCTGACTGAAGTAAGAAGGCACTTAAGTGCAAATCTTTGACCTGGAAGTGCCGCCTAGTGCAGAGCAGGGCACAGGAGGTGAGGCTCAGGTGACGCTGCTGCGGTGCTGCCAGACGAGCTGGCCTTGGTGTCAAGGGAACTTTGCTCACTGAAGCATGGCAGAACAGAGGAGATAGAAACTAAAGGCTGGCACCTGAAAACTCACCTTTCCTTCTCTTTTATCAGCAGTAAATTTGCATTAGTACAGAGCCCTGCTTGGCAGCCACACTTCTCCTTTAACTCCAAAAAGATTTCTTTGACTAAGTCGTTTGTTCAGCGTTCCCTCTTAACTCAGTTTGTTCCCCTCTCCTAGTTCAAGTAGTCATTTCCTCTGCTTTTGCAGGGCAGTTATTAACCAAGATCTTCTCGAGAGGACTCCCTCCAAAGGTTGATGTTACCCTGTCTCACTCAGAGCTGAGGGCAGATGCTGCCATCTCTGTCCCCCCACTCACCTGCAGTGCTTGGAGGCTGCTGCGCTCGTGTTGTGTTCAGGGTAGGTGCAGCCTTTGGGAGATTGATGCTGCAGGTACTGGAGCTGATGATACTGTCAGTCTTTTGGTGTGCAACAGGTACTTTTGAAAAGGACTTTGAGAGATGGAATAGTTTTAAAAGAGATAAAAATGGAACCAAAATTTGCCTGTGAATCTTCACTTTGGAGGCAGCAAGCAGCGTGAAAAGGGAGAAGCTTATCTGCCCAACCCAGACTGGAAAAAATCAACTCAAATTAAAAACCCACACAAAAGAGAGGAGTGAGTGAAGGCAGTTTCTTAATTAGCTTACTGATACTGTGCAGGATCACAGCATATGGCTGTCCTGGGGCTTATATGATGAGCAGAGCGTTTAATTCGTGCTAGTAAGGAGCTGTTAGGGTTCCTCCTGACAGTTCCTGATGTTTAGCTTGTAATATAAATAAATTATGCATAGATTTTAGCAGCAGAGACATAACCTAGTTACATGCAACCTTAATGCTTTACAATCATATCTTGAGGTATAAATTTAAAGTTGTGCACTTGCTCATTGCCTTCTGTCATTACTTAGGAATGAATCCAGGTCCGTCCTCCCTTGGCTGTCAGGAAAGAGCATCTGCAAAAATGTCTATTGCTGTGGTGGGATGAGGAAAAGGACTGCAGCAAGGCTCACTGCAGTCACTGTAGTGGACATAGTCTGCTTTGGAAGGCTTGTGAGCCAGGATCCTTTGTTAGATTAATACCACCTCATTTCTGTATTTTTGAGATTCTTTTCATGTGGCAGCAAGCGTGTGTGATAAAACTCACAGAGCCGCCTGGCCTTTCGTCCAAGCAGAGGCTGGAATAATTAGGAAGCTGAGCAGCTGCTGGGCATCATGGAATTCTCGTGTAATGCGTTTCTGCATCATTTTGCATTACAGCAGAGCAAGCTAAGGCCCTCCAAGTAGGTCATGCAGGAGGTAACCAGTCAGCATTCTACTGAAGAGGCATTACAAGATGTTTTGGGTATAGAATGGTACCAATAACAAGGTACAGACGTCAAGTACATCCTTTGTTAAGCTGTTCTCTTGAGCCCCAGCCTGTTTCAGAGGGCCCTTCTAGGCAGTGCTGACATGGGTATGAGGTGTGACAGGGTGCCTTGTTGATCTCCTGCTTGGTGCCGGTGTCACTGGAGCATGGACTAAACTTGTGAAACCCTTTTTCAGGGTGCCTTTTGCTATGTCTTCTTGGGCATTTGGTCAGCTAAACAAAACCAATCACTTTATTTAAATAGGTAGAAGGGTTTACATGCAGAGAAACTGGGGCTGCTCTGCTGCTTTTCTCTTGGGTATAACTGGTCAGCGAATGCTGGGGTGGAGCAGCAGTGTCCAGTGGGATCTCCTGCTCGGGTATGGACAGCTGCTCCCTACCTAAATCCCCATCAGTAGAGCTCCTCTGGCTTTCTGTGCATTTCATTTGGATTTTGGCTTCTTTCTGCTTTCTTTGCCATATTCTCTGCTTAATTTCTGATTGAGCTCTGTGCTGCCAAACTCCATTGTGCTGTACAGGGCCCTCTGACCAGAGCTGCATGAATCAGACTATCTTTGTGTCACAGACAGCTTCTTTCTTTTTCTCTCTTGCTTTCAGAGCAATGAACTTTAATACCAATTAAACTTTCTGGTACTGCATGTGAACTGAAGTATGGAATCCATTCTATTTCTGCATGAAATGATGGAATGATTTTTAAGTGTTGTATATTCCTCCTCTGAGACATAGCAGACCTAGACATACACTTGGAAATAGAGTTCATTTACTACAACTGTTATTGATCCATCTCCTTTGGCTGGCATCCCAATAAAAAACTCTTTGTTGTGAAGCAGAGTGTGGGTGTGGAAGGGTGTTTGTGTAGCAAGGGCTCTGCCTGCCAGAGTAGGTGGACAGAACAACTAATATATTTTAAGTTAGACTTATGAGAAGCTGGTAGTCTTTTATCAGCTGAAGTATGCAAAACTCAGTGTCTGGACAGCAAAGCCTCAGTGATGGGGGCTGGTCAGAGTCTAGCAAGGGGTTGGAAAGACTCATCACTGTCTCTGCTTCAATTCTCAGCTGCGATTCTTCCAGGGAAAAGTGGAAGTGTTACTAGGACAATGTCTCAAAAATTTCCAGTTCAGCTTCCTATTTATAGAAAAAGCAAAGTCTCCAAGCTGTTATCTTCATTCCCAGCTAGATCTTTAAACAAAGTGCTTTTTGCACCTGCTGAACCAAGGCAGGAGGGTAAGTGTTCAGTGACACTCTGGCCTCAGCTTCGTCTGCAGCACTGTGGGATAGCAACTGATGGTGCTCTCCAGACAAGTGACAGACACAGCAATAGTTTCGGATAAACTAATACTAATTTTCAGAGAAAAACTTATCTCTGCCTTTATTTTCAAGTTTCTCTTCATCATTGAAAAAAAAAGCTCTCCACATCTCTACTCTGTCAGATGGCTAGGGAGAGCACCGAGGGGGCATTGCCACGATTGCATTGAAAGAGTGCAAATTAAGTACCCTGTACTTAATTACTTTTAAGTCTTTTCTCTTGAAGATAATTGTGTGTGGCACAGACGGTAGTATCAGCTCACCTCTCCTAGGGGTGATGAATGCCAGCTCTGTTCTGCAGATGTAAATGTAGCAATCAGAATTGCATATTACTAAGACAACTCTTTGATAATGATAACTCTGTCTAAGGCCTGAACAGATTTCTCAGCACATTTGCCCCCATTTTCTGAAGTCTTTAATACCAACAGACTGTATTCCTAGCCTGGTGCGTTTCTGTGCTGGTAGGTATTTACTTTGATTTAACATTTACTTAGTGCTTCTTTGTTTTGTTTTGTTTTTTCCCCAGGGACAGCATGTATTGCAACATCCTTGAAAATTTTCTTTCACTAGTCCTGGCCACAGTCTGGACTCCCAAGAACTTGAGGAAGAATCCAGGTTGCTTTTTCCAGCTAAAGGCTGGAGATTTAAAATCTCTGGAATGAGATTTGTGCTTTACTGTTTCACATAAAATCAGTCATCCAGTTGTTTTCTTTCCTCTACACTTTGAGTCACATGGGCAGTAATTCCATGTTTTGCTTCTAGAATTGTTCTTCAGACTGTGTTGTGTATATTTACAGAAAGCACACTGAAGGTTTCTATTACCCTTTGCAGTGTGACATAAGAAAGACACTTCTGTTCTTAAAATACATTTTTCATTTAATAGACTCTTGGAAAAGTATTGAAAAGCAGGAAAGTCAGGGAAAGCAGCAGAGGCCTTTCTGGGGGTAAAGTGACAGGGTAGGGGAAGCAGACTGTGCAGAACACTGGGGATGAATGGCAGGTCTCATTTGTCACTGGTTTGTGTAAAAGTAGTTCTGTTGTTCCTCCTCACCATTCCCACCCTTTTGAATGGGCAGTCACCTTTATTTTCTTTTGTCACAGCATATTTGCCCATCATCAGTGCCTCGAAAGCCCTGCAGAGTTCCTTTTTCAAGTCATTCAAACTTCAATAAGTAACTTTGACTTATATCTATAGAGGTTCTTGATATTAATTTGCCCCAGCAAGCAAGTCACTGAGATCATTTGTTTAATTCCAGAATCTTGAGGCCATTCCAGTTGTTGCATGGCAGCCTGTCTCCTAAGTAACAACATTAGCAGGACCTCAGCTGTGGTCTCAGCTGCTTTTCTGTTTGCTGTCTTGTGTGAAACACTCCATCCACTGAAGAATTACTTCTGCTGTAAAACAATACTCGTCTAATATGTAGAAAAGTTCAGTGAAAAGCAAAACTCTCTATTCAGGTCTGGGTGCCGTATGTTACATATCTTCACTGAGTTTCTAGAAGTTTCTGAAATGCAAATATTCCGTGAGGATTGGGAGATCTTCACTGCCTTTTGCTGTGTTGGAGCAGCAGGAGGAGCAGACTCATGAGACTGGTGCTGATCTCCCTGGGCTTAGTCTGTCTGAGATGTGCCTGGACTGCTGGGACAGGGATGGGAGCTGAGCTCTCCCGTAGGTCTGGTTTACAGGCAAGGAAATGGGGATTGTTGTTCCATGGTAGATAAATCCCGTGGGCTGCAGGAAGCTCGTTACCCAAGGAGGGAGAACTAAGAAAATCTCAAGAGCTGGGTATTTATAGAACAGGTGTTTCTGCATGAGATGCTCATAAGGATACATTTTGTGATGTGCTAGTTAAAACATTAAAACTGCAAAGTTTGATGTCTGGATAACTTAGTCATAGCATTAATTAGCTATTAACTTGATCCTGCAGAGTTTCCATGCTTATTTATGTGTGATATATGTGGGCATATTTTCTTGAGGCATTAATTTTCAGTAAATTTTTCTGTAGTTGAAGAGACAGTAAGTGATATCAGCAGGCCACACTCTTACTGATGCACTTTTAAAATATTTTTTTTTCATTTATAACCATATCAATGTCTACCTTGATATATTAACCACAGTACAGATAAAGAAATAAGAAAACAGGATACACAATACTGTGATGCTGTTCATAACCAAATCAGTAAAACAACTGTGGTGCAAGTGTGGCTACACAAATGAACTGTAGAAAAATCTTTTCTGTATGGGCCAAAGGGCAAGGAAGGTGTGAAGGTTGAGTTGTTTTGCCTTTTTTTTTAAAGTCTGCAAGTGTTGCTTATGAATTCTAACACTCTAAGACTTAATGAGGAGATAAAAGATGTGATAGACAGCTCCAGATAAGGCCATTTATAGTGCATTTCTGTCACCCTGAAGCTTAATAAGTAGTGTTCCACATTAATAGATGAGCTTGAACATGGAGCTGCTATCATTTGCTGTTATAACTCCTGACAGGTATCTCAGAGAATTTGAAGTCTAATTTCAGTTTAATAAAGATGTGGCATTAAAATTCACATTTGTGTTTTTGATACAAAAGGATTAGTACAACTGGAGATGGGAAAACAGCATGTAGAATTCTCTTCCATATATCTCTTCCATAATATGGAATCATTTTAATATCCACTTTACCTGCCTTCTATCATCCGTTGCTAGAGGTGAGGCTGTGTTAGGATTTGAGGAAAGGATTCATTTATCTGTGCCTTTCACTTGTGTTCTTAATTGAAAGTTAATGTACTGTTACAGCAACCAGCTCACAATTAAGTGCCTTCAGATTTTGAGAGGTCTCTGAGAAAATGTGGGTTTTCTTAGCTCTCCAATTAACACAGCAGCCTGCCAGGATGGCTGGGACACAGGAGGGGGACCATGATTGATTTGTTAATTACTTGGAGATTGGCAGTCCCTCTAGTTAAAAGCAAAAACCGGCTGCATGATCCTGATAGCAGAAGGTAATGATGGTGTCCTGAGCTTTTGAGAGGTAACCTTGCAAGGGTTTGTGGGATTCAAAGACCCTGAAAGCTGAAACATTGGCTATGTTATCATCGAAATTACTGCGTTTCAGCTTTGGGAAGACCTTCCATATAGGTTTGGTCAGTGAGCACTGTTAAGAACAATTTTGTCACTTCATTTTCTCCCTAAAGAAAAAAAGGGCGTGGGGGGGGAACATTTGGAAAATTGACAAGAATTTTATTTATTTATTGGGTAATGGCAGGTTGATGTTTATGCAAGGCTGGGGTATCAGTTTGTGCTCACTGGATGAGTAAGGCCAAGTTCAAAGATCCCCTCTGGCAGTTTCTGCAGTCATCGATAAGTGTAACTTTTAACAACTCCAAGTAGCCTTTCACGCTGTCTCGCTTCTTATACCTGTGCCATTCTCTTGTGCAGTGTTTTGAGAAATTTAAAGTCATGTAAGCTGTTGTCCTTTACTTCCTAAAGGTGACTGACCCAGGCTTTGTGCTGAATCTGCTGCACATAGCTTTTTCAATTTCTGTGGCCATGATACTGCTGAGCAATCTCATGACTTCGTATGTTTTTTTCCTAAAGTGGTGAAAATAACTTTCGTTTTAAAACTGCTGATTTTGAAATTAAATTTTTTGGTTTGCATATTGTTTGCTCTGCAAACTCTGGCCCTGTTCAGCGTATATCCCTGGACTCACCAGCAAAGCAGAGAAGTGTGCTTGTAGGCACCCCTGGGATTGTGTTGCCCCTTTTGTTTAGGCTCAGAGAATTGCAGGTGTGCATTTCCCGTATTTTACTGAGATTTAGTAGGTTTGTCAGTCTACTTGGCCTCCTAATTGTTCATCCAAGGTGATGAGTTCTTAGTAATTGTAGTATAAATCAATGCATCTTCAACTTTGTAGTGAAGGTTACAGGGCTGAATTTTCTTTCAACTCTCTCCTGTCAGGAATGTAAGCTCAGATGGAGCAGAAGCACGCAGAAGACTAAGGGAGTGTGATGGCTTGGTGGATGCCCTCCTTCATGCTTTGCAGTCTGCGGTTGGCAAGAAGGATACGGACAATAAGGTGAATTTGAGTATTTAAACGTAGCGGATATTTCCATTAATTTAGGCTGAAGTGTTGCACTGGGATCCAACTTGCGTTTGCTGGTATCAGAAGAGGATTATGCTTGCCCCAGAAAATAGAGTAATTACCCTCCTCTCCCCTCTGGTATCCGTGGTACTGCTGATGGGGTATCAGCAGGATGCTGCTGTGTTTCCCTCTATGGCTGATGAGGGGGGCAAAGGCTGGTGGCTGAGAGAGGTGGGGAGAGCAGTCCTTTATTGTCAGTGACATTATTGCTGTTGTTCTGCGTTACTTAATTGGCATTTATAAGTTCAGTCTCCAAATCAGAATTGAGTCCCATTTGCACAAAGCAGCAAAGGAGTCAGTTCTCATTTTAAAGACTTTATTCAGCACACCTCTAAAGACTGAAGTGCTTAGACTTTAAGATATGTTTTCAGACGTGCAGCACTTGTCACTGTGGCTTTTTTTTTTCCTTTGGTGCAGATTCTATTAATCTGTTTTTATCATCATCTCATCCCATGGCACTTAAAAGTGTATTTATATGCATGAGGAATAGCATAACTTTAACCTGTTTAAAAAAGAGCATACTATTTCTTTATATCACCAGAAGGCTTGTAAAGCATCATTATTTTATTCTGTTTGAGTCCCACCATGTGATGGCCTGTACAAGGGAGCTACAAAGCCCTGTTACTTAATCAGGTAGTTTTGGAAGTGGATTTTGTAACCACCTGGTGGTTTCCATTGCAACCTACAGAGCATTGCTCTTGTCAGAACCTGATATGCTGTGGATTAGCTATAACTACAGGACAACGTGTGTTCTCATTGAAATCCTCACAAGGCCTGGGTTTTGACCCAGAGAAAATTTAATAAAATGGGCCCCTTGGAGATTGTAAACGTTGGAAGAACGAGAGAGAGACTTGGATTAAAATAAGATCCTTATATGATCATTTTCTGCTGTGTGTTTGATCTTTTGGTGAATTGTATTCTTTATGTAAGATCAAGTGGTATTTTTGATTAGAGAGTTTTCATTTTGAATAGATACTATTTATGAAGTGCTTCACTTTTGGAAGAATAAAATCTGGTTTAGAAGAAGAATGAGCTTTAATTCAAGGGTCTTAACTAAATCTTCCTTGAGAGCTACATGGTTTTTTTTCTGCGACAGGTGGCCTTCTTTTTTCAGTTTCCTCAAGCCCTCCTCTGTACAATATAATGGTTTGCAGGTAAGAGGGTGCAATACTTCTTATAACATAAATTTCTCTGTAACAGTCTGTAGAGAACTGTGTGTGCATCATGCGGAACCTTTCCTATCACGTCCACAAAGAGGTCCCCGGAGCTGATAAGTACCAAGAACTAGATGCTGGTCAGACTACAGGCACAGGAGGCTCTCAGAAGAAGAAGAAAGATGATGCTGGTTGTTTTGGTGGAAAAAAAGCCAAAGGTATGTGTTGCTAAAAGCTCAGAACTGAAAATGGATTTGGGGGTAAATGTTGCTATGCAATCCTGCTCTTGGAAGCACATTCATCGTACTTGTTTAGGATGATGCAGTTTGTGGAGTGTTGGCAGTGTCCTGGCATGTGTTTCTCCTGTGTTGCATCACTATTAGATATTTAGGATTCTTTCCACAATTGCTGTGATTCTGTTTGGCTTTAAACAGGAGTGCTGCATGCTGACAGATGACACTGCTGTTGGAAAAAGGTGGACGTGCTCTGCCTTTCCTCTGCGTTGCTGTGTTCTTGCATCTGTCAGATCTCTGCTTAGTCCCCTTGCCCTGGCTGTGCAGCATGTGTCCCATCCTTGGGAAGCCAGGCTGGCATGGATCCATCCATCCATCCCCATGCATGGCACTCCTGGCTGTACATCATCCATGCCTCCAGACTCTCGTATTTGAAAACAAACTAAAAGCTTCCCCTCCCACTCAACCGTAATGTACAACCTCCCAGTTCAATCACTATTGCAGTAATTTAAGTTGCAAACACAATTTTGTACCTTGTAATTGTCAGTCACTTTTAGACCTGTTCTCTCCTCTGGGGCATGAGTGTTGCAAATGAGTTTCATTGTAAGACAGGATTAATAGTTTCAGTAACCCCCCCTTCTACGTTTCCTTTACAGAGACACTCAAATTATATATCCATTTTCTTTGTTGTTTTAGAGAAATTACTATTCTAGACTGAATTCTGTTTACTTTCCTTTTTTAGAGAAATTATTGTTCTAGATGAATTCCAAGATAATTAATTCCATTTTCTGTCTAGGCTTCATTCTCCTCATTCTTGTGTACACATATCCTGGCTTATTATTTGTAGCCAGGTATAAGGAAGAGTTTTGCCCCTAAAGAGCTGATATGGAGATGTTTGAACTTGATGGACTGTGTGCTGCACATTACTCTTTGATCTGACCTGTACATGTTATTAAAATATTACGTGTTTCCATATATGTTAGGGAAGTCATCACAGTGTGAACTTTCTTTTGCAGACTAGTCTGTCATCAACTAGATTTAAACTGTTTAAAAAAAATTGATGGGAATCCTCTAATTACTTGGGAAAAAACTAAAGAAATAATCCTGCCTGCGTGGCCAGCCTGTTCTCACAGGGAGTGACTGAACCTGGTGTGTGATACCCTTTGGAAACCTTGCACGTGTGCTGACTCAAACCTGCTCCCTGCCACTTGCAGTCCCTGTTGTTGCTTTGCTTGAGAGCAGCACAGTCAATGGAAACACTTTTAGAGACGAAAGCCCTGAGTGCCCTGTGGGAGGAGGGTGTTGTGCTGAGGGAGACCTGTCCTCGTCCCCTCGATGGCAGCGAACAGGGAGTGCTCTCAGGTGTGTTCCATGCCAGGTGTCTGCCTGGGCCCACCTACAGATTCATCTCCTGGGGCTGTGCACCCAGGTGGTTTCTGTTCATCATCTGAAGCACCAGCTCATGTCTTTTTGGACAAACAGGTCTCAAAATCATCTGACACTGACAATGAGCCTGTGGATTGCAGCAAGCAGTGCAGGCACTCAGTGGCAGCTTGGGTTTGGCTCTGTGTGTTCAGCAGGAAATGACAATGTATTTTAATGGTTTTTTCCACTTTGTTGCAGCGTGCTTTTGAAAGTGTGTTGTTCCCTAGAGGGAAATCAACTGGTGATAATGCTGAGCTCACAGCTCATAGGATGTAGATCAAAAGAATAGAGGGTATCAGATGGCTGTTGTGTTTCAAAAATAAAACTTAAATTTCATTCATAAATGTGCTTTTAAAATCATAAAGAGAAGCTCCCTTGTCTCACTGTTAAATTTATGTGGATACTGGTCTGGACCTACCTTAATTTTCTCAGTCTAGAACTTCAAAATTGATTGATTCTCTTGTCTCTTGCTCACTTAATCTCGCAGTGTTTCTATGTTTATTTTATTTTATTTCATGGTCATTGATCACAGCATTTCAAACACCTCTGCAAAGGGCTAGTCATCCTTCTGTCCCCTCAATTCTGTGAGCACCTTTTCATTTAAGGAAAAGAGAAAAGAAAAAAAGCTGTGCAGAGAAAGATTGGGGGTTTTCAGCAGGAACAAAAGGGAGAAGGTGGAATACCTTGGTTTGCTTTGGTTTTTTAATTGATGAAACTTCTTTAGTCTTGTAATACTCAGGTTGTGAACCTGTTCTGTGAAATTCTGCCTCTTTGTGACTGTTCCTTTGTATTTTCTTCATCCTGTAAATTTTTGTTTTCCTTTTGCTGCTTTTCTGGTAATTAGAGGAGTGGTTCAATCAAGGTGAGTCTGCAATACTTTCTTTTCATCATCACCATAATGTGCTTTGTTTGGCTCTCACATGCAAGGCTAAGAGCTGAGATCAAGGTCTTGTTCATCTGCCTTCTCCTCTGCTCCCCCAGTGCATCCTCCCGTTCATTTCAGCAGACACAGAAAAATCCTCTGAGAGATTTTGCAGTTTGGTCTTTCCACACCAAGAATGGAAAACACATGGATTTATTCATTCCTGGTGTAAGTGCAGTAACGGAGTTGATGTGCAGCTGGCCTGCTAACCCCAGGAGAGCAGGAGCACCCAAGCGTGTGAGCTGCCTCACCAGCCCTGTCAGATGGAAGGCTCTGCTGGCTGGGCTGGGGAGTGGAAGTAGCCGTGAGCCTCAGCAGCTTGGATGTGTATTCTCAAGGGTCCTTGGCACTTTCTCTGCTTGGGCACATGCCTGGGCTGCTGCAGCTTTGTTACTGGCACACAGAGGAGCTGGGTGAAGCTACCCAGTACCTGCCTCAGGGGATAGGCTTCAGTTTCTCATCCCGGCACAGGAAGTAAAATTGCACTTGGAATACACAAGTCTGAGGCTAAAGCTTCCCTTGGCTGGGAACTTGATAGGCTGTGGGTGCCTGGGACACACTGTTACTGAGACTGATTGGGGGGTGAAGGCAGGGACATTTTCAGTTTGTGACACTTGGTTCAGATCAACCCTCACTGGAGGGTTGAGCCAAAGGAGAAATGTTGGGGAGGGGAAAAACCAACCAACCAAAATCTAATTGCTGCACCCAACAAATGGTGCTGGGTGATGTTCTGCAAGACACTGATTTTGGACTATGAGTAGTGAGCCGGTGGAGGATGGACTTGTTGGCAGGACAGAGCTCAGCCCTTGATTTCTGTCACTCCTTTGTGGCCAGTTCAGTGACTGTATTAATGAGCACCAGGGAGGATAAGATGGAGATGTTATGAAGAAGCACTTCCCCTTAAACTTTTATTTCAACCAGAAAGAAAGCATTTAGGAATTAATCCTTCAGCAGAAATGGTCTGGCTGCACCATGGTTTGATTATCTGGTAAAGCAAAACGACATTTGAGGAAGATCAACAACAACATTAGCGGTTAATAACACTGGGTCGCACTTCAGAGTCTGTACAGAGTTTCTGACAGATGGAAAATGCCGAAGGTCATGTTTTGGTTGTTTCTTACATAATGAAAAGTAGCAACGGGGGAAAGGGGAAGAATTTTAATCCCACTTTTTCAGAGACTGTAAATTGCATCTTGCACAAGCAAGTCTCATGTCAGGCAATTTTCCCAAACCAGAGTGCTGTGCCAATCCTACAGCCAGGTCTCATAAAACAGGCCTGTCAGCAGGCATGTTCAAAACTGTCTCTTGCCAAAGTTTGGAGCTGTGCTTCTGTTCCAAGAGCATTGGCTTTTCTCTGACACACCTTGGGCTGGAGAACCTGGAGATGGGTAGAAATTGAAATGCACAAAAGCAGGATCTTAAACTTCTCTCCTACTGTAAGTGCCGTTAGTGCTGTGGTTTCAGCATCCCTGTGGTGCGCAACCTGATGGTGAAAATCCAGGAAGCAACAGGGATGCAAATTCCAGCCACAAGGGTTGTGTGTGTGTTCACATCCCTGTTGGGAAGAAATGCACATGGTGGAGAAACAGAGCAGGGTGTTCAGAGCTACGGAATCTGGCAGTGATGCTGGGTTATCACATGGGCATGGGGATGGCTGAGAGGATTGTAATCAGTAGACTCTTGAACTTGCTAAGTTTTATTACCTTTTTAGAAACTCCAGTTTTTGTGAAAATCAAATCAGAAGAACAACTACTGGGCCTCAGATTGAAATCTTTGTTTTCTGAGGGGATTTGTTTTGGATTCTTGCAGCCTGCTCATCTTGTCTCTACAGGAAAGCCCTGGAAAACAAAGGTGCTTGGGGTATTTCCAAACAAAATGCTTTTGATTAAGCAAGTAATTTGTCGAGTTGAAATCCGCTTGGTCAGAGCTCTGTGTTCAGAACTGCTGCCACTGGTAAGCAGCTGGCAGCTTCTACTTTGAACAGATGGGCTTTGGCCTGCGAGGTGGGAGTTGCACAGAGGATTGTGGCACAAACCAGTGGAGGCTCCTCTAAACCAGTCAGTTTTTGCTGTCTGGCCCAGAAATGGAGAGACAGCCACTGAAGGGCTCAGGGCACAGGTGGAGGGTGCTGCCATTATGAAAGATGGGTTTGTAACAAGGCAGCTGCTTTGGCATTCCCAGCTCAAAAGTAGCAGCCAACACTGCACTCCTGGACAATCTCCTTAACAAGTTGTGCAGAGACACAGTGCTTATTAAACACTGCCACTGGGAAGAAGGGAACTCTTTCTGTGCCATCTCAGTTCTGCAGGGCTGCTAGAATTGCCAAGCCAACCTTTAAATTATAGAGAGAACTTCGGAAGTGAGAAGTTGTGTTTAGTAAGATGTGGCTCTCTGAGAACGTGCTCTGAGGTTTAAACCATCTAATGGCAGAGACATGAAATTGGGGGTCGTGAAAAAACAGTTTGTCCTACTTGTAGATAAGATGGAGTCACATTTATTGGTCTGCCTTAAGTTTGTTATCTTTCCTAAACACTGATTTCCTTCCTAGAGTGCTTTTTGTTTTTTAAATTCCCACTGTCCTGCTTTTTCCTGTCAATGCTCTAAGGGTCAACAAGGGTTTGCAGCCAGTAACGGTTCAGCTGCCATTATGAAATGCAATGTCCTTCGGTGATGTACAGCACTTTTTCTTTCTGGTATTTGATTCCCCAAGCAATGTGTTGCTCCTTTCAGGGAGCAAAAGACTCATGGAAGGCTGCAAAGTCCTACTGATTCCTGTCCCTTCCTTTAGAAAAGATACCTTTCAAGGAGTGCCATGGTACCTGGCTACATGACCTTTTGGCAGCTTAGATGGGCTTCTACATACTTCAGTTAAGGAAGTTACTTCAGATAAGCAGAACTTCTAGGTGCATGTTTTGTTTTGCACAGCAGTTGAAGTTGGCTGGTGTTCTGTGCTGGTATTCCAACAGTGAAGTGTGTGATTCCGTCCCTTCCCAAAGAAAGGGAGATGATGGAATACAACCTTGAGGGGTGGGTTTCCCTCTTGATGTTGTTTCTGAATATTCATAAAGGTATTTAAAAGCTCTAATTGTTCTCTGTACAGTACTGAGTATGTTTATCCTTTTGCCAAGAGGAAAGGTAGAGTGACCCATTGAATTCACTGTGCATGTACCAACCCCTCGCTATAACAAGGCAGGGACTGGCCTTTCCCGTCGCATGACCTGTTGCAGGTCAAGACTCAGACTGATCTCCACATTACATTTTCAAGGACCATTTTCCTCTTAGCTCTTAAGCAGCCTGACTGGTGGAGCTTTCAGCCCTTTCTGTAAAACCTCCATTTAACAGCCTGGTAGTCCCTGTGCAGAAGCCACTTCTGGCAGCTTAAATTGCGTTGTCTGAATTCATCCCATCGCACCTGCCTTCCCTGCTCTGGAGGGAGAGGGACTAAATAACTTGATTTTCCCCCCTCAAAATAATTTGGGAAAGCTAAATTGTACTCTGCTGTCCTCAGAAGCCATGCAGATTCTTGCACTGCCTTCCAAATCTCTCTCTCTGCTGCCAGTATTCCTCTGATGGCAAGGTGCCTGCTTATCCCACAGCATCCATGCAGGCTTACCCAAGGCAGTGTGTCTCCTTGGGGGCATGAAAACTAACCCTTCCCTCCCCACGAGTTTACATAACCTTGAATTTTCTACCTGACTGAAACTAAAGTGCAGGTTTTGTTCTGCTTTTTATAAAGGATTGTTTAAATTAAATCTGATGTAATGGTTTGACAGTGTTTTTTAGCAAAAGTATGGAATTGTTTCCATTAGTTTCTAATAAGTAGGAAAAATGACACTTTGTCGATTGAAGGGCAATTCAAGGTTAAGTTGTTGGCTGCTCTCTGTACAATACATTAAATCTAGTCTTCCTCCCTGGTAGTTGCATTGAGAATAGAGGCTGCAAGGCTCTTGTTTTTTGCTCTGCTGCTGAGTTTTTGCTTCAGCTAAGCTTCAGGTCAAAATTCCTCTGTGAAAACAAGTAAACACTGGGCTTCTGAGGGAGGGGCACAGCTTTGCCAAGAAGGGAAATGGCACAATTTTCCAAGGTTTAAAACACTCTTAAGGCTCTACAAAATGCTAGTGCTAAGCATGTTTGCAGATCAACCTGAAAGCAGCACGGATGTTTGTCCCTAAGTTGCTCATGCTAAAACCACAACTGTGCAGCTGGACTGCGAGTCAGATACGTACAATTATGGGTAGCAGTCTGTGATTTGTATTCTGGGTCTGTATCTTCTCTCATCTCATAGATGCACATGACAGTAACTTACCTGTCAGTATACTGACAGTCTTTTCCATCTGTTGTCTTCTTTTTTGCACAGGAAAGAAGAATGGAGATTTGGACAGAAATTTTGATACACTTGATTTGCCTAAGCGGTCTGAAGCAGCAAAAGGTAATGCTAATGTTTGTGCTTTTGGAAATAATGAGTAGCCTGGGAGCTGAAGGCTCTTAAAGGGACTTGAGACACGAGCATATCAGGCTGATCTCTTTCTTTTGTAGTCAGTTAATTGAAATGATGGATGTATCTGTGCATGCTGTTATCTAGTGTTGAATACTGGATATGACTTCTTATATAAAACTGCTGAATTGGAATCTCACAGAGGCCTGTCTGATTCGGTGTTGGGTGATTGTAACTGCAGAGAGGGGTGAGTGCATCCTCTCCTCCTCTACAACTCCTTTTGCAACCCACATGCACCAGACAAGACTGTAAGGAGTTGAGAAATCCACTGGCTGAGGGTACTTAGCAGTAACCTTGTCCCTTGCCTGACATCTCTGTCGTTCTTCAGTGCTCTGTCGAATTGGATGACAGCAGGGATTGAGGGGTTTTGCCTTTACTGATAGGCTGTCTTCCCCTGAACACAGTATTCTTTCATGTCTATAGAGAGCACTACTTGCAGTTTTCCAAAATCTGGGAGGTTCACAGAAAAATTTTTCCGCATTGTGCTTTTGTATTTCAGCTCTGACAGAGGTGAAATCTTTTACAATCTGCATTCCCTTCTTGCATGCATGGCACTTGTTTTAATTGGAGATTAGGAGGTGATTTGGGATTTCGTCAGAGTTCTTAGAGCATTGGATGGTGTTTTGAGACTTGAACAGGTTTTGAAGTCTGTGCAATGTCACTGCAAAGATCCAGCCATTGTCATGGCAACTGCTGCGGTGCCACCCTGTCAGCCTCACCTTAATGGGCTGTGAATACCCAGAACTACCTGAGTATTCCTAAGAAGAAAAATTTTAAACTCTTCCCTCATCACTTAGAGAATTTTGGAGAGTATAAAGAGACAGTGTGACTCAGTGGAGAGATCCATGGACTTGGAGTACCTGAATTATGCTCTTTGGTGACCTTGGTCCAGTCAACTTATTTGTGCTTCACTTTCCTTGCTGTTAACTGAGATCTACAGCAGAGGCCGTGTCTGAGATCCTTAGAGATGTGCTGATAGTCAGTAATGGTGTAATAATTATACATACATAGTGCTGCACTCACTTACATTCACAGTGAAGCTCTGATTGATGATATGCAAACTAATCCTAATACGTAGATGAAGCTAATCTATTTACAGACACCCTTTACAGTGGATGCAGTTTCTAGTCTCATGTCTAAACACAGATTTTCATTTGGTGCATTATTGCACGAGATATTCTGTATCTTGTGAAATAATGCAAGATACCAGTGCACCTCTTAGAAGCTGCAGTACCATCCTGTTTAGAGAGCTACAGGAAACCTCTCCTAAGCAACCTTCACTGATGGCTGCCATCAGTTCAGGCTGCGTGTTGGTTACAGTGCAGAGCAAGGAGACACCTTAAGGGTGCAGGAAAAGAAAGAGTGCAAAATATAGCAAAGGCTTCAGCATTTGCATTCCTTTCTAAATGTGATTGGAATGTAGGAGCCACTAAAGGGAAAAGATGGAAATCAAGAATCTCTGCAAGGAGAAGTATCTTGCATAGCTTTCTTTAAAATAAGATAAAATCTTTCATGTGCCTCTGTCAATGGTAGAAGTGATGTGCAGATCTAATGGGAGATGTATCTGTCTCTGAGCTTATACAGCTTGTTATCATATTCAATGGCTGGAAATCTCACACTCTTGAAGAGGTTGTTTGATAATTTTGAGATGCCCCCATTTAATCAAAGTCAAACAGATTACATATCTCATGCCCAGATAAGGTCAGGAGATTAATCCCACAGCATTTTGAAAGAAGCACTTTGACATGGAAAAAGGCATGAGTAACTGTTCACTTTTGTGCTAAGAGTAAAAAAACCAAATCAGTGATGCATTTTTGTTCACTTTTTTACCAGTAGATTCCTGCCAAGCATCTCATTTACAGGAGAGTTCCTGGATACCAAAGGTTCTAACAAGGTTGCTTGAACTTTGAATGGTTCGGTAAAATAAAGAAAATAAAATTGCAGTTTCAAAACCCTTAAGAGCTCTGGTCAGATCTCTGCTGTAGAGTATAATTGGCTCTGATGAGATCAGCTCTCAGCTGAGGCAGAACCTCGTTACCAAGATGGAAAAATCATGCAAGTTTTAATGATCAAAAGCACTCAGATTGAGTGACATGATGAAGTGCTATTTCAAAAATCAACAATTATAGATTAATCTCTTTCATGTATTATTAAAGCCATATTAAAGTGAGTTTTTAGCTGGAATCTTCGTGAGCAAATGAAACTGCAGTAGTAAGATTTGTGCATGCAATGCAGCAAATGAACATTGTGGTAGCTAACAAATATTTGGTTGTAGTGTTGTTAAGTTTCCTGTAATTTTCTAGTCAGCATCCATGGAGCTTATCTGATGGATCTAAAGATGTGGTTTCAAGAAGTTGTTATCGTGGTTTCCCTGAGATACTCCTAGGTGTGAGCACTGAGCTTGAGAGTGTGCTTATGATCACTTGAAAAACCATGAACTAGCAGCAGCAAACTAGTTCAGACCTACTTTCTGTCAACTCTGGAAAGTTCATTTTGACTCCGAATTACTTTAATGATAGAAATCTCTGCCTGTCCTGTAGCCAAACCAGAAACTTTTGTAGATTGTGGGTGAGGACTGGCTAGTGTCTGTGCAGGATGCAGAGGTTTCTCAGTCCTTTTTCAGAATATCTGTCCTGCTTTCCTATCTTAGGAAAATCTTCATATCCTGAACAATCTAAAGGGTCCTGTGAGTTGTAACCTAGTTTAAATGCTAGTGTTTTACGTTCCCCCCACCCTGGAATTTACTTGTTCTGGAGAGGGATGAATGAAGGAAGGCAGTTTTCTTTTTCAAAGTGATGAACTAGAGTCTCTTCCTGATGGCTCCTGGTTTTTTAATGGGAATCAGGTTTTGCTGCAGCACATCATTTGAGCAGCCCTGAAACCGTTTCTAAGCCTTTAATAATTTTATGTGCTAGGCATTCTGGCAGGGGAAAGCTTCCAGTTCAGGGTTGTTATCTGTGGTAAACTGGATAATGTCAGATGGGAGAACCTGCAGTGCTTTCAGAAGCTGTCTCATCTGATATTAAAAAATAAATGTATATGCCTTGGCAGTGTCCAGAGTACTGCTGTCCTCATGAGGAAAGATTGTGAAAGAGAAGCTTCTTGTTTCCTCTTTGTTGAAAGGAGCATACTTTTTTCCTGACAGTAAAAGAGAGAGAGAGGATAAATTTCAGGGGGGAGTGATATGAGCTTGCATAGAGAAGGGAACAGCACTGACAAGAAATTATGAATGCTGTCCTCAGAACCTTGCTAAATTTAGGACTTTCAAAAATTGCTGCTTCTGTGAGGGGGGAGGAAAAAAAGTCTTGCTGAAATCCCTTCCCCAGTCTAAAGTAGGTCAGTGATAGTAGTGCTGGCTGCCTCCTCTGCAGCGTGTTCTCCTCTGCAGTACCACAGCACTGATTTCTCCTGTGTACACATTAAACACATAGCGTAGTACAACTCCTGTGCTTTGTTCACAGAGTCCTTATTTTTGAGCAGGAATAGTGGCAGGAGGCTCAGGCACTGGGGGAAGATCAGGATTAATCATATCTGTGCAGGGGAAGGCAATGTCTCAGATGGCAGTACCTGTGAGATTAAGGTTTTCTGAGCAGAATCAGAATTGATGTGTGTCAGCCCCCCAAAGATGTTAGAGGGTTTGTAATGTTTAATCCTCCTGTGTGAGGGTGTTGGATTGTCCACCTCTGTTCTCGGTGTTGGAGCATGGGAGGAGAAAGTCCAGAAGAGCTTTTTATATGGAATCAGCATTAGGTTATTCCTAATTAAATCCAGACCTCTGTACTGTCTGCTTTAAGCAAATCTCATGGCTTGTTGTTTATGCACACATACAGCTGAGGGCAGAACAGTAGATGCTCTAAGGAGCTTTGGGTGTTGAAGTTCAGCTCTGATTTCAGTTTATCTCATTAGGGAGCTGAAACTCTTCAGCCATAACGAGATGTGCAGGTACATTTCAGCCTGGTGGATGAGCTAGCTCTTTAAATCAGTTATTAAAATGGTTATTAATTTATCGTTTCCGGTTTGATTACTTAAGCTTACTTCCATGTTAAATGGGAACATAAGTTTAGGAGAGAGTACTGAACTAGTGCTAAAACTGCATGTAATGGAACGAGTCTATTTTGTTGCAGTGGAGACATCACAGAAAAGCTGAATTTATTTGAAAGCTCAGCTTTGTGTGTACACTTACCCTGGTCAGCAGCCTATGTTGGCAGGGAATGAGATTTTGGATGAACTTGTCAGCAGGTGGATTTCTTCTTCTCCATTATCTGAAATCCTCAGTCATTTTCCATGTAGCCTCATGCTGATGATAGATTTTCTATTCCAGAAGGTGAGTGTTTAAATTCCCTTATAAATCTTTGTATTACTGCTCCAGGAAATTAGACTTCCTGGCACTGTCAGGGTAATGACTTTAACTTAGTAGATTACAACAGTGCCAGCAATTTGTCTTCAGCTAAAGGCAACGTGTAGTGGAAGGAGAAACTTCACTTTACTCTGGCTTTAGTTTGTAATTAAGATTGGCTGCAGTTCGCATTTCAGTGCTGCTTTAATTTGCTTTCTTTAAATCTTTACAAGTTGACTCAAGCACTCACCTGCCCTTTCCAGCTCCCTTCCATCATTAATTTTGGTTGTTGTATTGTGAATAAGTGAGTAGAACGGATTGATTAATGGCACCATCCACACCCTTCCTGTGCCTGCAGGTGGAAATTGAGCGACTGGGAAGATCTCCTCAGTGAGAGCAACTAACGTGTTCTTGTATTAGCATCTTTTGAGTATTTCATGCGCGTTGTTGAGAATTCCTATCAGAATTATTAAGTATCTCTTATTTCTGTTGCTTTACTAAGCTGAGTATTCGTTTTGGTCCCATGTGTTTTTCATAATTTACAAATCAGTGAAAGAGTTCTCGTCTGTCTTCCAGTGCTTTGAGTCAGGGAAAATTTATTGCTTTGAATAGGAAAATTCCCATATGGAACCTGCCCTTGCCAAACTTTCTCTGATCTGGTACCAGTAAATTCCCATTATTTTCCCCAACATTTTCAAGGAATTTGGAACAGGCACTTCTGGATTTTTCCTTTCTTGTGTACACACACTTTCCATAGCTGATTGCTAATTGTTCTGGAATCCTCTGCCTTTTTTATCACAATCTTCTCTGATTCTTATGTTGAATGTTTTCATTTGTTCAGAGCTGATTGACACGTGCATGAGTTGCTCCCTGGCCTGTGCCTTACAGGTGAAAGCTTTTTTGTGATCTTTATGGATCTGTTAAATTTGAATATGTAGAGCATAAGGTGTTTAGGGCTGAAACTGAAGGCTTTGAAAAATCATGTGGGAAGATGCAGCTGGAATGTGAATTGGAGATCCAGGAGTACTATTCTGTCTCTGCCACTTTTCACTTGGTAATACAATTCTGTCCTACAACATTCTTGCTTTGGCGACTGTAAGGAAACAAATGTTTTTCTGGGAGAAATACTAAATGATAAGACTGAAACCCTACACAGTAACTGTGTTACAGCAGTGCTGCTGAGACTCACAGTTCTGCTGTGCAGTTGAGTTATGCACAAAATCATGTGAGAGGAATTTGAGACTGCTAGAGGACCAGCTCTGGTGTTACCTGTCTGCACAGGAATGTGAAGAATAGTTTCAGCTTTGCATCTTGGTAATTGCTGCTGTGTTTGTCAGACTGTTGCTCCCTGACTTCTGAGAACGGCTCGACATTGCAGCTCTGAGCTGTGATTTCCAGTCCCTTGCTTCGTTTATAGGGACATCAAGGCAAAAACTGTATTTACGGATAAGACAGGCTAGATTCCTGGTAGGGATGAAATGGCATCTGTAGAACAGAAAAGCTCTTGCAGCTGTGGTAAAGGAAAGCACAACGTTTTTGAGAGTAGACTGTGCTGTGAATGGCCCAGGTCAGAGATTGCGTCAGGAAGATTTGACTTGGGGAGCTGGTGTAGTTCTGCTGCACAGAGGGTGTATAACCAATGCAAACTGGAGAAGAAATTTCAACTGTGATACTTAAATGCCACTAACACCTCGCCACCCCCAACATGGATACTTCATAGTGTGAATTTCTTTCAGGTTTAGGTCATGTAGCTTTGAAGTTTAAGCTGAGGGACCAGTGGGAAACAACTGCTGAGGCAGGTGGAGCAATTGTAGTGATACGAGTATTTCGTTCAGCTCTGTATTTATAGAAGCTGAAACCCTTTGTGAAGTCACAAGGTGGTGATTCTTGTCATCTCTGTTTGGCTCTGCTTTAACTTGTTTGCCTGTAGAACTCCTCATTTCCCCTTTGTCTTCTACCTCTGTCTTAACAGCTAGAGGTCACATGCAAGATGAGCTAGGCCGACAGTTTTGTTGCTGAATAATTTCAAACTTCCTTCTGAATGAGAAAAATCTGGCTTCTAAGATACTTTGGTTATCTTGGAAACAGTGAATCAACTGACAGCAATTGCTCTTCTTTATCCTCCTTTTGCATTCTTGAACGTTTAGTCTTCCTTAGCACATGGTAGGATAAGCTGACAGTTGGAGGCAAGACTCTCCCTCCCCGCCTTTAGGTCCTTTGACCTGTGGCTCTCATGGGACTATAAAAAGACTCCAGTAGTCAGCTTCCAGCTCCTTCTTGCCTGAGGCTGACACCCAAAATATAGATCTATTATAATAACTAGCAGTATCTTCAAAAGACAAGAATCCCAGGTGGTAAATTCCCTTTCCAACTTGATGTGAATTTGTGGCCAAGTTATAAATGCACAGAAAATGAGATTTAGGCATCTTAAACCAGAAGAGCCTATATGTACTTGAATAATAAAGTAGCCTATGAAAAACTAAACAGCAGGAGCTCCACTAGAGCACATGGTAATTACAGCAGCTAATAAGGAGATGGAGTGATCTGGAGCTTCAAGTAAAGATGGAACTGGAAGGAGAGGAGTCTCATTTTCCCAGTTCAGCATTGCTACTGACTTTCTGAGTGGCCTTAGGCAAGTTAATTGCCATCAGTTGGTGGGGCTGTAGTGAACCTGTTCATGAAGAGCCTGCATTTTCTACTGCCTTCACTAGAAGAATCACTTCACTAAAATAATAACTAGAATAATTACCTTCACTAAAATAATTAGTGTTTTCACTGCTGCTGTGATAACCAATGCAAATGGAGTGCACGTGATATGTTTGTAAAAACAGCAAAATTCTGCTGAAGTATTCTGTATCCCAGCTGTTGCTAGCAGCACAGTGATAGAAAAATTAAATAAAAACATCATTTTGGTTAAAGGTGGATGGTGGAGGTTTGCCCCAGTGAGATACTGTGGGAGTGGACTGAAGCATTCATGTTACAGAGAGTATTTTGAAAATATGCAATACTATGAATTGCTTTGTGCTCTCACTATGCATATTGCACTTACTATGTGTTTTTATTGAGAAGTTCAACTGCATTATTTATGATGCTTTGTATAAAAGGATGTATACATAAACCGGTGCATGACTTGAAACCTTGGTAAGTTTTACCACCCAGCTACATTTACCTCAGTTACAGCAGTGTGTGCTCTCTGGCAATGCAGCATCTTAACTCTTCAACCACTGCTTGCAGCATCTTAACTTGTCAACCGCTGTTTGGATTTTCATGTAATTTCTACTTGGCTAGTGTTCCTGGTAAAAAAAAGAAAAGTTAATGTTTGAAAGCTATAATTGTCAGTCATATGTTTTTAATTTTCACAGCTTTTCATGTACTGTTTGCCCTGCTGAGATTGGTTAATTCTCTTCCCTCCCCACATTTTGGGTTGTGTATATGTTTTTGCATGTCTCATTTAGCATTTCTATTCTACAAGCAATTCTAATTGTTACTCTAAAATAGAATGCCTGTTATTACAGAGCATAGCTCATTATACAGATGCTGCTCCAGGACTGTTTATAAAATGAGAACGTGCCAAGAAAGCCTGCCAGGAATAAAACCAGGAGTTGATGGGAAGGTACTGATCCCTCATAACTGGAGCTGCCTCAGTCTTGGGACTCGGTCACTGCAATGAAAGACTCACTCCCATCCACCCATCCATCACTGTTACATTATATCAGCTTCTGCCATGCCTCTTAGTTTCAGTTAAGAAACAACAACAATGAAATCTCTGGGAGTTCACCTCACCCCCCCCATTTTAGCCTAAGCGTAAGAAATGAGATGATCCTTTGAAGAGGGGTATGAATCCGAAAGTTGTCCTGGTTGCCCAGTCAGTATTGCTGGAAAGCTCAGGGAAGAGGAACTCAGCTTCTGTCAGAATTTAGAGATGAAATTTCATGTCAAAATCAATTACAAAAACCTTGTTGCGCCATGTTACGGTTGTCTCTGGTGTCCATCAAAAGTACCGCAGCAAAGTTGTGCTGACGAAGCTGCTTGACAAGTTACGAGAACTGCAGAAAGTTTCAGAATAGCTGAGACAGAAAAATGGTGTAATGTTGATTTAAATCCCTTGCCAGATCTCCAGAAATAGTGTGAGCAGAAGCAAAGGAGGTACTTACAGCTCTGGGTGAGCGTTCTGAAGGCTGTGCCTTTAGGAGTTACCGGAATGTGGATTTCTGAGAGCCTGACGTGACTCTGATGCTTTCAGAACTCACTTGTAGACAGACATCACTCGAGTCTCACTGAAAGCATCTGTCCCATCTGGAATCCTTCTGCCTACAGAAATGGAGGCTAATGCCATGTAGTTGAGCATTGGAGCAGGTTCCTCAGAGAGCTTTTGAGGGGTTCTTTGTATCATTGAAGGATTTCAAGACCTGACTGGACAAAAGCATAATAACTTGGTCTAATTTTGGCTTTGAGCATGCTTTGAGCAGGAAGCTGGCCTAGGTGACCTCCCACGTTCCCTTTCAGCCTGGTTGTTCTGTGTGACTCTCATTAACAGATTAGAGAGGCAGCCAGAAAAAGTATGTCTACATAAAAACAGCATATTTTTCCAAAACAGCTTAATCCCCGACTGTGGATTAGGTGACTCAGATGAGAAGAAGAATGAGAGAGAACCTTTCTCAGGTTCCATTTACCCACAGAACCTGAGAAAGGAGCACGTGTACAAAATTGAGTGTATCAGGTTGCACCTCAAGATATGGCTCATTTCAAAGACAAATATGTTTTTACTTACAATATATACTTCACTGGTGCCATCACAGTAAACCATGGAATCCTCAGAACACTCAATAATCAGCCTTTGAGGGTCTGCTTATAACAGCTAATGATGGGGGAGAGAAAGGGGAGTGAAAATCAAATAGCTGTGTGATTCTGTACTAATTGCAAATTGTGGTACTGGAGATCAGGCAAGGAGACCTTCTTTATAGTGCAGCCAAGACAGGGAGTCACATGCATTTTTTCCACTTTTGCTTGATCTGTATTATAGTTAATAGAGAGCTTTAATCATAGAGTTAATCTGAAAATTAAAATAAACTGGAATGTCAGATAACCTGGGCATTTTAAATTGCAGAAGCCACTGATGCTCATTAGTCAGGCTCAAGCTGCAGTCATGTTTTGCAGAAGAGCAAATAAAGAGAATAAAAAAATTAAGACTTCTCTTTTTCTCAGCATTAATTTCTAGTGTGTGTACCTGCACAGCTGCTGCAGCCCTATTATCTGACTCATTACTTTGTAAACCACTGTGAGATATCTTGAATGTGAAAGCTGCTATATAAAGCCATATTTATTTCTGTAACCCCGAGTGCTCTGCACAGGCTTAAAAGCTCCCCCCCTTCTCCACCATGACAGGGGAATGATAGGACTTAATGTGCCATATACCTCTAACTGTGGATTGAAGAAAAATGACCTTGAACTGAGAGGCAGGCATTTTACATGGTAAAGCAGTCTCTTAAATTTACCTGTCAACTGGAGGTAGGGGGAACCTTACCTCTGCATGGTTTAGAAAGCAATGTCAATCCAGCTGCTGGTTGCTCTGAACCCACTGAGAGCTTGATTGCTGACCCAGGCATTTCCAGGTGATCAGTGAGAATGTTGATCAGTATGTGGTAGAAAGGAGAGTGTTTTTATTTCGGCCTCACAGACCATTAGTTTCAGCCCTGAATTTTCTGTATCTTGATCATAGGGAAAATTGGAAGTCTGTAATAGCATGAAATGTTACTTGTCTGTGCAGGAATAGACCCTGGTTCAGGCAGATCTGGAAGGAGGCAATGTGGAGAGCAGTCCTTGCACCTTGTGCCGGGTTCAGATGTTTTTTACACACCTTGCCATCTCTTTACTGAAAACATTGTTGCTTTTGTGGGAGATACCTAGAGCAACTTTGTGGTTTTTTTTACCAGTAGCCTCAATAAAGTGTAAGACCAGCACACCGTGATGGTAGACTTGACCAGGCCAGGTCTAGATGAGCAAGACTGAGCTCATGTGGGAGGGGAAAGGGGACACAGCTGCTGAAGTGAGTTGTGCTGTTAGAGGGCATTTCAGTGACACAGCTGGGAACAGAGATGAGATTACCTGATTACTAAAGCAGTATCTTCCTAGCTTGCTCATGCTGACAAGCCAGGTAGCAAGCCCACTTCATTTAGAGATGTCAGTTCTTCTTGTCCCTCTCATACAAAGCCAGAAGAACATTTAATCTAAGGAGTTTTGTTTTGAGACCTCTAAAATCACAACCAGCAAATCCATAATCGTGATTGCGCATATAATTGCATCTTATCCTGCTGAGAGCTTCAAAATGATGAGCAAGAAAAACATCTCCAAAGACTCATTCAGGGTGTGAGGAGACAAGAGTAAGGTCTAGAGAAAGGATCTGCCTTACTTGGAGTGTCCCCAATCAACTTAAAACACTTAGGAAATTGGAAGCCTGCATTCCTTGCAGATGCAGGTTTCCCACTCCCCTTTTGGGGCTACTTTGCACATGGAGTAATAAAATGTGAGAGCCCACAAGGCAACCTGCAGATGTGTGAGAGAAGAGATTGAGAAGTGGGAAGGATGACTGAGGTGTTGTGTGCTTTGCAGTGTGTTTGGAATTTCTCAAGGAATGAGAAACTGGGGGTGTTAGGAGCATGAGACCCAATCCCATTTATATAATTACATGAGTGCTGCTTCCAGGAGAGTATTTCAGGTTAGTGATAGTGTCCAAAATGTAAGACTTGGTAAATGCATGTGTGACATGGATTTGGGGAATTCTGCAAGGTTTTGCTTAATAATTCTAACAAGCACATCTCTTCCAAATCCAACATCCCTGCTTGCTGAAAACAATGCTGAGGTTAAACCCGTGGGCAGTAAATTGTATTGGCAGTTTTCTGGGTGGCTGGATCCTACTTTCCCTGAAACAGTGAAAATTTGATGCCAGTTATTTCACTGAAGTCTGGTGACCTCTTTCTGTATGAAGCTCTGGACTCCAATGGCCCACGAGAAACTATAAGGGCATTCATAACACTGCCTTGGATGGAGAAATGTGAATAGGCCCTAACATGATGGAAATTTCTATACTCCTGAGGAAGTATCTCACCTTATTTACATTTATACTGACCTTTTCAGGGTTTTCTATAGGCATGAACAACCTCCACAGTAAATGTCAGCTTCTGCTTGGAATCTTTTACATGGGTAATTTTAAGCTCAATTTTTAATTGTATAATATTACCATAAGAAAGCTGCATTGAAATTGAAAACTGTCCTAGACAAAGTGGCTGTTGGGTTAGGGATCTTTTCACTGCTTTAAAGGCGGTGAAGTGGTTTCAGAGAAGCTGTCAAGAGTTGCTTTGAGGCAGTGGCTGCTGTGGCTTTGTTGTAGAATTTCTCGTATGATTTTCTGGTGGTTAATGAATGCAGGCCATTGCTGTAGGGTGGTGAAGATGGGGCAGGCTGCAGTTGAATGCTGTGTAATGTTCCCCTCTGCCTCTTGAAAAATGTCTCTATGCTCCCTCTATTCATTTCAACAAAGTATCTCATTCATTGCTACATACCAGGGCCCCAATCTCTTTTCTTTTTCTTTTTAACTTGCAGATAGATTTATTTGTGGTTGTATTATGTGTGTATGTTTGGCCAGCTAAGGCTTCAGGGAGTTACTTCCCTCAAGATCATGTTGTCTTATCTTACATTCTAGTCCAACTTCCAAGTTTCATAGCAAGATCTGTGTTTCTAGGAAACCTTTTATTCTATAGGCAGAGCTGGTTTTGTATCAGTTCTGCCTGTGATTATCTAATATTCAGGCAGTGCACCGAACAGCAGGCAGGTTTTGCATTTAATAGAAACTTCCCTGGTTTTCCAGAAAGCTGCAGAGAATGGTTGGCAGGAAGAGGGAGAGTACCTGTTCACTCATTACTTTGATGTGGTATGTTTCAGTGTGTCCCAATTTAAATGAGGGAGGAGCAGCAGCATTGTCTCTTGTCTCTCATCATCTGTAATCCCTGCCTGGATACAGTGCTTTGAGGATGAGTGTAGAATCTCTGTTCTTGAAGGCATTAATGTTTCTATCTTACACTGAAATCCATGAGAATTAAGTCCCCAAATATGGCACCTTAAAGAAACTGGGCTGCAAGGTCCATTTTTTATTACAGAAATTGAGGAAAACCTTCTGCGCTGTTTTCACTCTGGCCTGACATTCATTTGACATTGAAAACATCAAATTCTTTTTGTTGGATGCTTGGGAGATACTTGCCTGACAGCAGCATAGTGACTGTAATTGAGACAGATTAGAGGCAATGGGCTGCCTTTGGGTGCATGAGGCAGCTTTCATGAAACGGAGAGAGGAATTGAAACACACTTTTGACTTTGGAAGCTGGAGCAGGAACTAATTAGCGATTTCAGGACACAAACAGGATTGGAGGAAGTATTTGGGTTGGCGTATAATAAATTATTTATTAACTTGGGGGAGTCTTTCCATATGGCAGTTGCTTATAAAATGCTTATAAAGGCAAGATTGCAGGACTTTGCTTGTAATGAACTAAACAGGCTTCAGTCCCAGTGATTAGGAACCACTGACCTTTCATTTCTGCAGACTGAGACTGGACCTGGTAGCTTCTGCTCAGCTTGGATTCTGATAAGCTTCCCCCCAAAAAGATTGGTTGTTTATATCCAAATATTTCCTTCTTACTGGGATGTTTTTTGAGATGTTCGATGTTTCTGTGAGGGTATATCCACTGGAGAATAGAAAAATTTATTCTGCCTTCTTATTTGAGGAATTCAAGCTGTGGAGTTTTGCAGCCCTTCACTGCCTTAAGCAGACGGGCCTCTAACAAGCAGCTGAATTGATAGGAATAACCAAATACCTGTGTAATGGCTTATGACCATTTATGAGACTTTTTATAAAAATCATGATGAGCAGTGGAAGTATAAGAAGACTCGGTGAAGCATGAGTAACCCAGAAAGAAGCTTTCAGTTTGGCTTCTAAGCATATTTCAGTGTGTGTGAGCTCTGAAAGATTGGGGGTTTTTCTTGAAGTTTTTTCCCTTGGCACTGAAGATAAAACCCAGACATACTGCAAAGGGGAGAACCTGACAGGTGCCAGCCTGAGTGGAAATGCTGTCAGTCGATCCTTGTCTGTCGCAACTCCGAGCAGCTCCGGCTCTGATCCACCCAAGCGCTTGTCAGGACCGCGTAGGCTTTCAAACCCGAGCAGGAGGTCCCTCAGCAGCAGGAATGTTTTGAAGCCCAGTCAGTGGGAACCCCTGGCAAAGCAATCCTGTTTCTGTAAATTCCTGAGTGATGGATGATTTGGGTTTGCCTTGCTGGTTGGTTTTAGTGCCATCACCCCAGTGCATAACAGCACAGAAGGGCTGATCAGGGAAGGTGCTGTGAGTCCTCCCACACCTCAGCTCCCCACAGACGTGGTGGAGAGAAACGGCATCCATGGAGGTCTGGAGGAGTGTGGCTGCTGCATCCAGGCAAAGCATTGGGCACTGCTGCAGCCACCCTGAGCCCAGCCTGGCTCCTTCCCTCAGCTGCCAGCTCTGCGGAACCACCTCACACCTCTGCACTCCCAGTGCTGCTTCCACCTGGTGCTAGACCCCACAGCTTTGCACTGCAGAGCATTGCAGCCTCTCCTCCATGCCACAGCCCCTTACAAGCTTTGCTCTGCTGGGCTGCTTTGTCCAGTCTCACGTATGGGAGGGGAAGGCATTTGGTGGGACCATTCCTGGCCTCATGATCCAGCACATTTCATACATTGTCTTGGAGATGGGAAAGAAGATACTTAAGATGTCTGCAGAAGTAAGAAAGCATTTTCTGTGCTTCTTCTACCTTTCTTGCATAGCTCAGTATTTAATGTCTGAGGGCGTGTGGATATTTCAGCTAAATATGCATTACTGTGTAGTGTTTTTTATTTTGCCATGCAGTTGTCTGCTGTAGTGTTTCTTCTCTTTGCTGTGCTTCCCTGCTTGCTGGCATTTTATGACAGAAAGTTTATAAAGCTGTTCAATATCTCAACAGTTCTAAATAATGCCAGAATCTTTTTAATAAAATAAATATGCTTAGGTGGCATCTGGAGCCAAGGACTAAAGCATGATTCCTTTTGCAGTAAACTTCTCTCTGCAGACAGGTTTCTACTGAGCTAGGAGGAAGCTAAAATCTCGTTAGCTTCCTGGAGTCAGAGCAGCTGACTGGCATCTGGAACTGCAAAGCTGAGTTTTACAGGGGCTTGAGGCCAAAAAAGGGCAATTTGGAACACATGATCCTTGGTTAAACACACACTGAAGACCAGAGGAAAGAAAATGGTAGGCTCCAGCAGCCACAAGTTAAAGGAAGGAGTCCCTTAACAGTACTGTTGATTTTCAGTGATGATTCTAGTTCTGAGACATTTCTGTGTTACGAGGCTCTTGGACTTGTTGATAAGATGCTAGCAGCAACACACTGTATTTTACTACCAGACATAGCTGTGGTATATATATATATATTTTTTTTTTTAATAGGCTTTCAATCACTCAGTATCTCTCTTTAATAAACACATTTTATACACTAAGCTCAAACCTGCTCATGGTTGGGCTGGACAATTAGGCATCTGCACTGGTAATGGCAGTGAAAAGAGTCTCAGATCAGTCTCTTCCGCTGCAGCACACGGCAGCTGTGATCACAAAGCTGTGTTGGGCTTTACGGAGCTGTAGGTGGGGGTTGTAAGGAAAACGTTTTTGCCTGCTTTTTCTCAGTTTCACATGTTCTGGCATGAATACATGAATGCATGATTGAAAAAACACATTTGTTTACCTAATATGAAAAGTAATAATTTTCCTTAAGTTCCCAATCGTCATTAATTTTGCCAACCATCTTTTTATTTTTTCTGTTCCTTTGGGGAAGCTTAGCTAAATGGAAAAGGCTTCAAGCTGTATCAAGGCAGAGAGTAATCATGTTCATGCCTAGAGATTCCTCTATTTAAAACCTTTCCCATTAGGAAGAAAGGGCCACTTCCCACCCATTTGTACCAGATGAGGCACTCTGTAGCGTCAGCCCGTTAGTGCATCTTTCCAGAGTTGCAGTTAGGAAGTGATCTCTAGCAGTGCTATGGGTTTGGATTATTGTGGCATCCCACCGTGTTCTTGGCTTGTGTTTGCAGCTCTGAGGTCAGTAAGCTGACAGTTCCTGAGCCCCTCCACATTTTCTACTGGTGTCACTGGCCTAAGCACCGGGAGCCAGACAAGCCAGGCAGGCTGAGCAGTGTTCTCCTTTCTGGAGAGGATTGTGCAGTCCTTGGAATTGCTGTCTCTGTCTAGAAAGGAGAAGTGACAAAATAGAGCTGTTTGGTGACACACACAAGGAGACAACCCCTCGCGGCATGTGAGCGGTCACCAAGCACTGCCATCTAGGTCCTTTCAGAGAGGAAAAAGAAAACCAGTCAGTCATGCAATTCTGGACCCTCACAGAGACAGGAGCAGACATATCAGAAGCACCCATGGCCAATAGGAGCAGCAGCAGCACTGAGATCTAAAAGAATAAGCATGGATGTTTGACCTTGCCAGTGTTGTTCAGATATCCCTGTGATGTAGCAGACAGCATCTGGAAATTCAGGTTTTCCCTCCCAGGGAAACATAACGTGATCAGTGACATGCTTGATATTGATCTTGTTTGCATGGGCCAGATTGCTGTCTGTTTAAGAAGTCCCCAGTGCAATGCCATCATCACTGTGCCCAGCTCCTTTTGGTATCAGCTGTTAGAGGTGTGATCCCAACCAGAAAGCTTCAGGAAGGAGCTTCCCTGAAGGGAGCAGGCAGGATTGCTCACTTCTAAGGAGCACTGCTGCTCTCTTGGCATATTGATCTGCTGTCAGTGAGATCACCAGCCTGATAAGCATAATCAGTCTTTTGTCTTAAAACACTGTCGTGTTTGAGGCACGAGTAAGGGGCAATCAGTAAGACAGGTTCCCCAGCATTTCTCCAGGCAAGAGAGTGCTTATCCCTAGCTTAGAGTCCCGGGTGTCCCTGAGCTGCCAGAAATTCCATACCCTGGCACAGCTGGCAGTGTGACACCATGAAACCCTGCAGAGCTGGCGGACCTTTGATGCAAAGTAGTTTCATACTCGCGTACGAGTATGACCAAGTCCCACTTTGAGATGTTGCAGTGGAGATGCAGGGCCTGGGCTGCATTCTGGGAGCTTGCAAACACCATGGTAAGCCGGTGGTAGGAAAAAAGAAACCTGTACTTCCAAACGGTTTGTGCTTGATATGTAGCTCACAGCGCAGAGACTCCAGTGTGTGCTCTGTGTGCAAGAGAGAGGGAGAAAATTCTATTTAATGTTTGATTTTTAGATACAAATTGCATTTCAAAACAGATTTGCTTTTGGAATGACATGATTGTGCTGTTCCCTTTAACAGAAAATGTGTTCAGTTATAAATGTGTTCAGTTATCACTGTGAAGTAAATAAAAATAACTTTGGATTAGAAAAGCTGGTGAGAGAGCAAGTGTTAACATTTCATGTACTGTACTGAGAGTCTCCAAGGTCAGAGGCAAGTCTTCTGGGACTGGGGTAAAGGAAGCTATTTACATGAACTCTCCATTCTAATCATGCTGCCAAAGGGCTTAACGTTAACTCCAATCCAAAGCATTGTTGCTTTTAACAATGGTGTTTCTCAAAAGCAAACAAAAACCATTGCCAAAGGTGACCTAGAAATGTTTAAATGTGGTGCAGTCACCCATGTGCCTCCTCTCCCTGCGGGTGCAGACCTTTAGCAGCTCTCCCATCCCTGCATCAGCCTGGCTGCTGGGGATTCCCTGCCCTTTAGTGACAGCCCTGCAGGACAGAGCATTCCCCTTTTGAACCAGTAGCTTAGGTAGTGCTCCAGTAATCTGCAGCAAGTTTGAGATTTCTTATTAAGTATTGGTCCTCCAGAGCCTTTGCTACTGATTAGTGAGGAGAAAAGGCTGTTAATGGAGCATCTCCAGTTGCCAAGAGACTTAGCTGCATATGCTTGGAAAAAGACTGTGTTGGGCAGTGTGTCAAACGCTGTTGGGAGAAATGCTGCTTGCAGGTCCTTTGGAAAAGGAAAACTGTATTAGCTTTAAAATGTGTGGTCACAGAAAACAGAAGTGCTGGAACTCACACAAGGGCAAAATGGGTTGTGTTTGGTTGAACTGCATATTCTTTGGATATGAAGTGGAATATAACCAACCTTGTACAAAGCATTCTCTGTAAGAGAAGGTACTTTGATGACTGCTTGTGATGCTTGGGAAATGTAAAGAGTAATAGAAATAGCAAAAGACAGTTTGCTTTCCCAGGCATCCTTCTTTCTCCTGCACTGCCTTGCCCTCCCATTTCCCTTCCTTTCTGCCTGTCTTCCCTGCAGTCACGCTAGCTCCCTGTGTTGTTTTTTTGCATACCTTCGCTCTTCGTAGTGCTGGTAACACTCCTGTTACATCCTCTGGGCTGGGGGTTTGTTTGCTTCCCTTTTGGACTAGTGTGCCAGTGCTGCTTCCATTGTGGGAGTACATGGTAAGCTGAGAAGAGTTTACATCATTTTAGAACTTGTGTGTGACTTAGTAGATTAGTTGAGAAGGTCACACACTGTGGTGTTCATTTCCTAAATAGAAAACCTCTTCTTAAACATTCCCTCAAGCCTGATTTGAGTCTCGTGTGTCCCACATTATTCTGGTTGTTCTTTTCTATACTGTTCAAAGGCTGTTCTCTCTGTCTTCAGAGCTGCTGCTCAGTGGTGGATGCTGCATTCGTGATTGAATCTCTGCAGTAAACGCAGTACCTGTCCTGACTTGTGCTGTACCTTGAAGTGAAAGCCACAGGGACTGTTCAGAACTTTCCACCTATTATTTCATTTTGGTTCGTTGCAGTGCCTCTGCTGTGTGACACTCAGTATTCTGCATGTATCTGCATCAAGCTGCATTCTCGGGCAGTTATGCCAAGCCTTTGGCTCTGTTGGAGCTGGCTGCGTTCTCACTACTGTTAAGCCTTTCAATTAGAAGAATCTTGCAAGTTTATGTTGGCATTCAAGCTGCTTTGTGCACTGGGTGCTGAAGCACAGCATACAGATGGAATGGAACTGATGGGTTGGGTTTTTTAGGGATCTGATTACTGTTTTTACTGAAGTAACCAGCTGCATCCCCCAGCCTTATGTGGGGTTTTTCGTGTAGTCTGCAATAAAACCACGCTGCAGGGTGAGGGATTCCTGGAAGGGGAGAGTTGAACTGCTTGACTGATTTGCTACTGAAGTGTTCTGAAAACATTTTGTAGCACACATTTCTGAGCCCTGGTTTACAACTTGCAGACAATGAACTGCACAAGCTGTGGTGAAGGTACCAGCGGGTTGTCGGCAGAGGGCAGGAGTCCAAGGGCTGTGGAGCTTTTCTTTCGTGGAGATTCTAATTGTTCGTTTCTTCTACTGACATGATTCTTTACTTTTTTTTTTCCTTCTTCTTCTGTATTTGTCTTTTGGCTGATAGCTTCATGGTTGCTGAGGGAGCTGCTTTTTCACTCTGCAAAGTGTGTTTTCGGGTGACCTTGCAGAGGAGGTGCAGTCCGGGCTCCTCTCGCTCCATCTGCCGGCGCTGCAGGTGCAGCTCAGGGCGAGCACAGCAGCCCCAGAGCTCCCAGTGCCGGCAGCCCCTCGGGGCTGTGGGCAGGGAATGCTCCTCCTGCTGTAGCATCAGCGCAAAAAGAGTCCAGGTGCTACTGCGTCTTCTATTGGGAACCAAAGTGCAGTAAGTGGGAATTGCCTCTGCACGCTGCAAGAGTGAGTAGCTATGAGAGTTGACTTTAGTGATTCTCCCCCCACTTCTCACCCAGTTTAGGGGTTGCTTAGGTTTTTTCTGCAGTGTTCCCAGCATCCTTCCAACTTCCTATGAAATTTGAATTTTCACAGTTGTTTTAAGCATCAGTCCAGAGTTTCTGTGTGGATAGAAAATAAAGCAGCAGATTTCTGCTGCATCAGAAGGAGATTTCTCATCTGACCAGCATCCAACATGTGTGTAATTTCCCATACTGGTAGCGGGAGGAATAAATCCTAAATGGAATGGGTGGTGAAGGGGAATAGATTTGGCAGCCTTGTTCCAAAGAGAGTTGTCTGAATTTGGGATTAAGCGGGTGTATCAGAGATAGGCACCTGGTGCAGTATCTTATGTTATTGCCAGAATGTAGCTAAGTATAGGCACAGGATCAGCATTGCCAAGATGAAAGCAAATAGTTTTGTGGAGGAGATAATCCAGGAACTGCTGCATCATTCTCAGTACAGGGACTGAGGGTTGAAGGGATGGAGATGTCTAATCAGCCCCAGCTAATTCCTCAGGTGTTTTCCTTTCAGGATTGAATTTGCTGGCTGTGCTGTCACTGTTCTCTGGGCAAATAAAGGATAATCCACTTGCCACCTCCTGATAATATGAACTTCACACAGAACTAGTCCCTTTGTCAATTTTGAGCAACTCTGCTGCAAGGAAGCTCATCTTCCTATTTCTCAGAAAGATGAGACTGCAGTGTGTTGGAGAGCATGACTCTAATCTGGAAGATGTTCCTCTGTGACACGTTCATGCTGTTGTTAGCTGGGGAAATGCTTACACTCTGCAAAAGGTCTGATGCTCACAGTGACATCAGTGTCCAAGGCATTTCTCTTGTTTCTCAGAAAGGCAAAAGCTAATACAGTGAACTTGTTTACTTTGCTTTCTGCAGTGAAAAAAGCAATAAATTACTTATCTCCATGCTTTTCCAGGAGGAAACAGCATAGATTGCAACTCAGCACAAATCCATAACTGATAGAAAAATCTCATTTATTCCAGGAAGATTATCTTTTTAAGGGCAGTGCTGAATCTGGGCTATAATTAAAACAGCTTTTTAAAGAAAAAAGAAAAACAGTGGATGTTTTTCTTGTTTGATCTATTCTCTATCACTAATGACCGTCTTTTTGCATTTCTGCTATCCATTTTTAAATGGGTGTGAGGAGTTAGCTGTGTATTGCATAAAGGTAGCATTACCTGAAAAAATAATTAAGATGATCTTGAAATTAAGGAAATCAGTTTTGAAAAGAAGCAGGTGCTTAATGGAGGTGAAACCAGCTGTGCTTCCCAGGAACGTGCTTGAAGCGCTTCATGGAAAAATGTGCGAGGCCTTCATGCAACACTGGAAGGAAATTTATAATAATTCAGACAAATTGCATCCTGTAAATAGCAGAGCTGGATTCATTAGGACAGGAGGCAGACGGAGAAAATATAAAACTTGTTTGTTTCTTTTTAAGGCACTATAATGCTTATGAAAAGTGTCAGCTTGCTGACAGAGAGGGAAAACCCTCCAGTGCAGCAGTAACTTCCTCGTTATTAGGTTCTCATCCGTGCTAATGAGCAGCCTCCATGAGGGGCCTTCTTGATACTTAGCTTTAGCAACTCCTGCTGCCTTTCCCTGGCATACCCAGGCTGACCTGGAAGAGCTGCAGTGCTGGGAGAGGAGCAGGGGAGGCTGGAGGGATGACAGAGCTGTGTGTGATGTGTAACACTTACTGACTTCGTTTAAGACAGATACTAGTAGGGCAGAGGCATAAATGTAGTTGGAAAAGGAGGGTGTGTAGAGTGAGGTGGGAATCATCCACCGCCTGGCTAAGGAATTATGCCCCGAAGCAGGAGGGTACTGGTGGTTGGTAGAGGAAATGCTGTGCATTATTGAAGAGAGAAGGTGAAGGCATTTTTGAGATGCTCTTACATTAGTAAGTAGGAAAAAGGAGAGGCTTTCATGCATGGAGAGAGGTAATGACAGAGAGCGGGTGGGAGCTGCGTGACTGGAATGCAGCTGTGTCCGCAGGAGGGAAGCAGAGGTGAGAGGGTTGGAACATCTCAGTATTCACACACAGCAAGGTGCTGAAGAAGGAAGTGTGGCCAACCAAAAAGGAGTGTGTAGACTGACAGAAAGGGCACATCACAGAATGCATTTAAATAACAGTACAGAGTAAGAGTGTGGGACTGTTCCCAAGTGTGCTGAAATTATAGCTGGATACTTCTAAACAGAAGACTCACTGAACATTTGCATCATGTTGAACCACAGACAAGTCTGAGCTCAGATACAGAAGCAGAAAATGTTCTGTATGAATATTATCTGTTAATGAACCTGCCTTCATCTCTTCTGCTGATCTGATTTACATTTCAGCAAAGCTTCCTTAAAAGATAACGGTGTCAAAATTCCAGTAGGCTATCCTAAGAGATTTTTAAGTATTAGTGTTCAGGAAAGGAACACCGGGCGCTTATCAGCAGTGTTTTTTCTTGAGGAGTTCTGAGGTTGCCAATTCACCTTGTGAAGTGGCAGGGGAAAAGGGTGATACGAAGGTTGTATTGGAGTCAGATAATCACAGACTTATTCAAGGAATGGAGAAAAGCTGTACAACTGCTCGTGCTTCATGGATTAAGTAATGACAGTTTTTCCTCAGCATTCGGTATTAGAGGGCAATAATCCCAGCGCAAGGAGAGGACACTGGAGAAGAGGAAAGTCAGTGGTATGGATTGGCAGGATGCCTTTGGGGGTTGCCATCTGTTGCAGCTTGCACATATCTGTAGGGTGTCATGTGGAGCAGGCAAGTGGTGGCATTAAAATGAGGCACAGACGTGGAGCAGGTTAAGTATCCGGTCACTGGAGAAGGGTCCAGGCGTGCTGGGATGCACATGAGAGGCTGAGCACGGAAAGTATGAGCCAGCACATGGATCCTCATGCATAGATCAGATTTTTGGTCTGGAACAAACCTTGGCTGATTGTGTTTTCTTGGTTTCAATGGAGTAAGTATCCCCTGTACAGTCATGGGGTTAACACAGCCTGTGTTTATAGGCAGTGTTATACAGGGTTTAAAGGGCTGACTTCTGAGATCTTGAGTCACATGGCCACACAGCCATAACTGGTATGAAGGATGTGGAGAAGTAGTTACATTTAAAATCAATGCTTTTATTTCAGGAGGCCTTTAGCAACAGGGAATTAAAAAAAAAAAAAAAAAAGAATAAAATGATAGGATATCCACTGGATAGGATAGCATTGCTCCAAGATGTTTAAAATATGATAATCTGCGATATGTATGAGAGATGGGTGATTTTGAAGAGAAAGTACTGAGGAGAGGAAGTGATTTGTGTTTGGAGGTTTCCTGTCTTGCTAGTGGAAAACTTGCTTTGAATTATGCTACAGTTCTAGGACAGCATCTTGTTACTTGAAAAACATTTTTTTCATGTGTACAAATAATAAAAAAATTCTTTTGCTCAAAACAAGCTTGAAATTCCCTGTTTGCCCAGGCTTCTTCACACCTTTATGCTTTCTTTGATGTCATGTTTTTCTAGAAACCCTCTCCTAGGTAATGCTTGCTGAACCTTACTGCAAACACCCCAAAGGCCTCCAGACCAACTGCAGTGACTGCAGATGAGTCATGTTGACCAGAAGTTGCTTGTGTCATCCTACACTCACCAAGGCACTTTAGGGGTCCAGTTTTTTGTTCACATAATCTGAACAGCACTTTGAGGTAGTGTGCCTGGCCAGTCCTTTAAGCAGATGCTTGGCATAGTCTGCCCTCATTGATGCAGTGTGTCATGTAACACATAGTGAAGAAAGATAAAAATGCTTCAAATTGTGCAGCAACTTGCAGTGCTGGAGTTCTTGCCTAAGACCCTCTTTTTAATGTGGGTAGATGGATAAATCCTAATGCTATGGATAAGGAAATGAGGACACAATGCTACTGTCAGTTCCTCAGCATCACAAAAGGAAATCCTTGGCAGAGCTGGGAGTAGCTCTCATTCGCCATGTGCTCAAACTGTACAGCTGATACAGTGACTCTGGGGATCTGCAGTGAACAGATGTGGCTGTCACTGTCTCCCCATGTGGGACAATGTCGGTTTATTTCTGTGCTGAATATTTGAACTGAGGTCAGTGTTTCTTCTTGCCTCTCACAACTGGGGATTCTGGTCCCTGACATCCTGCCTCTTCCTTCTGTCCCCTGCGTACGTGCTGGGCGTGGCTGACAGGATGGTGTAGCTCACTCTCTTTGGCCCTACTCTTTGTGTCTTTAAAGGTATTGAGAGAGATTTGAACAAGGACAGGAGTGCAAGGTGAATTTGCAGCCCAGTCTAGAGACGCAAAGTAAGAATTGTTGCAGGCAAAAACTGTCTGTCACTTTGTCATACATGCGTGCATAGCACAGGCTCCAGAAAGAACCGTCAACCTCAGGACGAGCAAAGTGACCTTCAGCCCAGGTGAACATTCTCTGCATGAGTTGCTGTCTCTGCCATTTCCGGCAACTGTGGATAGAGTGTCCTGGACATGGCACAAGCTCTTCTTTCTGTGGTGTAGCATCTTTCACTTGACTGTTCTCTTACGTGATTAAATAAAGGTATGTGTTTATTCATACATTGTGTTCTCTGCTTCTCTTGCTTCTGTTCTCCTCTTGCCCCACCTGCAGGCTTTGAATTACTGTACCAGCCAGACGTGGTCCGACTGTACCTCTCCATCCTCACTGAAAGTCAGAACTTCAACACTCTGGAAGCTGCAGCAGGGGCTTTGCAAAATCTTAGTGCTGGCAACTGGACGGTGAGTGCAGTCTTCTCTTCAGTCTTTTTGTTTCCTTGCGGTAAGTAAAGAGCAAGGGCATGTCCCATTGTAAGTGCACTGTTACTTTGTGCATTTGTATCTCCTTTAAAAAGGAAAGAAGTGGGAATGTCAAGGAGATTATTTCCATTGACTCATTGATGTTTTGCATCTTCTGGATTGGTGATATTTACATAGTGGGAGTGGCACTGACCTCTTGACCATTTAACCATAAGCAACTTCTGCTACTTCGACCACTTAACCATTGCTTTGTCCATTCAGAAAAGCCTGGTATTAGATAGCTAAGTGTCCTGAATACTTAATTTGTTGGATTGTCAGTTTGCTGAGGAGACTGCAGTCCAATACCTTCTGTGAAGCATCCCCAGCACTAATCAGGCAGTCCTCTCAAAGATTTGCCTGTTCACCTCTAGAACCCCTCAGCAAAGTGGGACTGATCAGCAGCCTGAGGGTCAGCAGGGTGGTTTCACAGCTGCCTTGAGCACAGCTTATTTTAAGTAATACAAGCTTATTTTAAAAACAATCATGAAACAGAATAAAAGCATGAAACTGGAGGAGGAGGAAGATAACAGAGGGATGTTTTCACACCAAGGTGTGTACAGAACAGATGCTGGTGGATGATGCTCCTTCCTTCTGTTCCTGCCCTCTTTCCCCAGAAGCTGGCTTAGCTGTAGGATGAACTTGTACATCCTTTCTTCCTTGGTGCTTGGTGAACTTGAATGATGGGTTAAGGCAATGTGATATTATATCAACACATACAACCTTCTTTGCAGAGAAAAAATTGGGTTACAGTGCTGAAAGAAACGCCAGGGACAAGGAAAGGGCAGGTATATGAACTCACAATGCTTGGTGTTGTTTCTTTTCCCTCGTGTGTCCTGATCAGTGGTCCACCTACATCCGTGCGACGGTGCGGAAGGAGAGGGGGTTGCCAGTGCTCGTGGAGCTGCTCCAGTCCGATTCGGACAAGGTTGTGAGGGCTGTGTCCATCGCCCTGAGAAACCTTTCCATGGATCGTCGCAATAAAGATCTCATAGGTATCTTCTGAACTTTTCTAACCAGGCTGGGATCTTGGAGACCCTTGACAAACCTTGCTTTTTCTGTCCCTTGTGCTGAGGATTCATTCTCTCTGCAGTTTCCATCCACACTATCTGGGATTGCCCTGTAGCCACCCAGTGGGGGGATGTCAGCTCAGAATGTATTTCCAGCCCACTCAGACAAGCTGTGGCTTGAGGGAAATCTCTAACTTGGGAGTAAAATTAGGTGTAGATTTTTGCAGGAGAGGAGTGTGTGTAGGTGTGCAGAAGGCTGGGTGGGTTAAGAGGCTTCTTTTCCTTAGCTCTGGCTGGTGTGAGACTTGTGCTCGTAGTCACACATCACACAGATTGTGCTCCGTAGGCCTACCTGCTATTCCAGTTAGAGTGGGAGTCTGGCCTTTGGCAGGCTGAGCTGTCCTCGGGGAGTGCAGGGAGCTCTAAAGCTGTACCTTTGGTTTTTTTGCTTCCCCCTTCCTTCCTCATCGTTTTGCATGGTGGGTACTTGTAGAGGCTGGACACCAAGGAACTTAATCTTCAAAGTGGTGTTCAGCTGTGCTCTAGTTCCTGTCCAAAGTGATAAATAACATTCGCCTACCTGTAGGCAGAAATCTTGAAGATTCAGCTGTGAGATGAGTTTTCTTCTAGATGACTTCTGTATTTAACTGAGGTATTTGTTTAAACTGTAACCTTGTCAGGCCAGGAAATACTGGTTACATGTTTAGGGCCGTCACTGAAGTTGATACTGGCAAATAGCAAGGTGCGATTCTATCTCAATATGTGAGATTCTCTTTTTAATAGTTCAGAGGTATAGCCAGGCAGATGGTACAGATGGATACCTGGGCGTGATAAAGTCCAGATTCCCTGTTTTTTCTCCATTACCATACATGGAGAAGGCTAACTGCACCCAGGAGGAAATACTCCTACCTTTGGTGGAAGGTTAATAAATGCATGGCTGCACACCTTGCCCCAGAAGGCCTATTAGAAGGCTAAGTAGAGTAAGCCATGTGCGTGTATTAGCATGAATACGTGGCATTAGCAGCAACTCCTGGATGCTTTTTTGCCTCAGGCTTTGCAAAATATGATAGATTCTGGCTGTGAAATTCTCAATAAAAATGGCTTTTTCCCCTCCTCAATACGTTTTAGAATCTGTGATGAAGGACTTTATCTTAGCTTTATCAGCTGTCAATCACCTTGAAATAATGAATGATAAATACCCTGTGAAGTTACAGTCTTGAGGTATAAAACACATGCATTATAAGGATTTTTTTGACTTAGCAAACATCACTGACTTTTATCATTCAGGATGGGAAGCTGAAATGATTATTAGGCCTGCTTAATGGTATCTCTTCCCCTTATCTAGGTAGCTATGCCATGGGTGAGCTGGTAAGAAATTTGCCCAGCAGGCAGCAGAGATCTGCAAAGAACCTGGAAGAGGATACAGTGGTTGCAGTGTTGAACACCATCCATGAAATCATTACTGACAGCTCAGAAAATGCAAGGTCTCTTATCCAGACGCAGGGCATTCAGAAGCTGGTAGCTATCAGCAAGTCAAGGTAAGTGACAGTTGGAAGCAAAATGCATAAGAACTCCTTGCAAACATGAAAATGTCACTATCAACAGCAGCTTTTGCTTTGTGAAAGTATTGGAGCATCCCAACCTTTCAGAGTTGTAATTTCAGCAGTTAATATGTACAAAGTAAAAACAGCCAGAACCTTTAAAAGGTTTACTTGGTGAAAAAGGTAATTAGTGAGTCACTTCAGTCATGTTAAGACATGCTCCTTCCTTGTCAGAGACATCTTAGCACTGTGTATACACTTATGAGGCAGCATTTGCAGTGAAACCACAATCTTTGGTTTTAGTTTGGGAGACTTCTTTTCTGTGGCAGCGTTCCATTTCTGGAATGCCAGTGATTAAATCTGTTTCTTTCAAGTGAAATGGTTAATGATGTGCAGTAATTGTTCTGGCTGAAGGGCTGGTGGTGGTGATTTGAAGTGACAGATTTTCTTCCATTTAAAAACTGTTCTGACTGCTGTAGAGGAAACTTTGTGTAGTTCAGCCAGTTAGACATTGTAGGTGTGTTTGCTGCAAACTTTTGGGAGAGTGGCTGAAGTAGCTTTCTTGAGTTGTATTGTTATAAAATATGAGCCACCAAAAATCTAGGCCTGTTATATATTATAAAAGGTGTCTGTGTAAAGAATGGATAAATTTTCCTTTTCTTTTTAAAAACAGCTTTTTTTTTTTTCCTGACACAGATTACTTTGTAAGGTATTTTAAAGCATGGTGCAACTTCATTGAATTGTGAGGAATATATGTACATTGGGGTGAAGGTTTGAAAAGTAGCTTAGAACATGGTTTTGGTTTGATCCCCCCCGCCAAATAAATGCAGGCAGGATGGAATCTATCTGTTCTTTGTTAATAACAGCTACAAGACAAAAGGATCCTTCTGGCCTCCTTGCTTGTCCAGCAGTGCATGTGAAAACACAGAAATATGCAAAACATTTTCATTTGTTTTTGTCAGCAAATACTTACATCTATAAAGAAGTCACTGAATGATTTCATATATATCCCATAATTTATAAGTTCAAATAATAGTGTATGGAGTATTAGGTATTAACATACAAACAGTCTGACATTGCTTGACACTTAAGCTGTAATTTTATCTTGCAAATCAGCCAGTCTCCCAGAGAAACAAAAGCAGCATCTCACATTCTTCAGATGATCTGGAGCTATAAAGAACTACGAAATGCCCTTCAGAAGGATGGGTGGAACAAGTCACACTTTCAGGTAAAGGTGCTGGGTCTTAAAATTAGTTCTGGAAATGCCTGAGTGGAAGATGTCCTAACTTAGGCTAATATTGCAGTCTGTAGATCTTGGTCTGCGCTTCTGTTCTTCCAGGTGAGAGCACAATGGATTGTACCCTGCTCAGTCACACCATCCTGCATATACTTGCTCGCTGTGCTTTGCTATGGTCTATGGAATGTAGCTCTTAGGTTTGGGGAGTTTGCTGTATTGTACAGGCCAAATGCCCTGATCTACTGGAGGAAGTGTTAACATGTCTTGTTGTAGTTGTGTCTCATTTGAAACATTCTGTACAGCAGCATAGGGCAGCCACCTCTGCTTGACGTGCAGCCTCCTCACCTTTTCTTGTGGAAGGGTTTTGCTCCTTTTACAGAGCAACAGTGCTGCCATTGAGATAACGGAGAAAACTCCTGCAGCAAATCTATATGAAAGTAAAAAATACTCCAATTCCATATTATCAACAGAAGGGGGGCTTAGGAGCATTCTATAAGCTCTCTCCATGCTGTTGGTTCATTTGTTTTTGTTGTTCACTTTTCATGAATTTCAGTTTGGTGCTTGAGTGGTTTTTGTCTCGTAGTCTATTTCTGCAGCTCCAAAGGGCTCCAAAGGTACTGCTGGCAGGTCTGGCTACGATGACAGCACTTTGCCTCTGGTAGATAAAAGTCAAGGTCAGTTCTGCTCTTTGTCACTTCTCATATAGTGCTTTACTTGTTTTCTGGATTTGCTATGACTGTGCTACAGCATGAGGGGGTGAAAATACATTATTTGTGTGGTGATTTTTACACCACAGTCCCAAAATGATCAATTCGTATTACCTGGAGATGGATAGTATTCCTTCCCTTATAAAATGTACACTGCAGATACTGTTTCCTCAACTTGGATGCAGTGTTAGGAGTTAAGTCTTCCTGATTTGACTGAAGTGAGGTTGACCTTAGTCCAGCTCCGTTTTGGGATCTTTCCGGTTTTTAAATAAATGTGCCCATTTTGGGGCTTCTTCCTCTTCTGTGCAGGACTTTTTATGGGAGATGAGTTTATTCAAGCTCCAGCTAATCCTGTCAGTGCTTTCTCGTGAGGCACAGCCTCACAGTGCAGCACCAGCTTTGACTTCACCATGATTGCTGTGTCTCTGAGTCTGGCTCTGGTTGCTAAGAGCAGGGTTTGCCTGGCGCACTTTCTCTGGTTTAACTGCAGGTTACTGCAGAAACAACAGCCCCACACTGCCCTGCCTGTTTCCACCTTCCCTGTCTTTGATCAAACCTGGTGCATTATGCAGAGGATGATTTGGGTCAGTTTGCTGATGTGACAAGAAACCTGTTTTCTTTGTGGATTAGTATTTTGTTGGTTCAGCAGGTTGCTGGATTGGATTGTGTGCCATGAGAAGCTGTGCCTTCACTTATTTTCTTTCTCTTTTATTCTGGAGAAACCAAAGAGAAGCTTGTTAGTAGTGGTAGGTACTCCAAAGCAGAACTGTGGTTTCTGTTGGAGAAAGTTCTATATTATAGTGCCAAAGCAGAAAATACATGGATTATGTGTGCTCTCTGGAGAGCTTGATTCAGACTTCCCTTTCTGAATGGGTAATGGTTGAATAGTTTGGGATTTTTTTTACAATAATCTCTGCATTCAGTACTTTGTGGACCTCTCTGGTTCTGTGACTAATTTAAAACTACCAGGTTTTGAGAAAAGCAAATGTAACTCAAGTTGTTTCAATGCTTCTGTTTTCTAGATAATGAGAAGTCTGGGAGTCGTGATATGATACCTATGGATGAACTTGGCCCAGGTAAATTCAGTCATAGATCAAACTCTCTGTCTGTTCCAATAGAGCACACTGTCACTCACAGGAAAGTTCAGCTATTTCTCTAGGAGATATTATTTCAGATGGATAAAGCTGACATTTAAAAACAGAACATTACCTCACAAAAGATTGGTCATTGTCTTTTTTTTTTTCTTTATATACACGTAGCGTATACACACCAATTTCTCAACTGCTTTATACATATATTGGAGATACACTGACCCAGCTTTCATTCTGGTCTTTGGTCCCTGAGGTAGCTGCATTCTGTGTTACAGATCTGGAAGTCTGTGGGATTCAGAAAGGAAAAATAAAAAGAGTTGAAAATTTACTTCAGTGCTTGTGTTTAAATCTGTTCTGTCTTTGTTTTAGTAAATAACACCAAAAATAAGTTATTGTGTGTGATATTCCTGGCTCTACTTTCCATTTGACTGCAACTAAATGTGTCTGGCTTTTCCTCTAGACTGAGAAGAGTCACTGACTGTCAGTGATGTGCTTTGAGATTGATTCTATGGTGTTAAACTTGTAGAGGGGTTTTCTTCTTTACCAAGGCAGATAAAGATGCTGTGTGGTCTCTTGAGAATTTGCTTTACTTCTTCCAGTTGATGTTATTTTTATTTAAATTCACCTATATTAATGCCTCCAGATCAAACAGTTTGATATACTGCTATTAGTAATTGTAGCTGAATAACATAGCAAGTTAGAGCCAAGCAAAAGCAAAGCACAGAAAGTAAAAGAACGGGTATATATTACCTTTTGTATTGTTGGAAGAATGAGATGCCACCTGCCACAAATCAACTGTCCATATGTATTTTGCCTTAGGGAACACTGAAACATTTGTTTTCACAATGGAAGAAAATCTCTTCAGATAGGATTGCCTGGCAGGAATAGCTGTGTGCTGGCAGGTGCTGCAGAATGGGCAGTGCTGATTGTTTATAGTCTCAATATTAATTGCTGCCTTATGCTCTCAGGAGTTACTGGTACAGCCCTGAGTACAAAACGAAATGCAAATTCACAGCATATGTATAGCATCAGGCAGATTCTCTGGGCCGTGCTGTTCTCCAATCTTTTTATCACCTTTAGAAGATGAAATCTGTCAAGTTTTCCTGATCCCAGCTCTTGGATTCCTTTTACTTCCAATATGACTATAACTTCGTGCTATTTCAGAGGTCAGCTGAAAAGAGAACTTAATCAATCCAGTTTACTATCCTTGATTCCAGGGAACTGGAATAACAGTGTTTTGTCTTATGGGCATACTAACATGAGAGAGCTACTCTAGACTATATTTTCTCATCTTAACTTCACTGTGGACTGTTATATTCTGGAGTTTTTGTTCTTTTTCCACTCTCGAATGAACTGGTAGATACATGGAGCAGAACACCAACATGCAGTCTGTGGGTTTGTGCTTCCAGTAAACAGTTTGGTTATTTCCCCACATGCTCCACCCCAGAGCCCACAGGAAAGACCAACCTCTCCTATGGTTGCAAAGAAAATGCATGACAGAGTACCAGAGAGTTTCCCTGCATCCCAGATGGTGGTTTTGTTTCTTTTTTAATTTTTTTTTTCCAGAAAGTCATATGCCCTGGTTTCAGTTGTGTGTTTTTCCCTTGTCTTATTCTTCTGACTTCACTTGCTCTAAGATCTTTCTGTTTTATATTCACTTTATATTCTTTTAGAGAGTTCTTCCCTGTCTCCAGCTTTGTGTTTATTTCATTTAATTCAGATGCTTCCAAGTTGCATAGTTATCTTTCTGCTGTACTGCTATGGTACTGAACTGTAATTGTCTCACACATGTCAAAGTGAGCCAGTGCAGAATTCCATGGATTTCCATGCCACATATGTTAGAGGTGCCCATCCATCAGCCAGGTCCTTCCAGCCCGGTGTTCATTCCCTGCAGAGTACAGGACTGATGGTTCCAGAACATCCTCACCTGTTTGCCACTCATCTATGGGCTCTTCTTACGAGGGTTCAGGCTGTCCTGGTGCCTGGGCCTTTCCTGTTAACCCACATAGGCTCTTGTTCAAGATCACAAAAAGAAAATTGCTGTTGGTGTCTCAACTTGTTTGCTAATGCTGTGGGGGTCATCCTTTTCTACAGAGGAAATCAGTTTGCTGCCAGTGGTTAGGGAGGCAGAAAGATACGTTCCCCATCAGCTGGCAGTACTAGACCTGTCAGATCCCTGCTGTGTCGGGCAGTGGAACAGCCTGGGAAGGGTGTGGATATGCTGGGAGATGGAAGAAAACCTGTATTACGAGTTACCATGGGATGCACAGCTCTGTCAGGCATTCCCAGCTCCAGGCAGGCTGGAGAGCAGCAGTGCTCACTCTTACCGTGTGCCTGGGGCCCTGAGCCTGAGCTGTCTGCAGAGGCAGCAGAACTGTGATCTCCAGTCTGTGCCAAGTCCTCTAAAACTATGTGTGCCTCAATTAACCTGCAGTCACTCAGACAGGAGTGAAATTCACCTCCTCAGACTGGAAGGTGAAATTGTTCAGACCAGAGACACAGTTCAGATGCCTGTGTCCTCCATGCCCGTCTTCAGGTGTGACTTTTCCTTTCTCCTCCTCGTCTTCCTCTTTGATGGGTCTAGAGGTTTGATCTTTTTAAGTTGAGAGCTGTGTGAGGGCACAGATGGAGTGACTGTGGCAGGCATTTATTTGGTCCTGTAATTTGTGATGACATAAAAATGTTGCTGTAGACTGAGTGGGAGATAGAGAAGCAATAGAGACAATAATAAGCAGAAAGCTGAGAGAGAAAAAGTAAACAAGCCATGAATGAGATACTCCTCTATTGACCAGTGTAACTTTTGTCTGTGCAAGAGATTGTATTAAGTCAGAATAATGCACTTACACCTTGGGGCAGTAAGGTATGTATAGATTTTCTTTATGCCACAGAAGCAGTTAGTTCTGATCACTTCTTAAGAGTGAATCTGAAACATGGGAGAAGCAGCATTTCTAACTTCCTTGCAGAGCCGTGATCCTCGGGGCAGTGAGAGGTATTACTTCTCTGATGCAGCCTCCTTCAAGACATTTTTCATTTTATTAGATCAAATCATGAACTCCCTATCTCTGCTGCTGCTTTTCTTGACAGAGCCACTGCACAGTGTGTGGTATTTGGACACATGACCCACTGGTGCTGGTGTGTGTGCAGGCCAGGGGCCTGCAGGATGAATAGCAAAATGTGTTGGAACTTTAGATACAAAGTGCAAAATTCTTGAGTGTTCTTCATTGTCAGATTACTGCCAGTGCAAAAGTGGGATTTTTCTCATGCTGAGGTGTCCTAGCTAAGCATGGGGTTTTTAATTTTTCAGTAGTATTAAAGATCTGGTTTGCTTTTTTATTTTTTATGATTACAGTCTTTACTAATGACCTTGCTCCCTGGGAAGTATCCCAGCTGCCATCCTTCACTTAGTGGCTGTTGCTTTCTGGGGGGGTAGGTTAAAGGTTTCCACTGTATCTTAGCAATTGCTTTTAAAAGTGTTTGTGGATCACCCATGATGATGGCACTGCAAAAATGCAAAGTTATCCATTACATCCTTGTGAGTACAACTACCATGAGATTGTAAAAAGCTACCACCCAGTTGCTGCAAGTTTGAATTTCTGTTTTTCCATCACTTAATACATACTTATGTGAACTATTTTTCCTAAATAAATGATGAATCTTTAGATTAGGACATAGGCATGAACATTGCTAGTAGACTGTCATTTGAAAGAGAATTCTGTATCACTCATGCATTCCTCCACAAGTGCTGGCTGGGTAGCTGGGTGCAGCTGTTTTTTTCTTTTTTTGTTCAAAAGGAATAGCTAAGAGTGTCAGGCATTTTCATTGTCAACAAGTAGAAGTTAAGTGCTGTGTAGCAAATACTTCCATGCTTTATGACCTGTGAACTACATGTATAACTCCAGAATTCTTCAGTTATTTTTGGTCAGCATGGTTAAATAATCTGTTGCTGCCATTGATGTCATAAATCCATTCTGCCTCAGGTGCTTGTTTGCAGGTCTGTGTGCACTTGGGTTTGAGGTACATAGAACACTGCAGCTCTTCTCAATCTGACACGGCTATGTGTGCAGTTGTCATGTGGGCAAACAGTGCCACGGAAAACCCCACAAATACATCACTCACTTTTTCTTAATGACCTGTTGCAGGCAAGTAATAGACCAAGAGAGGAGCATTTTGATAGTTTATGTAAAACCTTCTCGTGGTATTCTGAAAACCCAGTTTGTCAGGACAGGAAAACATTAATGATCCCTCAGTGACATAGGGGAAGACAAAAGCCTACAGGGAGCTATAAATTTGGGTGTCATTTACTCCAGATTACAATGCTGTCAAAGCAGAGCAGGTGAGGATCTATTTGTCACTGATAATAAGGAAAATTTGATGCATCAGGAAAATAAATTAGGTTTTGCATTGTCTGACAATGATTCAAAGCAAAGGTTCTGAAATAATTAGAGCTATTTCTTTATAAAACCTTCTCACAGTTTTCTTCCTTGCGTTCATCATGCTTTCATGCTCTCCCTTAGTTGTCAGGAAAGAAGAAACAACAGGTGCCGCTTCGTAATGAAAGACAGCCCAAGCACAGCAGGGTTTGCATTGAGATTTCTTCCAACTCGACAGGCCCTTTTTCTCAGTGCTCTGATGGGGACTCTTCCAAATTATTGTCATGTCCTGCTAGTAGTCAGGCTCAGGAAAAGTGGGAACAGGCTGCAGAATGTTCAGAGAATGAACACAGCCAATTAATCAGGCTGCTAAGCAAGGAAGGCAGGATTTGGGCTGAATTTGGAGCTCATTAGCCACAGGGCATGAGATGACAACTTGCTGCTTTCCTTGGGCACACTAAAAAGTGCAGCAGGCTGGGATGAAAACAGTGCTGCTTGCTAATGAGTGCCAGCATCTGGCAGTGCTATAAAAAGAAGGCTTCTCTGTTTGTTTTTAGCTGGTAAAAATGAAATTTCAGAGCTGGAGCACGTGAGAAGCGGGCTGCCAGCATCTTTGGGTTGTGGTGGTTTGTTTTCCTGTTCCTTTGCTGAAGAATTCTGCTTGCATCAGCTCTGTTTCCGCTCTTGTTTGTGCTTCATGCCTGACTGTCATGTTCTTTCTCCTCAGATGGGTATTCCACCATCGACCACCGGGACAAGGAGCGCAAGTACAAGACCAGTGATAACACAGGGGATGCCTCTGAGAAAGAACCTTTAAAAGTGAGCTCCCTCTTACTGCTGAGTGCTAGTTAGTGCCTTGGAAAGGAAGGGACTTGAGTGTCCTCAGCCAGAAACATAGGGTAGTTACTCACCAGGGGGCTGTAAAGGGCCTTTTTTTATTTCGCATAAAGGCATTATTTTGTAATTTAACACTTGGCTAACTAGAAAGAAAAACAAAATGCTGCTTTCCAGTGCAGGAGCAAATGTAGGTAGTTGCTATGCTCCTGTAAATGGATGAGGTTGTAGAAGTAGGAAGTGTTCGTTCTGTCACCCTTGTCCAGGCAGCATTCCCTGGCTCTGAGCTGTGTAACTGTGCTCAGACTTTGTTCTGACAAGTCTCTTCAGAGTGTTGTGCTGCTTTATTGTCTTCACCACGAGAAATAGGTGTGATCTTGTGTGTCCATGTCCAGCAGTGTGGTGAACAGTACTCATTTCTGCAACACTCATTCACGGATAGTGGACCATGGCCATGGGACAGGGAGATTGAAGAGGAAGGAGAGACATGCACAGTTATGTGTGTGCCTTCTAAATACAAATTTATACAACTTTCAAATTAAAAATAATTCTTACTTCACAAGGCTTTTTGTATTGTAGGCTGTGTGCAAATGTGGCTCAGTAAGCTCTGTGTAATTTCTGTTGCATTGCTGTACCTTTTCAGTGACCTTTTAAAAAGTCTGGTAATGCTGTGGCCACCAGTTTTCCCTGGCCTTAAAATAAGCTTGGGTTTTCCCCTGGGGGAGTAAATTTGAGAAGGAAAAGGAGGATTCATTGAAATAGGAGTCAGTGCTAGGAGACACTATTGCTAGTCTGCAGAAGGCTGTCCTCAATAACCTTCATCACACTGTTGATAATACCAAAAAATCCTGGTGATTTCTGTTGAGTGGAAACAGTTAAACTTCAAGCAGTTGAAAGGCAAATCCACCATCATTGAACAAAGGAAATTAAAAAATATTATTTGGAGAAAAGTACTTCCATACATGGTGAACTAGGAAGATGTCCTGCTGCACCAGCCTGCCTGTTTTAACTTGCTGGTCAGGCATTTCCTGCTGTGTTCTGCCTTTCCATGAAGGTATGCCCTGGAGAGTGGCTTCAATCTGCCTGGACTTTTTAAAAGCTGATTAGTGCAGACCTACAATGTGTCCCCCTCGTCCAGTTGGCAAGAGATGGCTCTGCTTGAGCCAGTATCAATCAAATAAGCTTTCTAGTTCCCTCATCACAGTTCTGGTATGCTTTGCAAGGATACAGCAGGACTGGATGCAGTAAGTTATATAAGAATGTTGATCAGTAGGAGCTTGGCAGAAAAAGTCTTTTAAGGAAAATAGGCTAAGGTAGGAACATTAACAGGTACTTACTATTTTTGCCACTCAAAATTCATTAAAGTGGTCCAATACAACCCTCCAAATAGCCATAACTCCACTGTATGACTGAAGTGAAGCATAACCAGAGTTCAGCAAGTGGCTGCTTTGCTTTTATGAGAAAGAGAGAAAAAACATTTCACTTCAACAGTGGGTGACCCACAGTCTGTGCTGCCTCTTGGTTTTGAGCAGCTGGGGGCAGCCTGAATCCAGGCTATTGTATACACCAAAGGTGTGCAGAGCCCTGCCCTCACCTGGGCAGAGCTGAGTAGCTGCTGCTTGTCCTCCCTGTGCTGCCAAACAGAAATGTGGCTGCGGGGGTTGTGGCTTGTGAGCTGTGTGAAAGCCACAGCTCCGAGGCTCAAGTGAGGCTGGGAATCCTGAGAAGTGTGGCCTTTTGGCTGTTGCAGGTGCTTTTGTCAGTATTGTGCCTTCGCTGATCTTGTTTCTTTCTCTACCACTAATTTTCCCTTATGCTATTTAAGCTGACTTGTTTGGTGGTTGTTTGATTAATCCGCTCTGTTTTGCTTTAACTCCTCACCCTGTGCTGCAGAATGACACAAATAGGAAAAACATTAACAGGAGTAACAGGGCTTCGGTGAATCTGGTGGATGCCCGTGACATTAAACCCCAGCCTGTTGACTCCTGGGTCTAATTTTGCATGCATGGTAGGTCATTTTAATGGTAATTGGGGCTAGTGAATAACTTCTCTTGTGCATGGTCTGTATAGCTGTGGAATCTGTTCAAATCTAACTGCTAACTTACAGATACAGGAAAATGCATTTAGAAAAAATAATTGGTGTTTATATTATTCAGTGTATTTTTAATGAAATTCAATCAAACACCACTGTTTGATTAAAAAATAACCTGTCAAATAACCAGGCAGAAAATTAATATTGTGAATGATTGGTTGTCAGCTGAAACATGAAATATTTCTGCTGTTAGGCCATGGGACTGAATTTGAGTAGTGTGTTCCTGCTTCCAACCATTTTTCTCCCTCTATGCTCATTATAAGGATTAGCCTGAGACTTCAGAAAAAACATATCCTTGACTATTTTTGGATGTTCCCTGAGGTTCCCACGAATTACAGCAGGAAAGCTGCTGACTGTACACAAGTTACTTTGAAAGGAGAGATGATTTTGGTTACACAATAAATAGTGACCTACAACTCCCACTTCTCATTTTCTGCTGTGTGTCACTGAAGACAGGTGCCTTTTTGTTGTGTTCTAATTGTCTGCCTTTGCCACATGCCAAGTTCCTCAGTAATGTCACTGGCCTTTCTTTGCTCCTGCCACTGCTAATCTGTGTCCTGCTGTCTTGCTCAAGTTACCCCGGTGATACCTTCTGGCACTCCGTCAGAGGATGCTATGTTTGGAACAGCAGGTGTTGTGCCCCTGGCTATGACTAAAGGAAAATTTTAGTGACTGTCATGAAGGCACTGAGCAACTTCCCTATCAGAGTGGGCAACAGACTATAAAGGCCCAAATTCCAAACCATGAACCATCATCCAAGCCCATAATTCTACATGGAAATCCCTTGCATTAGTGGGAGAGAAAACTCCCGTATATTTTTGGGTGGTGGTGCTGGATATTTTCTTCCCCTCTTTCTTTTCAATCTAATAGAAATGCCAGGTATTAGCAGATTGTTCCTGTTCCTGGGTTGGAACCACCTGCCCAGAGGAGGCTTTCAGCACTGTGAGGTGCTGTCACAGAGCGGGTCCTGGCACCGTCGGCCTCCCATGGCTGCTCAGCGCTGCATGATCTGCTGTGGTGGCTCAGGCACAGGGCTGGGATAAATGTGCGTGTGTGGTGCCTGCTCCACTCCTGCACTCTGCTCTGAGCAGTAGAGCCCTTCAGGGCCAGGTGGGGTCCTGACTTTGCAAAGTGAAGTCTGTGCTCTTTTTGTCCCAGACATACCCTTCAAGGAACCCATATGTTGGGATAGGGTGGCATCACCAGTCACTGTCCTATCACGAGGTGATGGAGATCACCAAGGCCATGTTACTGACCGGTGTTAATCAGTTCTGACTTTTATTTTGCAGGGCTAAAGTTCAACCACGTTTTTTTTTAATTGAGGGGGAGAAACAAACATTGAATCGACACAGAGGATCTCATCAGTCACCACTGCCATTCAGACTGGGAGGGCTGCAGGTTCCAGGAGGGCGTGGGGAGCGAACCCACCCGAGTGCCATCGCCGAGCGGAGCACGATGCCTTACAGCGAGACACTCTGCTGCTTAACTCCCTGACATTCCCACCAGAAACAGCCACCGCCTCCCCCGCTCTCCCTCCCACTCCTGCAAGAAGAAAAGCAAGAAAAGAGAATCCAAGCTTCCATGTAGCTGGCTGTGTTCTTAGGTGACTCTTACGTGTGGATGGTGCCAAGTTGGAGAAGTGCAGGTCATGTGGCAGCTTCACAGCGAGAGAGGAACTGCAGGATATTTGAAATGATATCGTAGGTGTAGCCATGAGGAGAATAGCACTTCTCTGGTGTGGGGCTCGTTGTTTTGGTTTTTGTTTTGGGGGGATTTCTTTTGAACTGTGACTCCTAACGTTTTTGAAGGCTTTCTGAAAAATGTTTAGATTTTCTTTACTATTCCCACAGGAAGTGCAGGAATGTTGAGTGGGTTTATTGGATTTCAGTGAAGGGAGAAAATGCAGAACAAAAACCATTAAATGCTAGTCAAATGAACTGGAGAGTGGATGACAAAATTGATGCAAGCTGTATAATCTGCTTTTAGAGTAAGCTATATCAATCACAGTGCTATATTATCATTATAATCTGGTGTACAATACTTCTGCCTTTTGAATTCTGTAATGTCTGTTTTTATTTCCACATATTGAAAAGCAGTTTATGGAAGTTTCAGTGTCCCTGGTTCAGAAATCCATGCTGCGAAATGGAGTTGGCTGGCTTTTTATTTTCATGTTCTCAGATGTTGCAATAAGGAGCTTTTACACGTTAAATGTATCATTGTTGCATTGATGATGATTAACAACTTCTTCTGCCATAGCTGTTAAGACATTGAAGGAAGTCAAGAGCTTTTTTGTAGGATGTCTTATTTTGAACACGCTGTAAACTTGAGATGGGTCTGTCACTTACATTTGATGGTAAATTTTTCACTGTTGGGTCCATGTTTGCTTTGGGCTATAGATCCTGATGAAAAATGCCACAAAGGGAACTGGTTTTGGTGTTTTAAAATCATTGTCATGGTTTCTGTGTTCCTTTGCTTTTGTTTCGAGATTGCATATTTCATTTGGCATGAAAATCACCCGTGTGCGGCGGCTCTCCTCCAGGATGCCAAGGCCTGCTTTGTGTAGGGGAATGTTTACCTCAAGAGAACATACTCTGCAAATGTGGTATCCGGAAATGCCGCGAACTAAATGACTTCAGATCACTGATCTTCTCCAGGCATTGGTCAAGGGAGGGCAGTAGATGAGAATAGGAAGCAAATGTCTCAGTAGCAGCATGAGAGGACTTTTGCTGATTTTACTTGGTTGCCACTGTTCTTTGATTGCCACATTTAGTTTTAAACAAGCTCCTAAAAATGGTGTGACTGGAAAGCACATTTTTGAATCTAGAAAATATCATTTGCGGTTTTCAGTGCCTGCCATTTCTTTTGTAACTAAAAAGGGGAAGTATCCAACAATCTCACCTCCCACAAAATATTACTGTAATAGTAACCATCTACATTTTTTGTAAAAAAAAAAAAAGAATTTAAACTTTAAAAAAAAGGCAAGTACCAAGAGCTTTGTATCTTCTTGAGTATATTAAAAATTTGACATGAATACGTATATATAAATAAATAAAGTCTATATATCTATATATATATATTGTTGTGCAGAGAATAGGTTAACAAAACCATGTAAAGTAGTTTGCAGGAGAGGGGAAGCATTTGTTGATTCAGGGAAAAAGACTGATGCCAGAAGCTGCCAGTGATTTGGATGATACGTGTGCTCTTTCGCACCATCCCTTTTTGACCCTCATCTTCCACACACATTGCAGTGTCACTTCTGGATCCTGGGGAAGGTGAAGTTGCTTGGAGCAAATCAACATAGCAAAGATTTGTTTTTTCCACCTGCATGAGAGTCCTATTGGGCCAAAGATGCTCAGCGGATCAAGGGAAGCAAAGAGAGGCACCTGTGACTATCTGTGTCGGGGCAGTGTCTCTCTGTGTAGACATAAAGTGTGGCAATGAAACCAGATACATCGTCTGACTGTATATTATATCAATGGTGCTCTTTTCATACTTGTTCTGCCAATACGCGGAGACCCTTTTAACCAAGCTACACAGAAAAGTTTTATATCACTTTTGGTTATGTACTTGGTGTATTCTTTTTGTATATGAAAGGATTTTTTTAAAAACGCTCAGTAATTAGCAATGGAACCTGCTTTGTAGCTGATTAGAACAGTGTAAGAGAAGGGCCGTGCTGTCAGTCTGTCCCTGATCTACTTCAAACCATATATTTACCAAAGGAGTCTGAGCAAAAGTTCACTTAAAATAAAGACCTGATTGTTGAAAGGAGTCTCTGCTAAGACTTTGTGGTTTAGTTATTGTGCAGATATTTCAAAGCCAGCAAGAAGTTAACAGAAACTCGCAGGAAGGGGCAAGTGAAGTGACTGGGGCCGATTATGGTCATGACTTCCACTCCTAGATATCCCATGGCTCTTAGTGGGACACTACAGGGACACTCAGAATCTGGGTTAGAGTCTACTTTGATCTCTGTAATTAATGGGCTAAAAACACTAAGGATATTTGAGAAGCGGAATCAGACTCCATCTCACTTCTCCCAGAAGTCTTTCTGGTCTGAACACTGCACCTTGTGCTAACAACCCTCCCTGTCAGCCTAGATGGCACTGGCTGCCCAGGTCATTGTAGCAAACTTTTCCTAGGGGTAAGTGTTACGGCAGCCAGCAGAGTTGTGAGCTGACAATGTGGTTTATTGCTGCAGAAGAGCAGAGGATGGTATGTCAAGAAGTTGAAAGCCAAGTTGATGGGCCAAGGCTTCCCCTAGGAATCACACCTCAAACCCCTACCCTTCCCATGCCTTACATTGACAACTAATTCCCAAGTATGTAGCAATAACCCATCCTCAACATTACTGTGGGGTTTTTTCTTAACAAACTGTTGTTTGGATGGTGAGGAAGGAAAACAGATTGGGGGGCAACTTGTATGTGAGACTATCACGTTGTATTATCAGCCCACCTGCTAACGTCCAACAGCAGGATGCCTTGATCCAGGTCTGGTGATTTAACGTCCATTTTGTGTGTGGTCAGAAGCTCACTGGTGGGATGTGTGCCCAACCCTGCCCTCGCCTCTCCCCTTGTTGGCACAAGTGTGACTGGCTGTTTGAGCTGTTCCGGGATGTGGGTGGATGAACCCGTAATTGTTGTATTTTGGCAGCAGGGATTGTATGTAAAGAAGGGAAAGCGGTAGTGTGCGTGACTAAAGCTGCAGTAGGGTCTAGAGGCTCCTGCTAAAAGGCAGGCAGTGCTTTTTAGGGCTCAGATATGTGACCTCCTCTTTTCCTGTTGGCTCCACTGCGAAAACAGGAGGGAATCTGCCTGCAAGGGGCTGGGGTAGAAGAGATTTCTACCTGCAGAAATTCTAGTGGGAGGGATGGCTGTGGAAGGAAGTGATGTTGCAAGACTCCTGCTAAAGGGGAGGAGGAAATTTGATGGCCCAGCCAGGGCTGAGATAACACAGGGGCGAGGGGGACTTCTGACAGCATGTGATTACTGAAGAATTTTTGTCCCAGGAAGGTGAGTTGCACATTTCCCAAACATTTTTACTGAGTCGTGCAAGTTCAAAAAACATTGTGTGCCAACTCCCCTAGAGAAGCATCAAGTTTAGCTGTTGAGTGTGTGAGCAGGTGTGCTTCATGACTTCCCAGGTCAGTCAGTGTGTCTGCAGAATCCAAGGAGAGTGAAAAAGGAAGACTTTAGGACATTTTGGTTCTGTCATGGATTTAAGTAGTAATATAGCCATAAATGCAACTCAAGATGTGTTGTCAGCTTGAAATGGTCCCCAGGGAGCAGCTTGGGCAGCCACAGGTCCCAGTCTTCAGTGTCTTCTGACTTAACTGCTGCCTATCCCAGATCTACTCTCACACACTCAGACCTTCCAGTTCTGAATGCGCTTCTACCAGGGAAGGAAATCTGGTCTCTGTTGCCAAGATGTCTCAAAAGGGACTGACCTGGGGACTAGGAACTGACCTGCTGTCAGTGACACATGAAGAAAGCAGGGGTGGCATGTGTGTTACAGCAGTTTCTTAAGTTCGTGCCAGCTCCAAGGAGCAGTTTCAGTAATGCTTTCTAGCAGGAAAGCCTTGTGCTAGGCAAAGAAGTTTTCGCTCCTAGAGCAGTTCCATGAGACTGAAGGTGCTGAGTTACCTTCTGTTACCTGCCTTAAGGTTGAGCATAGGCTCAGCTACCTGTGAGAGAGGTGCACGTGTCAAACCCTCGAGTAAGCAAAGCTTTAGAAGCCAAATGGGCACATAGGAGTGGTTATAGCCTCATCTGCTGAGCGACTGCTGGCTCAGTGAAACCTACAGTGTGCCAATACCTACAGCCAGCAGGTTTGTGCTGTTGGGGTGGAGTTTTTGAAGGTGTTTATATAGGCATAGTTTCTTGCAAAATTTCTTTGTTACGATGCCCCTAAAATCTGGTGTTTCCTTATCTTTGACAGAGAAATTCTCTGATTTACTGGTACAGTAACTAACCTAGTGCATTTAAGGGGGAAGGTATTATGAGCCTTTGTTTTCTGTCTTAAGTTTGACATCAGGGTAGGATGATCTGAAGTCCAAGATAAGGAGGAAGATAGTGCAGATACTACAAGGCCTGCCAATGTGGTTCTTACTGTTCAGAAAAAGCAAAATAACTAGACTAAGAAGCTTACTGGTAATTAGTAGCTAATGTGTTTGTAACTATCATGTGCCTTAAAATTTTCATGGTAGGAGAATTAAAAAAAATCAACAATGTGTTTTCTGTAATACTGCTCAACATTCTCTCTGTAGTTTAGACTGGTGGGATTTTGCATTGTATTTACACTGTACTATAAACTGAAACACTTAGAATGGTTTGATTTTACAAGTATGGAGAGGAAAAAAAAGGTGGATTATGCTTTTCATAGAACAAATGTTACCGTGACAGAATGTATTATTATTATTATGATAGGATCTTTCCATAATGCAGACAAGTAGAATGCTTGTTAGAAACCAGGTATGTAGGATAACAATTTGGTGTGTTTTCAATAAACCATGCCTGGAAAGAATACATGTGCCATTGGTTATCTTTTTGTTACATCAGGTATCTCAAATATTCTTTGGCTTTTGCAGCAGCAGTTTTCTGTGGCAAGGGATTATTCAATCCTAGCTCAGGTCAATGCTCTGTGTTAGCAAAAGGTCAACGGTAATGAGGGCAATTGAAATAGCCTCTAAACGAGTAAAGCTGAACATTTTTGACTCATTGCCATATGCTGGAGTTGTAGCACGACCCTGGACTGTAGATCATAGTGTTTTTTTCTTTTTTTAATGTGCAAGCGTATTTCTGTGGGAAAGACATCTGCACCACTGTTCAAGGGCCAGCATGTTTGTGAGCACAGAACTTGCCAATAGCTTTTCCATTTGGGAAGTTTCTAACCTTCCCCAACTAAGTCAGAAAATCCATGTAACTTTACATTTCTGAAATGTGTGCAAGTATTCTCCTAAGCGTGTAAGAATAACAAATTGTAGCAATATATGATGTTTGGTTGACATGAGAAATTGCTACTTTGAGGATGTGCCAAATTACTTGCATTTGGTACTGTGGAATGGAAGAAATCCTGACACTGAAGAGTCTGTTTATAACACCCATGTATTTAAGGTTAACAGCCAGTTACCAAGAGATCCTCTCTTGAGGACTGCCTCATCTGTGTTGGTGAGATCAGTGACTGGCACAGCTAAAGAAACCATATTCACCTCCATGCCTTCACGAAGTCTGACAAACCCCAATAAATCTCGACATAATGTTCTGCAAGGTCTTAGAGAGAGAATGGAGGTCAGGTTTTCTGTGAGAGAAAAGCTGATGAATCATTGCCTGTAACAGAGTTTGCCATATGTGAATTCCTGATTGCACCCTTCGCAGCACTGTAAGGTTCCATTTACATGCAAATGTGTGCAAACAGCACTTGGAAGGTCATCTTCAGCTTACCTTCCCTCCTTGTTTCAGATGTCATAAATGCATCCCCAGGTGTTTTGTAAAATCATCTCTGGATCTGTTCTTGCAGCTGGAGGATATAGTTTCACAAGTACTGTGATAAGATGTGGGTTCATGGGCTTAGCATCTTGCACCTTAGTGTCCTCATTCTTCCACTGCAGGGAGGAGTCTGATTTTCCCTTTGTGGATGCACTAATGTAGCAATGAATAGCAGATGCTGTGGGTAAGGTACTGAGCTAAAACAAATACGTTGTTTTTACAACTGACCTTTTATAGCTGTCAAAATTATTTAATTTCCACCTTATCACAGGTTGGGCAAATGGAAGTGGTGAGTCCTGCAGGTGAAAGGTTAACCCAGTAACAATGGGCAAGAAACACCACTCATCTGTCTCAGGTTTCAGCAGTGTCTTGGGGGAATATTCTGTTCTCAAGGGTCTCTTCCCCAGTGTCTTACTTTGAAGATCTCTGAAGCGCAGCAGTGGCAGAATCTTGTTCTGGTATGCGCTGATGGGGGATTTTTTTTTTTTAATGGGAAGGTGATTTATAATGTGGCCATTAACTGAGCTGTAGAGACAGCTGAAACTCTGGTAACTCTGTTCAATGTGTGTGTGGGCACAGCAATCGTAGCTGTTACTTGTAAGGTACCTTAGAACTGATTCCTAATTGACTGCTCAGCCAGGGAAGGACACATCACTGCCCTGGTGGTGTCACCTTGGGTGGGAGAGCGGGGATCTCAGTGGTCTTTCTCTTCTTCCTGCTCTTGTAGAGGATTCTATATGTTCCCTTCACTGCATTTAGTGTTTTCCTCATTGCTCAGAATTCTCCAGTGAGCTGTTTTTCACCTCCTCATGCCAGTGGGAGGAGGCAGTGGCTGCTGTACAAGCGTGTGATGCCAGCTCTGTACTTGATGAGTAAATTCTGATGGAAAAATTGCTTCCCATGGTGCTGTTACACAAAAGGGAGTAGTGCTAGGTTTGACTTCCTCTTAAATCCTCCTCCTTTCTTGTACACTGAATTGGTTCAATATCTTGAAATATAGTATCATGTCCCTTTAAGGTAACAAAGAGGCTCTGGCAGAAACCAGACCTCGCTTCTATGTATTGTCTGAATCACTAAGACAACCTAGACAGTAGCTGTCATCTGGAGAATAGATGTAAATTAGCAGTATTTGGTGAGATCATCCATCTGTGACATGAACTGTGAGAATTTGCTGAAAACTGTGTTGTTTTAGGGGAGTTCTTCCCCCTTTTGAGCTTTCGATCAGTGGTACGCTCTCATGGGCACTCCTTAAACACGTTCTCCACACGCACAATTCCATACGTGGTTCATGCAAGAATAGGTTGTGTCTTCTAACTGTAATCGGCTGATGTTGCAGTAACACTCAGTAGGTTTTTAGAATGTTTGAACTAGAAGATCCACTGTCTGCCTTCTGCTTCTCCCAGAATTCAAAGCATGACTTTATTTTGAAAAGTGCCCCCTCTCCCTGGGAGATTTCACATTTATGTGTCAGTGACTCCAGATCATATTTGCTCAACTGACCAAAAGCCTTTTTTCTAATTGTCAGTCATGCAAACTGAGTCAGGCTTTTTTCTTTTCATCCCTTGCCACCAATAATTAAGAGCATTTTTAAAATGTAGTGAAGTGGAAGATTTTTTTCTTACATATGGAATTCTGCAAATATTCTGATAGTACAGACATTGTGTTTATTTTTACAATTAGCCATGTAGGAGATGCTTTCTAATGAATTTAAATAGCTTTTTATACTAAAAGGTGGCTGTTACATTTGCCACATATGTTACAAATACATTATTCACTGATGCATCTTCTGAAATATCCATGCTAACTCTACAGGTTCCCACCTTTCCTAATCTTCTTGATAGTCTCTTGAACAGTAATTTTGGCCATTAACTAGCAGTAGGATTGCATTTTTCTGATCCTCTCTTGTAAAATGCAGAACAGTCTACCTGTTTGCTCTTACTCATCCTTCTGAGACTGGTTTCCTCATCAGCCTGTGTGACGTGCCCTGCTGTGACAGGACAGTCTGTTGGATGCAAAGTTGTTTAGGGCTGAACACAAGAGAGGATTCTTTGGAGTCAAGACTTCAGATGTACAGACAAATTTTCTGGCCAACTGTACGTATCCAGATTTTTGAGTGTGCTCTAGAAACTTGCGTCTATCAGTAAATGGGCTTGAAGATTATTTTGTATTGCAGATTTTGCAAAAATTGCTTATAAGCACCTGATGGACTTTGGCCCAGCCACTTTGAGTTGAGCTGAATACCAAAAGGATTGCTGAGCAATGTTACAGAACTAATCACTGACTTACAGTGCAAGATGCAAGTGGTGGAACTAAATGTCTGCTCTACACAGGAGAGCACAACAGAGTCACCAGGGGCTGCTTCTGAGTAATCTAATTCAGTACAGGAAATCTTGTGTCTTTCTCAATATGACAGAGTCTAACTTGCTAAGAGAAACTGTGATGGTGTTGCCTTCTCCTATCCCTGTGAAATGCACACATTACAAGCTGGCTCGGTCACCATGGTTTGCTTGGTCCATTTCTAAACTGACTCTGTCTTAGTTTGTTCTAGTTTTCTTTTACACTGCGTGGTGATCCTCTGCTCCTTACTGGTGTCTTGGAGGTGGATTTTCTGCAGCACACCGGCCAGTGGAGGGACCACTGCAGCAAGGTGGACTATAAAAGGAAGAAACTTGTAACAGGCTTGAAAGAATTCATACTGGGAAAGACAAGAATGGTTATCCTTGATTTGCACTCTGATTTTCAGCTGTTGGATCTTTCTGTGGCTCTTTCAAGTCTGAAAACCTCAAGTGCAGTACAGAATTCACTGGAAACAAGGAAAGTCATGCCCCTGCTCTATTGTTTTTTATTTTTTATTTATAAATATGACTGTTGCTGCCTTATATAATCACAGCAGAACATGCCACTGAATTTTTGCATTGTTCAGGTGAGTTAGAGACTGTATTTGGCTTTGAATCTTCTCAAAGACAACCCACACTATTCACATAGTGTAACAGCACTGAGGTTAACCAGGGCATGCAGGACCTACCTGTTAAAACCCATTCTCTCCGGTCTTTATTTTTATACAGCATCTTAAACATACACAGCACTTCCGAGTAAGCAGCTTACCCTGCCCCTAAAAAGCATGTACCATGTACATACAGTGTAATGAGGAGATAAACACCATTTTCTCAAGGTCAAATATTATGTAGTTTTGTATTGTTTTTGAAAAGAGTCTGCTCCTTTTATTACCTGTTACTGTGTTTATTTTAATCTGTTTACTATTTCAGTTTTCCCTGCCTCTGCATGGGCAGATTAATAATTTTGTTTGTTTTCAAAATTCTATTTTGTTTTTCTCATCACTGCATGGGTCTGTCTTCTTTCAGTGCGTGCTCTTTTCTCTCACATAGAGATGATTAACTTTTGCAGTAAATGTGCAAAGAAGTATCTGATGTCACAATAGGAGATTTCACTGAATCAAGAGGCATGCTAGTAATTTAGCAAAAATAGGGCACATGAAATGTTCTTTTCTTGCAACATGGATGGTTTTTTTCACTCTTGCTAATGATTAATGAGTTTAGCTTGGAGACACAAGTCTTCAGAAGTTGCAGTGTATTTCTCCACTTCACCCTAAACCCAAACTGTGGTTGTTTTAACATGATCTCAAAGTAACAGACTGTTGTTTGATGATGTGCAAGGCAATCTGCATCACCGTGGGTTTGCTGAATTATGTGGAACAATGCCACAGACCCTACTTAGTCCTGATCTTGGTTTCCACCTCGCCTAAAAAGACCTCCAGTAACTCTTGTTTAATTACAGGCTCCAAAATACAAAAATAATAAAAAAAACTTTAAAGCATGGACAAGTTAACCTGTGCAGTTGAATTGACATCATTTGAAACAAAAGTTGAGTATTAATGGCTCTCTTTATCCCAAAAACACAGCCTTCTCCATAGCATCTTCCACTTGCATATATTCCAGATGAGATGGGTAGTTAGTGCATTGGAAATGGGGGCTCTTGCGGACATAGTTAAGGAAATCTGGAGCTCCTGGGAAAATTATATTGTCAGCCAGAAGAACTGAGCCCTTCCTCAGCAAGTTGCATTCCTAGAAAGAAGAGAAATTGCTTCATAGTGGCTGTTAAGCAGACATTGGCTTGAATGTAATGTACTTTCACGTTAACCAGGTCATACTCGAGTGCCTGCATCCAAAAACCATTGTGGTACAGGTCTGGAAGGACAAAGAGATATGGGAGAAGCTGAATAACTCTCGGATCCTTTGTGGTCATTTGCTGACTTCTTCTGTTAATTAGTAGAACATTAGAGATGCTGATTCTGAAAGAGCAAATCAAGTGGAGGTGTGTGGTTTGCTCCTCAGCTTGTTTCCAGCTATGTCTACATGATCAGTAAGGTGCCTTTGTTTTGGCTGTCATGCCTCTTGTTTAAAAACTTCTTTAATATGGTTTTAAACTGTTGTAGTAGCTCTTTAGGTCACCTGAGAGTCTAGCATATACTGCTTTGACCAGCCTCAGTCAGACTCCAAAACCACTAAAAGAATTAAAGAGATTTCCTGTGCTTGTTTTCCTTTCATCTTAAACAACTTCCTGCCATTTTGTTTGGGATCTGGGCATGAAGCAAGGTTTGTGCACAATGAAGACCACTGACGAATTGCCACAAGACATAATTAACTTGCAATAGTCACTTCAAGTGCAATGTCTATCCTCAGTAAACCTACAAACCTAATTTTTACTGATATTTTTTGTCTAGGAGAAGTTGCTTATCTGGGCTTACCAGCTGTTTTAAAACAAAGTCTGTAGCTAAATTAGGCTGGGTGTTATCCTGTGGTTACAGGCAGTAGCTGTAGCCAAAACACGGGGTGTTTTTTGTTGCTCCCAGTCTCTGAAAGCAGTTCTGTTGATGAGTGTGCTGCAGAAGCCGTTGAGCTTATTGCTCTTGCCTCTGGGGACTGAACACCAGTGAGCACAGTGATTTTAGAGACATGTCAAATACCCTCCAGTCTGTTTCTATTGCACAGCTTACAGAAGCCTGCGAGAGACAACATACTGAATTTTCCACTGGTCATCAGGATTTCAGATGCTCTTTGTGTCTGCCTTTTTTGTCAGGACCACTTCCAATAGATATATATTTCATCTGAATATATTCATACTTCACTATTCATATTGCAATACCTGCCAAAAGTACATGGTAGAAGGTTTGCGACATCTGAGAAAATGTGAGGATCTTTTATTTGTTTTTCTTCTCTTAACTTCATAGGAGTTCTTTGCAACTTTGTATCACAATTGCATCAGACTGACCACTACCATGGAACTAAACTGTCTGTTTGTTTTGGCTGTGTTGTGAAGGCTAAGTTCTGATAAGGATGCACTGGCTCTTCCCAGTGGAAAGAGCTCAGTCATCCTTACACAGGCAGTTTAAAAGAAAGCATTCTCTGAGTACAAAATAACTGTAGGGAGGGAACATTTTCTTCAGCTACTGCTGTGTAAATTCAATACTAGCTGTTCATAACCCCAAACAAATTTCCTTTTCAGACAGCTTTCTGGAAGACAGGGCTTAAAACTAAAAAACCAGGGGGCCTGGATCAGAAAATAGTGTTGTAGTCCTCAAGCAGGGGTCAGAAAGTATTTGGCAGGTTCTCCATTTTAAGAGGCAGGCTCAAAAAAAGTGGATTTATTTGTGAAGAAAATAGTTGTAGAACATTTTATCAACTAGGAGAGTATCTGTAATGTGCTGTGTTGATAGGTACAGATGTTGTCAGTCTGAGTTATTTAACACCTGAAAATACCTTCCTATCCAGAAATCCTCTGGTAGTTACCTATTACTGCCTACTGCTGTTACAGCCAACTTGTTTTGTAATACCTACAGTAATGGTTACGGCAGCTTGGGAAGAAATAAGCATAATTTTTCCACATTTGGAGCTGGACATAGAGTTGGACAGCATTTCCTTTGGAAGTGCCTGGCTGGGGCAGTCTTCTAGCATTGCTTTGCAGCCACTTAATTAGGTGGAGTATAAAGAATTCCAGAGAAGTGATACTCAGCCGTGCTACCAAAATATTATTTCATCAAGAGGCTCTACTGGCATCACAGCCCCAGGCAAAAAAAAAGGGGTCCTGAGGAAATAAGAGAAGTGAAACTGGGATATGCAGGTCCTAAGTTTCACCTGCTCCCAGGATCAGGATGGGTTTTGGGTCAAGTGTTCTGGTTGGTCACCATGCAGGTGCTCCTAGGGACTGTAAGACTCAGGCCATGCTGCTGACATACCATCCCGGTAGGATTTCTACTACACCTGAATGTTCAGGAGACAGAATGGTTCAACAGTACTCACTGAGTCCTGAGCTATGTAGTGTTGGCAGTTGTCCTTAAAAAAAGTATAGGGTCCTGTCCTTCAAATCCTCTTTTCCTGTAAGACTGCTATTTTGGCTTCCAGTCTTCATTTTACATCAGATGAGGTCCCTCATAAAGAATAGAGGCCTCACAGACATCAAGGTATTTACTGCTTTAAGACTGGAATTGTGCAAACTGACCTGAAGCAGGATGGTGTCTGGTGTGTATCTGTCTTTCCAGTGGTCCAGGAAGACGAAATCCAGCGTATCTACTTCATATTTTTTTTTCAGCTGAGGGATAATTTCCTCTGAAGGGCCTTCTAAGAGTTTTACCTGAAATACAAATCCATCTGATGAATTGCAAACCATCCAAGGGAAGCAAAAAATGCATAGAACAGGTTAGGTTAGAATAAAGATGGAAGCTGCAGTATGTAAAACTGATATGGCCAGAAGAGGGAAGAGGCAGGACAGAGGCTGCTACATCTTCCTCACGAGGGTTATTGGAGTAACTACTGTTAAACTGAAAGCAGCTGCTGCACGTGGATTTTTGTTAGGCAAGCACCATATACTGTGAGAGGAGGAAGAAAGTGGCAAGGGAATGTCTGGTTTATGACTCATAGCAGATCAGAAGATTGAATCAGATGGGGAAAATGCAGTTTTAGATGTCACTAGTACTTCAGATTCTCTTCAAGGAGTTAAGAAACACATTAGAAGGTCCCTTGGTGGGACTTACTTCCTTCAGTGTTTCCAGCTCCACTGAAGTGAGTTGTCTGCAGAATAGACAGGCACTTTTCAGGCATGAGTCCCCCAGCCTGGTGGGGATATAGACTGGAAACAACTGCATCTCAACCAGCTACAGAGAGTCAAGACACCTCTGACTGCTTAAAACTTAGTTATATGTACTATGAGCAGCTAGATTTTGGTAAATACTTCTCATTTGAAGTCCATTGCACATAATACAATTTATTCTTGTGAGCTTTTGTGACAAATTGGACTATGGTCCAGTTTTTTGTAGTCAGTCTTGACTTAAAATTTGAACCTTCTAGTTTATATTGAGAAACCCAGTATTCTGGCTTTGGGAGGTAATGTAGTGAAGTCCTCCTGTGAGAGGTCAGGGACTGTAACTAAGCATGGAGCTGGTTAAATTTATATGGCCATGGGTACAAGGAAAAAAAAAATACACAATCTTAGCAGTTTTGGTGTAGTGGTTACAGACTAAATGGTATTTACCTTATCTTGTACTCCAGCAAACTCAATCATCTGTTTAGCTATAGCAGCAAATTCTGGGTTGAACTCCACAGTGAGCAGACGAGCTCCTGCCTTCAGTAGCCGAGAAATCCTCACTGCTGAGTAGCCACAGTATGTTCCCAGCTCCAGGGCAACTGATGGATTGGCCTCTTCCACGGTCTTGTCTAGAATTAGACCTGATTAAAATAGGAAGAGGTTACCTTTTGACAAAATCAAAGTGGTTCATATACAGAAGAGCAAGTTAGTGACAAGAAACTTTAAAAATCCATGTACTCAGTTGCTCAGAACATTCAAGAATTAACAGTTGATGTCAAATTATATACTGTATCCTTTGCAAACTGACTTATTTGTGATCAAGTTAATCATGGACATTTTAAGTTTCAAAATGCAAACTTTCAACTAAAAGAAATTTTAGTTTCACAATATGCACATTTCCAAGTAAGGAATTCCCTGAATTAACTTATATTCCCTGAATATAACTTATGTAATACCCCAAATTAACTAATTAGAAGGGAAAAATGCAGTATTTTTTTCCAAGAACTTATTGCAGTTATATATTTGTGAAATATATAACTCCAGGATTTTGAGTGCTCATGTTTGTTTCAAATGTTACATGCTGTAGTCTGATACAAATTTTTTTATCCTAAATATTCATCTTCAAAGGAAAAAAGAAAAGTCTCCTTACAAAGTTGCAAAAGATTTGGTTTCACTTACATGAATTTGTGGAATGGAAAACATTAGTCAATTGTTAACAGAAAATGTTCCCAAAAAGAAATGACAGTGTACCATATTCATTCCTTTTGAAGAAAAGGATTTATTTGTGAGAAAACGACTTCCTCTTACTTGTATAGCTAGAAACCAGATAACTAAACCGAAAAAGTAGTGGAAGGGATTTTATGCTAAGCCATGGAATTTTTCAATGTACATATACATTTCATTAAGTGATATTTTTCTGGATGTTATTTGTTTATTAATATGATGATGATGAGGCATCTTGAGGCCATGTAGTTACTCTTGAAATCTAAGGGACTAAAGACGCATTAACTTTGATGGCTCTTATCTGAGGAAAGGCCATCAGAGCAAAACTAGAGTGAAATTATTAAGAATTTAATCACAAATGTTCAAAGTTTAGAGCTTTAAGAATTCCAACTCAGCCATCACCTACTTTTCTGCTGCCCTAAGCACCCCAAGCCAGGTATGCTGAGGAGCTACTTTCAAAAACTGTACCCATGTGAGAGGAGCATTTTTATTACAGTGCTTACAGTTGTATTTCATTAGCTATGTTAATCCTAGACTAAGCAAATTTCCCCAGAAATTTCCCAGCAAGAGGTACTTTTGTTTCTAATTCATAAGGGAACATATTAACATTTTGCCATTATAGTTTTTTGAAAAGATTGCTGCTTTCCTGCAGCTATGAAAAAAAGGTTTTGTTCCCATATTTTCCTTTAGGAGGCAAGAACAAGATGATTTACTTGCTAAATAGCAACAATGTCTGATACTGTATGACATGGGTAGGATTTCTCCCTTCAACAGAAACTTCTCATTTATGCTTGCATACACAAAATTCATATAGTTGAACATAATTTAGGGTTTTTTTTTCAATTACTATCTTGTTGTTACGGATCTGAAAGTACTTAGCATAAAGGCACCCAGTGTAGAAAATGAGGTATAATGCAACCCTATATTTTTCCCATAAACTGTCACTCTTTGCTTACATACTTGCAGCGTACAAAACACAGAAACCCAGATCTGGTCCTGTGACTTTCTGAATGAGTCACTGGATACCCCTCCTGAAAAACATTTGCACCAGCAGGCACCACTGTTTACAGAGCCACTCTGCTGACCACAAGGCTGTGTGGGTTGGGTTTTTTGCAGCAGCAGTAGATGGAAGTTGCCACGTGAATACAATTAGATGTCCTGTACTGTGCTAGTCTTGAAGGATCTTTTAGAGGCTCATCCCTGCTTCAATTACCTTTCTCGTTGCCCACGTTCATGGCCCACTCTTTCTGGGAGCAGTATTTATCTATAGTGTCCACCACACTACAGGGATCTCCTCGGACTGCATTCTGCAGCACAAAATTTAAAATCCTCTGTTCTTTGCTCTGATTCATGATGAAATTGGTTACTTTCTCACGGATTATTTCATTCCAGATAAGGGCAGCGGTGCCGTTTATCCTGATGAGCAGCACAATGAGCAGCAAAATGAAAAGCAGGATGAAGACAATGAACAAAGGGACTGAAGAGCTCTCCAGCATCTGGAAGGAAAGAGAATAACAGCCCAGGGTTAAGGTGGCACGGGAGAGGGCTGTCCTTTTTGTAAATATTGAGCTGAATAACCCACAACTAACCGTAGTGAACAGGAACACACAGAGTTTAATTATGATTGTGTCTAGAGTAGCTGTAAAAGGCTCTCTATCACTTGGTAATGGATGGTGCTCCGTGGCACTTCCTTTAGAAGCCAATTTTACAGGCAGTCAATGAGCAGCTTTATTTAATGCTCTGGTCCCTTCCCCCACACAGCTGCTCAGTCCTGGCTCCAAGCATGCCACTGCACAAGGAGCTTCCAGCATCAAACCTGTTGTAGCTCCAATAGGAGATACAACATCCTCAAAAATTTCGCCTAAGCTCCCCAAGACCAATGACAAAGGGATTATCTCATTTTAGGAAACATTCTGCCAAATCTTTTCCTACTTGTTCTTGCTTCTCTTTTCTGTTTCCCAAAAAATTGTCCCAGAAAAATCCTAATTTTTATGGATGGTCTGACCTCCATTCTGTAGTGGGACTTGGCATATACACACGGGGAAAATCTATCCCACTATTTAAATTTTGAATCATCATGCAGAACACATTTTGACTTCAGAAGATGACTGAGTTTCCATGGAGATATGCTCAAGATACAGTACAGCTGATTTTGTTCACCCATCCTCTTATCTTAGTTGCAGAGCAACTGTGATTTGTTTGGAGCTGTCAAAAGTCTATTTCTTTTGCTTTTAAGCAGTCACCAATGTTAATAGCTACCTTTAATGCTTTCCTTGCAAAGTCTGACCTGAGACATTTCCTTTCAGACCCTGCCAGCATCATTAGCACATGAAAACCTTGTTTCTTGGACCTTCTGAATATCTTTACCTAGCTAATATGAACCTGCTTCATTACTTCAACAGGATCATGAAGGCCCGGATGTCAATTTTTCTTCTTTCCCTCTGTGCAGTAGTAATTCTACTGACCAGGCCCAATTGTCCTGCACCTTTCAGATGGGACTTCAGCTCTTTTTAGTTTTCCTACATGAAAATGTTTCACATTATCTGTCCAGTGAGAACTTCGATAGGGCTGTGGAAATATCAGTAGTTTAACATAAAATATCTCTCTAGCTTCACTTGCTTGTCTTTACCTGATATTCACGGCTTAGTTGATTGTATGGTCATTGTTGATGGATTTGGATACTGACACAGGTATAAGATAATTATTCTGAACTGCAATGAATGGATGGAGCCCAGAAACCACTTCCTGAGAAGGTCTCTAACCTTCCTGCCTCTGCACACGGGACACTGTGACCCTGCATACCCGTGATTCACTTGGTGGCAGTCCAGCCATAGTCAGGTCTCTCTAGAACTGAAGACTGCTGGCATTCAGAATTACTTCAGACTACTCCCAGACATAATCCTCTGGTTACAGTGGATACTTTGGTATGCTCTGAGTAGACCTTGCCACAGGCTGTTGCTTTAGCACTATGAGATTCTGTCAGCATGTTTGGGGCTGCCCTTCAGAGATCTATTGGACAGCAAGAATAGGTTAGAGCAGCAGGATGAACTAGGTGGTGTATTTTGGGGGAGCAGCTTTCTTCCTCCCATTTCATGAGATTTCTCAAAACAGGGAGAGACAGCCTCTGTAGGCTAACTCAGTCCCACTCCCTGTCCTGCAGGAATGCTGAGACTTCTTTTTCAGACTGACTGTCTGAATCAAGTACTCAGAGGGATTCACTTTCTGCAGTGCCTCAGATCTTTGAACTTGAATCCCACATGAATAGTACCACACATGAGGTACCACACGTAAAAGCAGAGCCCACCTGCCTCCGCAGAGGTTGCTCACAGGTAGAAACAACCTAAAGAGTACAGGCTGATTTTTCCATTCCTAGATGAATTCACTTATTTTTGAGGTATCAAGGAATGTTTTTTAATTACTGGGGTTTATTATTATTATTACTATTATTATTATTGCTATTATTTCTGTATAACACCCCAGTGCCTTCATAAGCTGGCAGTATGGGTTGTTCTTAGCAGAACTCCTTCAGGAGGCAATTATCCTGAAAATCACTTTCCTGAGAAGGTACCTTCTAAAAAGAGAGAAATGGACATATCTTGGTTTTCTTTTATTTTCTTTTTTTTTTTAACAGAGTTTTTTTCTAAGTTTGTCCTTCTTAATTTCTGTCTTCTTAGGTGTGAAAATAAATTTAGTGACAGCAGTAGACTGTAAAGGCAGTCTGCCAAGAGCAAGAGGCATTGGTGATGGTCATGCACCCAGAGGGAAAAAGATCCGTACCAAAATAGGTAATTGCTTTCATATTCTTAGCTGGAAAATATTTGATATGAAAATTAAGTGTGTAATTCAACCAATTTAAAACTACCACTACCTAGGAAACAGTCATGTTATGACAGCTTTAGAAATGCAACAGTAATTTTAGCTTTAATGTGGATTCATGAGATTCATTAAGTATGCAATAAAACTGAACTTGCACACAGTCAAGTCTCCCATAACCACTTATTACAAGGCAGCCACTCTTATTATTTAATGCTTGTACTGAGATTCCAAATACACAGGTTAGCACTGCAACCTCTTCTGTGCTTTAGGAACACCATAATAGAGTGAGCCTTCTCTTTGAAAGCTAGAATTTGAAGTGGAAAATAGTAGGCAAATGAAAAATTCAGCAAGGGAATAAACAGAAAACTGGAGGGACGACATTATGGGAAGGAATGAATAACACGTATCAGTACATCTGTTTTTGAGAAGACAGAGTTTAAAAGAAAACATATTAAAATTTCATGCCCAAACCTGTCAAACTACTGATGAGCCTTTCTAAAGCACTGAGTTATTTTCTTATGCATCCAATCTTACTCATTTTGGCAGGTTTCATAAGACCAAATTGTAACTTGATAATGCAGTTCAGCAGTTTTCCCGTGATGCAAACCAGAATCAAATAATCAGCATTTGAATGGGAGTACCTCTGTTTCAGCTTACAGAGACTTACAAAGACACTTTCAAAGAGAGAAGCAGTCACAAAATGTGGCAAACTGCTGCCCCAACTTACCTGCCTGTGGATATAAAACACCTAAGTCATTCCAATGGCAATAAAAGAAACCTCAAGACACTGGCTCAGACTTAGGAATCTGCTGTTCTGCCAACAGTTAAGTTATGGGATTCAGTATCCCCTTAACATTATATGGTCTTCAGTTTTTCCAAAATCATACAAATGCCCACGTACTGGAGCCCAAAATACATCCTGTTTATTATTCTCATGCAGGTGACTCCAGCCATTTCACCAAAGGTTACAATATGAATCTTTCAATAATGCTATTTATAAGTCCTTCTGGTATATTTTCCCAACCTCTGCAGAAAATAATTGCTCTTAGAATTCCCTGAAGTGAAAAAATACGGATTAGAGCAATTCGTAATATCAATTTTTAAGGTAAGTCCGAGTAACCAGATTGAACTGAGATCTTTTTCAGTGTTTCATAAAAAGTGTACGAAGTTTTTATAACGCTGTTAGAGGAAGGTGTATAGAAATGCGATGTAAAATCCTGATTGCAGCTGTTTCTCTCTGATTCCAAACCAACCTGCCTCTGCTAAAAACTGATGTTTACTGAGAAGAAAAATGTGTATGTGAAAGTAAGCACCTTTAAATGCTCTGAGTTTTAATAAGAACATATACTTTAGTGAGATTCACATTCCGTGGATTAAAGAAGTATCAAATTTTACTATTTAACTATTCTGAAGCTTAGTTCACTACATTATGAGTAATTAACAAGATGCCATTTCCTACAGATGCAAAAATAAGAGATAACAGATATTGAAATACTTGTGAGGTGGAAAACTGCTGGATAGAACATTTTTCTAATTAAAGTGAATCCTTCCAAGCCTAATTACAGAGCCTCTCATTACAGTTTCAACTTGCATAAACTATATAAACTAGGTATATAAACTGCTTTGTACTGAAAACTAAGTCCTAAACATTATTGCAAAAAAACCCTTTTCTACAAAGACAGCACATACATTAGAGTGCTATTCTCCAGGCCTGAAATGAGAGTAAACTTCATGATCCTGAGCCAGGGGACTTAGCTTTGAGCCTCATTTTGGCAATGTTTTCCTCGTGTGGCCTTGGATGAGCTGTCTTACCTTCACCTGTACTGCCACAAGAGTTAAGTTCAAGTCACTGCTACGTCTGTAAACTTTCAAGGCATTGTAAAGCTGAATTAATCTTTTTCAGAAAAGTCCCTGCTATGAATATATGGATATCACCTGAGGAAAGGCAAATGAGTTTGTCTGCATTAACGAAATGACACAATTTTGGGATACCAAGACAGCAGATGCCTATGTGACCTTATTATTCTTGAGTTTATGAACAACTGGGAAAATGCGGAGACAAGCAGTGCTTCAAATGCTTTCCTTAAGTGCTTTCAGCCTGCTGACAATTCAGGCCTTTGAGGAAAGATGATAGTACATGCAGCCTTGCTATAATTTTTCATGCATTTAATCTAACTGCCAAGTACTGGTTGGATGTTTAAGAGTTTATTAGGAGTCTCCATGCATCCAGACAGTCCTTTAGCATTCTGGTGCTAAAGGGTTTAGAATCTAATTTTGACTTTATTATCTCACATAACCTGGTGAACTGGGAGCGCTTGATAAGTTTATATCATTCAACCTCTTTCAGCTTCTGCTGAAATTATGGCTGTAGATGCTGATGCACTAAAGTATACAGAGGATCTGCACACCAGTAAGGATATATTAGCTGTTTATGAAGCATTGTGAAAACAATGCAGAAGAGTCAGCACATTTCTACACATATTTTAACAATGTCCTGCACTAGGCTAGAGGAGATCTGTGCTGTGCTGGAGTTCCTGACTCTTAGTCCTATGCTGTTTTGAATGAGGCAATCTCTCTTTTGTGGCATTTTGTTTTTCTTGATGTTTTCCCAGAGCAAGAAAGACAGAGTATTTTGGTCAGAAAGTCTAAACTAACTTCTGCCAAACATATTGTATCCTGTTGCTGTAGGCAACACAATTCAACAGCTTCATAATTTAGTACTTTTAAAGGTCAAAAAATATCTTTTTACCTTCTATTCTTTTGTTACTGTTTACGTATTTTCAAGTGAGTGCAACTGTTCTGTGAAGAAGAATCAGCATATTGCCAAATGTGAATAGCTTGTATTTCAATGGAAACTTAGTCTGGGAGTTTGACATTCAGATTTTCCACTGACATCATGAAAACAATCTGAACAGACTTTATATAATTTTTCACTATTTCTTGCCTGAAATCTAGATTTTCCTCTCAGTTTTTTTCAAATTACTATAATTTAGCTTCACTACCATGACTACAAAAATTTCTATCTTTTATAAATGCAAAGTTCTGATGATTATTTTCTGCCTCCATGGCCATTTGTCTTGTTTTCTTCCCTCTTCTCTGGTTGAAAGGAAACAAATACAAGTTTCTTCTTACTGAATGAAAGGAAAAGAACAGAAAAGTGCTTACTGCCTACTTGGGAGCCCCATCAAATAAGCTTCGTAAGGGTATTTAAATCCATTCTCCCCCCATAGATTTCAATTAGGATAATTGCTATCCACTTAAAATTCCCTTCACAGTAGCCATTCTCTAGCTGGTATTCGGTGCTATTACCCAAAGCAAAAAGTTTATATAATGGTTATGTGCCCCATAAAGATGTGCAGTGTTTAGAATGGATTGGCCAGACAGAGAGGCCTCATCTCCATCCAACAAGCAGGTCCACAGGAACTTGTAGCAATCAGATGCAGACTGACCCACTGCATAATTAAACACTGCATAATTAAAGCCACAGTTTGGGGTGAGAGAATTCTTCAAGGATAAGAAATGTACATTACCGGGCCTTGAGTAAAGACAGTTTTTCAGGAATAAGACCCTCTCAGGTACCCCTAGGAAGTGTTTGCTTCTGATAGTCCTTATTCCTACTGGAGTACTCCAGATGTATTTGTACTATTTGAACCAGTGTTTAAGACCAAATTTTAGGGTGGCTCAGCAGAACTGTACAAATCCCACCTGGGAGGCATTGACTGACAAAAGCAGAAAGTGCTCTGCCCTGGCAGCACACTAGGAGCTGGTCTGTGAGAAGTCTTCTAAGCTGAGATTTTCATGTTCCCTAGGGTGCAAAATCAAGCTCTTATTGAATGATTTTGCCCCAAAGGGAGGTAAGGAGAAAGGGCTGGAAGAGGAAAAACCAAAATGGCTAATTGTCCTCAGGACAGACCTATTTCACAGTCTCATCTTTATATCACATCTTTAGCGTCAAGGGCTGAATCCTTAGTGTCCCAAATCCCCACTGCATGCTCCTGCCCTGCTTCCAAGGCTACCAGCTAATCTACTGTAAATCTGTCTCTCTCCCAGCACAGCTTTCTGCTGCCCACAAGCTGCTCTTCAGGCTGGGGGGAGTGCATGACTGAAGTAGTGAAGACACCCACTGAGGGATCTGAAAGACTAGAAAGGAAATCTCTGCTGAAACAATACTTATTTCTATGGACATGAACACCTCTAACATGCCAGAGAGGTGGGACCCACCACAGCACAGCAGGAAACCAAATACCGCATGGGAAGAGGCAGCCTGAGAGAGCAGGCTACAGATTGATTTCAAACCCTGAGTGAATGCTCTTCCCAGAAAAGTGCCTGGAGTGGGCATAGAGGGTCTCTTTAGCTAGAAATTGCTTTCTGAGAGAGCTTTAGGATGGCCTCACACATTAAGATCTGTTTTCAAGGACTGCTGCCAAAATTATGTTTTTTCAAAAAATTCCCAGTCACTTCTAATTCCAGTTATCCTGAAGGAATGCTGAAAGACAACAGTATGAGACTGGCATAAATAAACCGGGGACCAGGCTGCTAAGAAACATTGCAAAACTTGAGTGGCAAGTAAGTTGCTTGCAGTGTTGTGCAGTATTAATGTGGTCAAACTCTCTTCTCATTAGATTAGTGCACACTAGAGCTGCAAATCATTAATTTGCAGCTAAAAATTAATGAAACTAAAGCTATAAATCAGGAAATTTTTCTTTTGCATTTCAACACTGCAAAGCTGTGCAAATGCATGTGGTTCTGAACCTGAGGGCTTAGTTAGAGAAGTCTATGACTGAGTAAACAGAAAAAAGTAAGCTTAAGTGCAGAGACAAAGTAAAGATTGTCTAAGGTTGTTTACAGAGTTCATCAGTATGACGTGGTTCACAGTATTGGTAAATATGAGTTGTAAAGGAACAGAAGGAAAAAATATCCATTATAGGCTTCAGAAGGATACTCTATAAGCACCAACAGGGCTAGCAAGCAAAAGTACTAGCTTTTTGTCTCTTCTTCAGAGACATTTTGCAGTAGCAGAACTCCCTCTTGAGAATAAAAACCTCCATAAAATACATCTGCAGCAAAACATTTATAAGAGCAGCTATTCAGTCAAATGTGACTGAACTGAAGCTTGACTTGCATTCAGCTCTTTCTTGAATACAAATGAATACAAAATTCCAGCATACTTATAGTCATAAATTACATTTTCAATTTAGTCAGGGTTATCTCATCTCACTTCTTTCAGCTGTCAGGATTTACAATAGAGTACACATGCATTACACACAAATATGTCCTACTCTTTCTCTGTGAAAGCTGTTGCTGCCCACGGACTGGCTTCCTGACAATGAGTACCAGTCAGAATGTGGAAAACACCACTTCTTTCATATGCACCACTGTTTAAAATATCTAAGATAACAAACCACGTCAAGCCTGAGAAACAAGTAAATATAAATATGTACCTTTCTTAGTACGGCAGAAGCTGTTCCCGCCGATCTTTTCCTGTGCTGCTCTCCTGTGGATTTTACAGAATAAGAGTCCAAGAGCCTGCAGTATTCAGTCACATTCGATCACATCACAGGAATAGCTTATCAGTTGTTACACAGACTCTAAAAGGAGCGGTGTCCTTTTCCTCAACTCCTCCTTTCACAGATTCTGCACTCCTTAAAGGTGCTCGGTGCTCTAATAACCGTAGAGAAAGCTATTCATCTGTCCCCTAACGACAGTGCCCTTGTTACTTAGTTACAGCACAGTGAATGCTGACAAAGTCAGGTATGAGCCAAATCTGTGCTCAGTGTAAATGCACTGTGTTCAATCAAGCAACTTCAGGAATGAATTTGGCCCAAGGGATTTAGTTCTTTTTTCAGCTCAGTTGTGGCATGCTACAGCCGGAGCAGAATTGGTAGGAACAAGACCTAGGCATGTGGGTTAAATATAGAGTGCTGCTGGAGGCAGGGGAGGTATGTATAGCAAATGGCTTAATAGCAACTACAGGAGGAGCTGCAATCAATACATTATAAATAGTACATTTGAATTTCTGTAGCTGCTAGTTGGGAAAATATTCTGCAACAAACAGCTCTCAGATAAAAGAAGAAGCTTATTCTAACAAGCCTTGTTCTCAGCTTGTCTGTCTATATTGTTTCCTTTGAGATGGGAACAATATAATCCAGCTGCAATTAAATTGCACCATGGAAGAAAACAAGAAAAAAACCAAAAAAACTAAGCACAATGTGGTAATATTTTTCTCCTGTATTCTCACTGCAAAACTCAGACCTAGTCAGCAAGTGTTTGAAGCTCTAGCCTAGAAACTTTCTAAAGGCTTAAAGAATATGTTTGTACCAAAAGTGGCAGAAAGAGAAGCTGAAGTTCTGAAAACTTCAGGCTTTGTCATGTGATAGGGGAGGTCCTTGAAAGAATTAGGGACTACCTGAGAGCATGACAAGAGAAAACCTAATAATTTTAAGCAGATTAATTGAATAAAGAATTGCGGGGGAAAATAGGTAGGTGAAGATTGAAGTGTTTTTAGTAGCTCTAAACAAAACATAACTAAGACCCTGCAATACAACACAGTCCCCAAGGTCAATACAGAATAACTTTGAACTATCCCTTCCATGTATAACAGAGCTTTAGCTCTACAAATATTTTCTTATAATCCAGACATCAAGCAAAACAAAGAATGAAGTAAGCAATACTGCACTCCAGCTTCACTGACAGTAATTTCCTGTCTGGTCAAAAGCTGGTTGTGTCTGCACGATTCCTGATGCCACCCCCAATTCAAATTAACAGAGAATTTTTTTTAACTGCTGGGCTGTGGAGAAAAGACTTTAAAACAGTAAAACTTACTCTACGCACTGACCTTGTGTAAATATAGAGCTGCTCTTTGGAGAAGTCCTTGCAGTTAACTACAGCTAGTTGTGGGTAGTGTCAGCCCAGCTTCTGCTTAGCAGCATTATTTTGTGCCAAGACATCCCAGATTGAGCAACATCCCATGACAACACTTCTTAAAGCCTTCTAACTTGGAGCTGAATTATATTCTTCAGGCTTGAAGCATGGGAGGAGCAAACTTGCTTCTGCCTGCCCACAACTGTTTACTTGTCATAAAAGCTACGCCTGCAAGTAACCTTTGCTGTCATCTACATATTTCAGTACATAAGTAAAAATGGTGAGTGGCAGTAACTGCAAATTAGACAAAGCTGAAGGTTCAGTTGGTTAACCACCCAAACTGTGTGATAATGTCCATAATTTGCTTGCAAGTTAACAGAAAATTGAAATCTTGTAATATGTTATTATGGGGGTTTTTTCTCTGAGAGAAGTTTCTTTGGTAGACTGTTAGACATTGGTTTATGCCTCTCTTCAATTTACTTGTTAGCCCAAGACAAGGTCTATATAAATGTGGATATTTTGCAACTTTTTACTAATGTACTAACAATGCTACAAACACAACAGTGCATAAATTTATATACTATTCATATAACTTATCCTTCTCTAGACAGCAAAAATCTGCCCTGGTATTAATACATCCAGGTTAGAGAACTGTGGAGAGCTACAAATGTATTGGTGTGATACAGTTTTTATGTAGGGCTGAGATCTTAAAAGATAGGTTTGGTATTTCAGAATATCAGGTACTGGATTCACAGGGCACATCTATGGGAAGATGTACCAGGATGCATTAGCCTGGGAGCAACATCACATGAATGGCAGCAGCTCAGGATAACTGGCTGGTTCAGGCTGACTCACCCTGACAGTCGCCACTTTAGCTCTGATCTGGCTGCACAAACTTGAGCAGACTTGCTCATGGCCAGAGCTCCCAGCTGCAATCACATGATGCAGCGTGGCGGGGCTATTCCCACTTGCTGTGCATAGCACGGAGCTAGAGCTTTTCCCCCTAAATCCATGCCTGGCATAACAACAAATGGCATTCCCTTCTTCTAATAATCCTGGACAAAAACTGGTTTTCAAAAGCCTAAACAAAGGGAGACAGGAGAGCTAGCACATTATCATAAACCCCATAGATCATGTGAAACACTGAGTGGAAGAAAATTCTTTTGAGCTTGCATTTTCAGAATAGCAGGAGGGATTTTCTTTTATGTGAATTTGCTGTTTTCCACAGTCAAATTAGTCTCTCTTGCTGAGAAACACGCAAAAGAGGAATTTTGAGAAAGGAAGCAGCACTCATGTCGAAATCAGGAAACTGCCTGGTGATATATAAAATAGGAAACAGCTAAAAGAGAAGAAAGGTGACCAGCAAAGTTATAGTCTAAATTTGAACAGATAATACAAGCAGTTAGACTATTTTGTGTTTACTGTGCATCTTAAAAGGTTATCAGGTGGATTGAAAACCTTTCAGCTTTCAAAGACTTTATAACTCCTCACAAAAACTTTGAAGCAGTTCAGTCTACCACACTTCTCTCTCTTTTCTCCCCTCACAGTTTTTGGCAATATGTGACTAAGCATTTGAATGAAGTCAAGAACTTGTGTTACTTGAAGCTTCATCTTTTGCTTCTGGGTTTTTCCCTTACTTGCAATCAATTACTGGTTCAGGACAAACTATGAACAGAAGATCTATCTTGAGGAAGGAAGAAAGGAATAAAAAGGCATAAATTAAATTCTGAACAAGTCCTACTCTGAGACAAATTTCTGAAAATAATTCTTAAATAATCTTTAAAAGAGAGTGCAATCAATCACAAGAGATGGTAAGAAACCAAAAGGTCCTACCTCATGCAGAGACAGCTTAGTTCAAGCAGTGATCCAGTACAGTTCACTGACACTTTTGTAAATTATTCATTAGGTGACGCCACAAAATGCAGCCTCTGACAGAATCGGTTTCCCACCCCACCCACTGAAAAGGACACAAAGTGATGACTTCCAAAGACGGTATCCACCTGACACCTCTCTTCTTCCCCCCACCCTGCCAGGTTGCTGATCTAGGAATGTAAGACATAAAGGAAGCTATGCCAGAAAAACAGGAAAGACAAGAAGATGTGCTTAAAAAGTCAAAATTTCTGAAATGTTTGGTAGAAAAAGTATTTGGTCCTGGACACCTTGATGAGGAAGAATTTAAATAAGCCATTGATAAATGTAATAAAATATATTTCATACAAAGGAAAAAACATATAGAATTGCAAGCTGTCTTTACAATAAATTCAAAAGGACAAAATTTGCCTGCTAACAAAACCAATTCATGACTTACAAAGCACCTTTTTTTGTCAAATGGATTTATATACATTTCTGAAACTGCATGTTTCCTTTACCCCTTTAATACCACACTGTTGAAAGTACATTGAATAAACATCTCCCCTGGAAATAAACTGAACCACATCTAGTGTATAAGTTAATTTATGACTTCAAATATGACTAGCTATAACTGTCAAAATTCTGTGGAAATACGATGTTAAGTCTGATAGCCATCTTGGAAGAAGTTTTTTTTAATCTCAGTTTTGGAAGTATATGCTTTCACTGCAGAAACACAAGGCTTCATCTAAGTGATTCCTGATACTGGAATGTATTTGCTGCTAAAGGACTTAATGTTTATTTTTTTAAAAGACATTAAGATATATATATGTAAAAAAAAAAAGTGTATCACTAATTATCTAATCAACATAATGCTAACCACAAAAGAATTCAAATAAGAGTAGAAAGCTATATGAGCTGAGCCAAAGATACAGCAGAAACCACATCTGATAACCAGAATCTGTCTCCATTCCCTGAGAAAGATTTTGGAAGTGCAGCACAGACACACCTGCTCAGTGCTGACAGCAGGAAATACCAGGGGCTGCTGCTCTTACTGATACTGTCACCATGAGCACAACCCACTCCTCACTGCTGCTTTTGTCTCTATCACTCTCAAGGATCAAGCCTGATAGAATGAGCAAGAACAAGTGGAATGGCACAGCACAGATTTTGGACTTTCTTCTGAAGCTGGCAATGCTGATGGGAAAGCCTGAGGAGCTGCACCCGTGCTTTATCATGAGCTGTGGGATACAGCCAGAGGGCTGGGGACACACCAGCTTCACACGGTCAGACAGTGGCACAGCACCAGCTGTATTTCCTAATATCTAATCTGAACTTCCTTTGGTGGTTTAAGGCCATTTCCTCTCATCCTTTCACTTGAGGCAGAGGAAAAGAAACTGACCCCCACCTTCCTTTCATTTGGTTCAATTTGGTTTCATTTTGCTTTGCCACATTTAAGGCCTTTCCTTACTAACAGAATACCATAATGCTGCAGGGACACCTCCTCACAAAAACCTGTTATGTGTTTGGGGAGACTTAATTCTAGCCTTGATCCTACGTGTCTGAACTAAATCTGTGTGAAGAGCATATGCTCAACACCACCTGATCAGAATAGTGGCTAAAATGAAATGCTGAAACGACTTTGCATGCGTGTACCTGAAAAGCATAAAAGATTGTATCTGAATATCCTTGAGGTTTCTTTAATTCAAAGGCCTCTCAGTATGCTCTAGTCATATTGTTCTACTGATGTTGTGGTGGGTAACAGTGTTTCTAGTGATTTATTGATTGGTGCTGCAGGAGGTAACAGAGACAGCGTTTGCCTTCGGTTTTCTTGTCTTTTTGTTGGGGGTTTTTTAACAGCAATGATGCTGGAAAAAAGGCATCAGACCACTTAGTAAAGTGATAATAATTCCTGTTTCATGTATTTTCAGACATTAATGGGGTGAACAAAAATAATGACACTACACTGGAAGTGAAGTCAGTCCTACAAAACTTTCTTTGGAGTATTTTATTTTCCTGACATTTCTCCTCAGCTGTGAACCAGAGGATTGATGTTTTCTGAAACAAAACGGTTGGATGCTGCCCCCTTGTGAGCCAGGATCCTACTCCAGAGCCTGAACCACGACTGCCTAAAACCCTTTTTCTGTAGAAAAAGTGCCTGATTCTCTTGTCCCAAATTCTGGTTTGGCTGTGGTGGTATTCAACACATATGACCCACCACCTACAGCAGCAAGCAGGGTGAGCACTGAGCTTCAGTAAAGGCCAATAGCCAGCACCTCTGAATGAGGAAGAACTCGTTCCCTTGATTTGTTTTGATCGATGCCAGCTTTGAGGCCTTTCACCTCGGGCTGCCAGAATACATCACAGGCATTAATAACTCTCACAGCTCCCATCAGGGTAGGGGTAGGTCAGCAGCATCGCTCTTGTTTAATCAATAGCTGATGTGTGGCACAGGGATACGGAATGCTGCTGGAGGCTGAGGAATTGGAGGTGCTCTGACAGGTTGTCCTGCGCAGGTATCTGTCCCACTACAGCCCGACCATACTCATTGTTCCCAAAAGGCCTTCCCCAAACCCCGTCTACAGCAGGACCTGGGGAGAAGCCAGTCAAGCAAACTGTGGGGTTGGTTTTTTTCCCTCCCAAATGTTTGATTTTAACATAAATTTTAACTCGTTTTAACTGAGGAGCTCAGAACTGGAATACTGTGTCCAGTTCTGGGCTCCTCAGTACAACAAAGACGAGGAGCTATTGATGAGGGTCCAGCAGAGGCCTCGAAGATGATGAGGAGTCTGGAGCATCTCTTACAAGGACAGACTGTGGGAGCTGGGCCTGTTTAGTCTGAAGAGAAGACTGAACAGGAATCTCATTAATGCATATGGCAGAACGAGAAGCAATGGCCATAAACTAAAACACACACGGTTTTACCTCAACATGAGAAAGAACTTTACGTTGGGGGTGGCAGAGCACTGGAACAGCTGCCCAGGGAGGTCGTGCAGTCTTCGTCTCCGGAGACATTCCAAACCACCATTCCACCTGCTCCAGGTGGCCCTGCTTTGTACGGGGGGTTGGACTGAGTGGTCTCCAGAGGCCTCTTCCAACCCTAGCGATTCTGTGTTTTGATTCTCTGCTGGTGTGTGTGATTCACCAGCGCCAAGCCTGTGTCGGCCTCCTCCAGCCCCGTGATAGCTCCGAGTCGCGCGCTCCCCTCAGACAGCTCCCGCCCGGGATCCCCAAAGGGCGCCACTGCCCTCCGCTCAGGCGCTGCGCGGCCACCCCGCAGGGTCCTGGCGGGCGCGGGGCCCTTGCCGTACAGCATGGCGGCGCTGTGGCGGCGGGCGCGTCAGCCGGCAGTGTTGGGGCTGTGCCGTACGCTCCGAGCGCTCTCAGGTACGCGGTGCCCGCGGGGCTCGGGCCTGGCAGCGGTCGCGCCTTCGCCGCGGGAAGCGGCTGCCCGCGCTTTCTGACGCCCAAAGTGCCCGGGGATGGTGCTTCGAGCCTTTCCCACCACCTGCGGACGCCGAACTCAAGCGGCTGCGGTGGGGACCGGGCCGTCTTCCCGCTCTCCCCCTCAGCAGCCGAGGCGGGGCGAGTGGCGGCCGCTTGCATCCGTGAAGGCTCTGAGAGCCACCGCCGCTCCCGGTGCTCCTGTGGGAGCCCATCCCTCCGCCCCTGGGCGCTGAGGGAGCCCCGGGCTCAGGTGACTGTGCAGCGGGGTGGGGGCTCCGCAGAGGGGCCGGGGCCACCCCGGAGGCAGCCAAACCTTTCCTCTGGAATAAGCGCCAAAGTGTAGCGGCCCTCCCAGCCCTCTCTGGCCTGCCAGTGGAAGCCCCGCCGCTCGAGGTCAGATGCTGCGTTGGCTCGCTGCTCGCCCTGCCCGTGACGGCTCGGCAAGCAGCAGCGACCCCGTGCCCTCAAAAAGGAGTGATCGCTCACCTGCGGCTGCTCCCGCCGCTTCGCACCGCGCCGGGAGCCGGGGCTGCTCTGTGCCGAGGCCGAGGTGGCAGCAGGGGCCAACTTCCCTCTGACCGCACCCCACGCCCCTGCGAGGCACACACGATACATAAAGCTTTGAGTCCGATAAGGTGATCCCGGGGAACATATCTGTGTAGAACTTGCCGCTGTAATGCAGAGACCTGTACAGGATCTCACTTGCATTATTTATGCAGAAAAAGCTTCTTGGGAGATTGTGTGAAAATCTAATCTGTTTTCTCACTTCGTTTGAATTGCTTTATTTTCTGTATTTCATTCACAAAACCAGACTAGACAGTTTAATGAAAAAACCACAGTGCCATAGGAAAGTGAAGAAAACCCAAATCAGCAATAATCAGTTGTAAAAATAGGTGTACTCTGATACTGTCCTTCTTACATACCTCTTCTGTCTTCCTCATCTGTTTCTATTCCTTCTTTTTTTCACATCCTCTTTACAGGAAAGAATGAGTATGATCTTCTGGTCATTGGTGGAGGGTCTGGAGGCCTTGCTTGTGCAAAAGAAGGTTTGTATGCATAAATAACCAACAGAAGGTTTGGTTTAGCTTTAGTGGGGTTTAAGGAAACTAGGGGAAGTGTTACTGATAATCCTAAAGCTTTTTAAGAAGCATAGTATGCTCCAGTACCTGTACATTAATCATTAACTCAGCTCCATACAGTTAATCTGCAAATTAATTCACACCCTCAGGTGCTGTGATATTGTTTGGCTTTCCTCCTAGCCTTTTAATTTTTTTTTTTCTTTTGCCATGTGAAAAGCTAATAAGCTTTCATTTCACTGTTGTAAATGTACTCAGGGTACCTCCATCGATACTATATTTTCTTTAATACCATTGCTCATTTATGTGTTACAACAATCCCATCAGACTGTTTCCAAGAGCTGTTCAACTGCTGTAGAGAACCTTGCCCCTTTGTATCTCAGGGTAACGTGTTCAACAACCCATAGTATTCTGAAACATCTCATTTGAGGCAAAATTGCATTTTTCAGGTCAGTGGAACCTGGAGGCCCCAGTCTGGGTTATTAAGTGTCTTCCAGAGAATTTGCTGACTGCATAGGCAGGTTGGGTCCCTGGTCTGGTATTTTGAGTTGGGTAGAAAAAACCACCAGCTGTCATCTCCTGTATTCTATCTGTATCTGTGCTATTAAAAATGTTTATGTTTGTGTATTTCTCCTTCCTTTAAATATCTTCTCTTGCTTCTTTGTTTAAAGCTGCTCAGTTTGGAAGAAAAGTGGCTGTTTTGGATTATGTTGAACCTTCCCCACAAGGTATGGAAGAGAAATACTAAGGTAATAATTGGAAATGCAGATAATTCAGTTACTCGGGTGAGCAGGTTGCTCCAGACAGCAAAATGTCCAAAGCCACACGGCCTGCTTTGCTTGGAGTAAAAGTCCTTAAGCCCAGCTTGTGCTACTTCCCATTTGTTCCAAGACAAACCAGCTCTGCCTGCTCCCCTGCACATTAAGCTTGTTAGCAGTGTTTGATGCTACCATTTATAGTAGACTTTGGACTTAAATAGGTGAGAATATTCCCTCTGTGAGAATGTGATTTACAATTTCTGAAGATTAGGAATTGTGCCATGTTGAGGCTCCTCATGTACAATGTATAAAATAAGATCTGCAAATGTGAATGTTTAGTAACTGGATCTTCTGAGCTCTTAGAAACAACTTGAGATGGTTTGAATTTTAGAAGAAAAATATGCAGAGATGGTTTTTATCAAAGCAAATGAGCATAAACAAAGTTAGAAACTGATCTGCAGGAGATAGTAAACTGTGTGTTGTTTCAGAGCTTTTTAACCATGAACCCAATTGCATTAAGTTACACTAATCAGACGCATTTACTTTTTTTTTCTTTCTTTCTTTTCTTCCCCCCAAGGAACCACATGGGGACTTGGTGGAACTTGTGTGAATGTTGGCTGCATTCCTAAAAAGCTTATGCATCAAGCATCCCTTTTAGGGAGTGCCCTTAAAGATGCTCAACACTATGGCTGGAATATATCCCAACCTGTTCATCATACCTGGTAAAGACTGTTGCCCATCTCTACTCCTGTGTGCTGCAAATGCATAACAATAACCTTTTCCCAGCTAGTGTTTATTTAGGGACAGTTAGGGAACTGATTTTTGCATGTGAAATTTTAGCCTGATACTTGTTTAAAAAATAAAACTAGTTACTGGTTTCTCAGGGCAGAAATTATGTTAATTTGGATTTGATAATTTACTTTTACAACAAAAAATACAGTTGATCATTCCTCATTTTTAGCAATTGCCTATATCTTTGAGTTGCGTAATCTAAATTTGTAATATGATGACTTCATGTTCTGTTACTTGTTTTGTGACAGGTCTGTCATGGCACAAGCTGTTCAGAATTATGTGAAATCCTTGAACTGGGGACACAGAGTACAACTACAAGACAAGTAAATAAGACTTTGAAGTTCTTCTTTCTTCCAATAGTCAAGGAGGTGCTCTTATCCTTGTAGAATTGCAGAATCACCTTTGAAGTTTCTATCTAGAGCTAGTGTTTTGAGTCTGTAAGTCTTTTCTGCTGGGAACTGTAAGTGCCCTTGTCAATGTAAGTGGTCTCTTCCTCTCCCACTTTCCTTTTTTTTTCTGTGAAATAGTAGTTGACACTGACCATACACGAAAGCTTTCTAGCAGTGTAGTGATGCTCTCTTTAGTCTGGAGAGGTTTGGCATTAATATGAAGCAGTCAAGGTTTCTTAAGATACTTCTGGTCTTGTTCCCCAAAATTTCTATGCCATACAAACCCACAGATAATACTATGCTAGAGCAGCAGATATTTTTTGCTTTCAGTGCAGAAATGGTTCCAAGTTTTTCAGCATACAGTTCCTTTTACAGAGAAATTATGTTACTAGAAAATTTAACAGGTTCTAGTCTTGTTACTCCCGCTGAGTCAATTTTGTGTCTTCTCAAATTATCATTGTATTAGAAATGCTATAGATAATACTCGTAATGCTATGGCTAATGTTTTTTCATGAAGAGGTCAACAACCTGATTCCAAAGTTTGTTACAAGGTTAATTACTTTTCCGTATAGAGGAGGTAAGTGTGACACAAGAATTAAGTGACAAATTATGATACAGCTGCAAACAATCCTACAAAATGAGAGTCTTTCCTTTTACTACTCTATGCTTGTTTGCTACTTTTTAGCACTTAAATTGGGAAAAATTAGCTGATTGTATTTCATACCTATTCTTGTTAAGTGTGCATTGCTGATGCTGTTTTCTTCTGAACAGGAAGGTGAAATATTTCAACATGAAAGGGAGTTTTTCTGATCCACATACAGTCCGTGGTTTAACAAAAGCAGGTAAAGAGGTGAGCTGCTGTGCTGATTCCTGCAGTGTTGTTCACTTCAAATGTTTCAGGTCATCTGGGAGCTAGATTGTCCTTTTGCAAATTGGGTGAGGTATTCAGTATTGCTTTGCTGAGTGAGATTTGCATTTTCCACGTAGAGAGGTTGTTTATGAACTTGATCGGTGCCTACTTAGTCCCTGGCCTGAGCTGTTAGATGCCATTGCTCTTCTGAGCAGATGAAAATGCTGAGACCAAAGATTCTTGTTTAACTTGGTCAGTTATACTGATGCTTACAGAAATGTAAGTTCTGAGCACCAGGTGACTCTGAGCTGTTTCCCTCCTTCAGGTGTTTTGTAGAGGTGATTAACTTGGTAATACTAAATTGTGTGTGGGAGGCAATTGGTGGGTCACATAACAGAGTGGTGGCCATTACTGCATATTTAACAAGGGCTGAACATGCCTTTTTAACACCTTTTTGAAGGTAATTGCTTAATGTTACTGGTTAATATCAGCTTGAATATCAGTTTTTTGGGGGTAGATGCCTAGAATTTTTTAGAAATAGTCTCCTTTTGAGATTCTTGAACTCCAAGCCTGAGACAGAATTCACTGCTGCGATCTCTGTCCGTTTTGTCCTAAGCAGAAATTGATTTTAAAAAGTTGTCATTTGTGCATAACTATTGCTTCCAAGTAGTCATCAGAATCTTGCTCAGTATAAGAATAATTGTAAGTTTAATATTAAAGCAAAAGCTATTAGAGAGTGGGTAGGAGAAACTCCTGCAGGTGTTTGTTTTATCTCCATCCTTTTTTTAGTGCATTGCTGATTATTGTCATGTAACAGCAGATGGTACTGCCAGCTTTCTCATTTATCACTTATCATTTATCACTTATTAGATTAAATCCAAACACAGATAAAAGGATTGCAAATGCTTGATGTTGTTTTTTTTATTTTTGTTTGCAGACTGTTGTTACTGCAGATAATATTGTCATTGCTACTGGAGGAAGACCAAAATATCCTACACACGTAAGTTACCCTTCCATTTGATAACTCCAGTGCTTTGCTGGTTGTGTTGCAGATCACAAGGAAGGAGGATAAAGAATGTAAAAATAAAGCAACACATGAGAGATTTTTGTACTTGTGTCACAAGAAAAATTGTCTTTATATAAAGGATGGCTTTTTAGAAAAACATTTCTGTAGAAAACAGTTTGCTCCAATTTATATGTTGATGTTGCTTAGAGCTGTAGGGTAATTCAGGTTGGAAGTGGCCAACCCCAGATATATTCCCCTTAGTCTGTGGGCTATACTTCAGCCAACACAGCCCAAATTGCTACTAGCTTTTTTTGCTGGCAGGATTTGCACTGTAGATTCACCTGTGTGATCATAGATTGCAGGTGCACTGGAGTATGGAATCACAAGTGATGATCTGTTCTGGTTAAAAGAATCTCCTGGAAAAACGTAAGTTACCTTACTATGACTGTAACAGATGCTGGCATTCATATCTCTTCTGTATGGCAAGATGAAAATGTTCAAAATTGCCTTTTATACACCAATTTTTCTTCACTTTTCCTTGTGAAAATGTGCTTCCAGGCATCAATATCATACTACCAGCCTTCATTAGTAACTGATAGATCCTCCCCCTCCTCCTCATATGAAATTCCCTTCTAAAATCAAATTAAATATGCGCTTTCACTGTGTTAGGTACTGCTGTAGTGATCACACTCCAAGTCACGAGAGGGCAGCATGAACTCATCCAGGAGCTGCTCAGTCCCCATTCCTCGCTACGTGAAAGTGCTCCTCCATTAGGGGAGAAACTCCAAAATAATTTTATGTTCTGCTAAGCTGAAGCAGTTCTGATAACGAAAGAAAATATGATGAGACATTTGGTTTACTTTTTCCATTTCTTTTGCTTTGGAAGCTGTTGTTTAACTGCAGTATTAAAACATTGGTTTTAATGGAAGTACTAAAATGCCATAGTTGTTTTTTACACACATAGCACAGTAAGATTCCAAGTCAGCACTGCACTACAGAGCAATTTCCTGATGCAAATAATTGTGATGGGAAATGCAGATTTGCTAGCATGAAAATCAGATAATGGCATTTTTTTCTCTTCTCTATTGAGCAATTCTAGAAAATATGATGTATATATAAGCAAAAGAGACTTCAAACTATAATACTTGTATTTTTGCAAAAAAACATCGTTGCCATTCGTGGCAGTGACTTTCTGCTAAAAAAAAATGCACTCTCTTAAGCTAAACATCAAATAGATAAATGAGGCTTCTTGGTACAATTTTAGAAAAAAGTAAATTTGCTGTTGTTTGTAGTGTATCAGTCACCTCTTAAATTTTGAAAGCATGATTTGTGCAAGGAAATTGTTTTTAAGAAAAGCAACACCCACATTGACACCTCCCAAAAAACCCCAAAACAAAACATAAGATTTATCCCTGTAAGATGTCTCTGTGAAAATGTGGCTTTTGTCCAGTTGCTGCTAATGCAAGTTGTAACAGTGTAATGTGGGAGTCTAGTGTTTATATGTTGCATTCCTGAGATTTAGTCAAAATAAGCCTGCAGGGGCTACAGTAGCATTTCTGTGCTTTATCAGACTGTGTCTTAGCAAATGAAGGAGGGAGTTGTTAAAGGTTTGTTTCTGTCGGATTTATTTCTATTATAAATATTCCCAATGTTCAGTTTAACAGCTTTTGTTTTTAGTTTTAGCTGTGTTGTGCTTACTCTTTCTTTCCTCCCTCTTCAAATGTACATATCTCAGCTACAAATTGCACGCCTGGAGGTTATAGAACTGTCAGTCCTGCAGTTATTCATATTTAAAAAAAAAAGTAAACCGTTAACAACTTACAAGTCCCTTAGATATACAAACATTGGGAAGAAACTCTCACTACTGAGATGAAGGGTTTTGGCAGAGTGTATTAGAAAAGACGCCTTGAAATGTGTTGAGAATGAGTGAGAGATTGAGCAGGTGTGAACAAGGCTAGGTTCTGCTTTCCTAACTTTTCTACTACACACTGACAATGCCCAGGAACCCCCTGTTTTGTACAAGAAAGTGTGAATAGTGTGGGGCTGATGCTATGAATAAGTGCCAGCTGACATCTATTTTTCATCTAATGAAAATGAGGAGCAAATATATGCCCAAATTACAGAAATTCTCATTCTTTTCCCTGTGAATCCCTAGTAGCTATTTCTTTATGGGCAGCGTGTGGCTCTTTGCAGCACTTCCCAAGAGCTACATGGTAATGAGGGAGAGATCATCCATTCACGGATGAATCAGATGCCCTAATGCTGGAAAAATTGTTTCCCATTATGTGAAATTGCTTGCCAAACATAAACCCCAGACTAGCAGATTTTAATCACTTTAACTCAACCTATTCTCTGTACACCTTCAGAAGCTGTATGTTTTTATTGTAGGGTAGAGAGATGTTATCAGGGGCCTTTTGTGAGAAAACATGTGTTGCACTGACTGTGCAGTCCCTGGGGCTTACAGAGCTGCAGCCTCCATGTCTGCACTCCTCAGAAGTTTAAAAGCTTTGCTGTTAGAACTGGGAGATGCTGCAGATTGGTTTAGGGTAAGGCATAGGCTGCAAACCTAAAACTTAAAATGAAAAAACTTAAAAACTTAACAAAATATTTTGTTGTCAGTGGAAATACTGTGTGGGATGGATCTCCAAACTGTGAGATTTTAACAAGCCTGCATAACACATGAACAGCAAGTGCATTCTGCCCAGCAGCTGAGTGTTAATGGCTGCCTGGTTGGACCCACTTTTACCTGCAGAACAGGGACCAGGCATTCTGCCTTTTCTACCCAGCAAATGTGGGGAACTGAGGATATGGTCAGGAGAGAGAGGACTGCTGCAGTGTAGAGGGCAGCTGGGGACGGACATGGAAACGGCTGTGCTGGAGAGCTGATACACCTCATAAACTGAAAGTGTTGATGGACAATTTCAGTCATATTCTTGATTGAAAGGGTGTGAAATATTGTGAGAGATGGGAGCTGGAGTTTTATTTAAGAACTAAAATGGATATATTTGGTAAATACCAGTCTAAGTAAATTTATTAAACCCATTTTCTATAATTGCGTACACAAGTGTTAGAAGACAGGAAGGGCAAATATTTGGCATTTGGAAAAATACGATGAGTAAAAAGCAGAGGGTTATGAATCAAAATGAAATTTAGCAATGAATAAAATCTTACATTGGGAACTGTAATCTACTTGATAGGAAGACATAATCTAATTGATAGACCATCCCCTTGTGCTGAAAGGTGAGCTGTCAGGGAGGAAGATTGGTCTGGCTGAATAGAGAGCTTTGGCTGGAACTCAGGAGAAAAAGGAGTGTTTATGCCCTTGGGAGAAGAGGGAGGACTACAAGGATGCCTTGAGGTTATGCAGGGAGAAAATTAGAGGGGCCAAAGCCCAATTAGAACTTAATCTGGCTACTGCTGTAAAAGGCAATAAAAATTTTTCTATAAATACAATAGCAACAAAGGGAGGGCTAAGGAGAATCTCCATCCTTTATTGGATGCAGGGGGGGAAAACACAGTGACAAAGGATGAGGAAAAGGCTGAGTTACTTAATGACTTCTTTGCCTCAGTCCTTAATAGTAAGAGCAGTTGTTCTCTGGATACCCAGCCCCTGAGCTGAAAGATGGGGACAGGGAGGAGAATGAAGTCCCCATAAATCATGAGGAATTGGTTAGACAGCTGCTATACCACCTGGACATGCACAAGTCTGTGGGGCTGACTGGGGAGTCCAAGCTGCCTGGAAGTTGGTGAATGTGACGCCCACATCAGAAAATGTTTTTTGGTTGTGCAAAAATATGCACAGGCTCATTCCACTGCTTTATTCCTTTCTTCTTTTTATGCAACAGGTTGGTTGTTGGAGCCAGCTGTATCCTTTAAAAAGCTGTGATTATCTGTGGTTTTAAGTAGCATAGCTGTCTTTCCTGTGAAAGTTCAGTTTTCAGAATTCCTTTGCTCATGTCATATAGCTGAGTCGGTAAGAGAATAGTAATAGTTTTCTGTGCAGTAGCATCATGGAAATTAAGGTCAGCTGAGGATAAATTCTCAGGATCTTAGACCAGTGTTAACTATGAGGAATTTCTAAGACTTCTAAGTCTTATTCTAAGTACAAAAGAAAGCTAAAGATGTCTGTGTGAGGAGAACTTGGTATGTCCAAGTAAAAAGCCCACTTGTATACTACGTTCACTTATTGTGTTTATATGAAAATAGTGTTTATGTTGCTTAACTGGTGCGTCACCAGACGTTTCCCTTGAGTGTGCTGGTTTTCTAACAGGCATTGGATTGGACACTACAGTCATGATGAGAAGTATCCCACTTCGTGGGTTTGATCAGGCAAGTACACAATATCTTACATCTCCTTATTCGGCAAATAAATTAAAAGATAGATTTGATTATTTTTATCTCCTAAAGAAGAAGTGTTGTTTGCTTCTCCAAACATTTCCTACTACGTGCACAGTTTTTGAGGCGAGAGAAATGTTTCTTAAGTGGCAGTGACAAGTACCACCTGTGGTAGTGGCGCTAGTGACAGCTCCTGGTTGTATGTCACATTCTCCCACTTTAGAATGGCTTCCTTAAAACTAGCACCTTGTATACTTTAAAACTAGTGGCAAAACATTATATGAGAATAATTGGGGTATTTACAGTCATCATTGAAGAAATCTACACCTGTAACAGCACAAGGTCTGAGCAAGCGGGGAAAAGTGTGTGTGTGGCACTTGGTCAAACACTTGCAATAGGGCTTGCTCTGTGAATTTGATCCTTTGTAGGCAGGAAGAGCACAATGGCCATACCAAAGTTAATAAAGTATTAATAGAGCTGAAATAATTATGTTCAGTCTGCAGCCACGTTGAGTCTGATAGAAACTGATTAGTGAGCTCTCACATTTCTGAAGAGACATAACCGTGCTGTTGCCTTCATATTAGTTAATATTGACTTTGAAAATAAAGTTTTGTAAGCTGAGAGAGCTTGTGTGTAGTTGTTCCATGCGAGTGGTTTTGTAATAATATCCTTTAAGTAATAAACATACTCTGGCAAGGTGCAACCTGAATTCCTGCAGTCAAGAGCACTGATGTCTTTGGATAAAGCTGTTATTGCAACACTTTACTACTTGAGTGTGGTGTGGCATTATTTCAAACCGGCTTTTAGTATTATTTCCCTTTTTGTAGTAGAACTTTCCATGAAACCTTAGTGATTCATAGTCATTACAGAGAAATTTCAGGTGTTATGGCAAAGGGAAATATTTTTCTCCCATTGTTTTAAGAAAGTATTTCATTTTCATCAAACTACTAGAAAATTGCGATTATGGTAATGGTAAATTGAATATGCTCTAGGTGGTGTAAACAATGGTTTAAAAGCAACTATTCTATTAATATACTGTTTTATTTTTTTAAGTAATTTGAGTATTCAGATGTAGGTGCCTCTTGGAATGGAGTTGCAGGTCTTTGTGGCTCCCTAAATTATCATGTGTTGGCAATGCATAGTAACTAAGTGATAAATAATGTTTGAAATGCACAAGGTATTTACTGGGGTTTCCTGAACCCAGCTGAAGGAGGGTTTTACATTAAAAAGGTCATATATCTAAGAATAAACAAATTTGTTTCACTACTCAACAGCAAATGGCGTCTTTAGTAACTGAGCACATGGAATCTTATGGCACAAAATTTTTAAAGAGATGTTTCCCTACTAAAGTTGAAAAATTGAAGAGCAACAGATTGCAAGTCACTTGGAAAAATGCTGACCTGGACACAGAAGAAACTGATTCTTTCGACACAGTTATGTGGGCAGTAGGTAAATATGATTATCTTAACATTTCCTTCCAATGCTTTCCATTCTGAAATTGAAGTCACTTCATCATGGGGTCAAACAGCCCTGCCTCCATATTAAATATTTAGTGGCCTAGACATTGACAGTTGTTTAATTCTTTTCTTGCATGCCTGACTTGTTCATTTACAGTCTGAAAACACATTAAAGTTACAGTAAATGGAAGAAGTCTGTGGTAACTGTTTTTGCATGAGCTGCAATAAATGGGAGACCATATAGTCTTCCTCACTTTTACTAGAGTAAGAACATGAATTTCAGCAAGCTCTGTGCTGCATGTAGTGCTCTCTAAGTCCATGCTCTTGATTGGTTCATTAAGCTATTCACTATAAGTGCATAGTTACCTGTGAAACTGTATAGCTTTTGGAAATTTGCTTAGGAACTTTCAAATATCTCAGACCCCTCGGAACTGACATACGACAACTAAGAGTAAATCAGTTTAAAAGAATGTTGTGACAAATGTCCATGAGCATAATTACCTGAAATGGGAATTAAATCTGGGGTTTGCCTCCTTTGAGACAAAATACTTCTTCCTGCAAGGACTAACACACTAAATGATATATGGTGTAAGGCTCCAGCCCACAGAAATGAAAATACTCCTTTGGTATTGCCACCCTAACCTGCTCATTTGTTGCTGTTACGAGTCTCTCCTCAGTTCCTGTATTGGTTCAGATGGGCTGTAAGCCCACCAGAGCAGGAGACCTCTTGTCTGTTGTGCTTATAAAGCTTTGTGAATATTTGGAATTCTAGATAAATAATGCATAGCTAAAGGTAGTAGTGGTATTTGGCAAGCAGATGATATCTGGCAGACAAAGTAAATAGGCTTAAATGTACTGCCCAAGAAATCTGTTTTGATGCAGATGAATGATCAGTTTTAGTAGCAGCTTTAGCAATTGCCTTAACTACTTTATTTTTATGCTGCTTTAGAGTGGTGGGGAAGCATTACTCTTTCATTTGTTTATAACATAAATTTAAAATCTTGTGGTTGTAGAATAAATCTATTACAGGATCAGAAACAGATAATTTACAGCATTTTGTATTTTGCCCAGTGGACTTTAATCTATTGTCCAGTTGTTCCATTTCCCTGGTTAAGTCAGCTTTATATCTTCCTAATACCTCAAACAGAGAGCAGGCTGTGCATTGTGACAAATGTGTTCTTTTCCTTACTGCAACTGCTACCCTCTTAGAAGTGCATTGGGCTCTACAAATTATGGAAACAGCCTATAATAATGGATTATTCTCAGCAGAACCAATCAAACAGACTAGTGCTTGCCAAGAGCAAAAGAAAAGGTCCCGCTATCTGGACATGTGACAATCCTGAAAACTGTAGAATAATATTCATGAGGTGATATGAAACTATTTCCAAAAACTGGATTTCTAAATGCTGTATTTGATTTTTCTTAAGCTTTCTGGTAAAAAACCCAACCCATTTTGTGGTTCTATGAAAAGTACACTGAATTGGAGACACACATGTCAAATGTCAAGTCAATTTGTTTACTTTTGTCTGAGATGGAAAAAAAGAGCTATTAGTTCAAATAATAAGAAAAAATGTTGGTTTACTGTTAATTATAATGGAATAAGATTGCATGATAGACTATAGCAATTCAGTTGTAACATGAGACTGCTCACTTTCAATACAGAGGAGCTACATGTGTTATAATTTTTTCATAGGTTTGAGTTACAATCCATATTTAGAAACAGCAAAATGAATGGTTTGAGGGTTTTGTGTTGACTTTTTTTTTGGTGTTCAAATGGGCGCTCCACCCTTAAGGATTAAACACATTAACAGTTAAAGCTGGTTAATTGGTGTGCAGTCCATATGATTCATTGTTTTCCTCTGTATCAACACACCCACACCAGGTGTCTCAGATAATAGGCTGGGAAACTTGGTGGTGTTGAGGATTTCCTGTCTGCAGATGTGCCAGTTACAATACTGATTGAAGCATGTCAGCTTGTAGAGTTAGTTAAAAAGCAGCCACTATTGTTAACTAATTGTAGCCTAAATTATACTACATATTTTCTTAATTTTTGCCAGTGCATCCTGGAATTTTAGTAGGATTTTACAAATAATGTTAAAAATAATTACTGACAGTGGGACATAGTACTGTAGCTTGTTAAACTGTCTCTTAATGTCAACCCTTTAAAAAAAATTAGACTGTGTTTCTATGAGGAGTTTTGTTTTGCTTTTGGAATGTGTGATTTTCTGCTTGTGTGAATAAGCGAGTAAAAGCAGGCACAATGCTGTCTTTGTTTTTCTAGCAGCTTTTTTGAACTAGTCAAAATATTTGAGAGGGGAAAAAAAAATCTCATTTTGATACATTTTAATGTAATTTAAAAGTTTCAGTCCAAAGTTTTGTCGGTAACTGTCACAGACCTGTGATACCTTGCTGAGGAACTGTATGCTGTTATATTCCAGCTCAGTGCAAGAGCTTGTTCTTGGCCTTTATTTGACTTTTCCAGTTAAGCTCTGTATGTCCTTCTGTCTTACTCTAGCTGTCTTTGGCTTTTCAAGAATTCTCCTGAAATTCTAAGATTTTGAGGTTTTGAGTGTTTGTTCAATATAGAACCAACAAACTTTTACTATTACATCCTTGGCAGAGAACCATGTACTGCCAAGACGTTTTTTCAAACTGTGGCAGGCCTGCTGGAGGTTTATCAGTAATGGATGTAATGTTCAAAAGCATCCTTGTAAAAATGGTGCACACTGCTATCAGTGTGATAAGGGTTCTGAACTTCTTTTAACCTTACTTAATCTTACTCTAGTCAATATTTTCCTGTAATCTGAACAGTAGTTACACTTAATTGGTTTTTATTGGTCATTATCGGCTGGTTATGGTTTATTGAATGTCCTGTGGGTTTGAGGAGACATTTGAAGGAGGAAAGGGTAGTGGTCTTAAAACTAATTTGGGGAGTGTGTCAGGCACTCAGAACAAAGTGAGAGAAGAGAGTGCTGAGACTGGGAACACCGACAAGATTTTGATTAAGGTCAGACTGAGGTCGGATTGGATAAAGTTATAAAGTATGTGTCAAAATGCCAATGTATAGGGAAGAAGTGGAGAAGACTATTGGGCTTGAGCTTTATTCCAGAAAAACTGTCTTGTCACCCAGCAGTATCCTCACAATGGCCATCTACAATAAAATGCGTGGTTGGCTCCAGTTTGGATTTTTCAAGTGCTAGGAAGCAAAGAGACATTCCGGCTTCTGTGATTAAGAAACTCTGGAAGACCCATTATAAAATTCTGCAGTCGGCTGCACCTTTATCACCCTGGGAAATCTTATTGGATGCAGGAGTATGCTGTCACTCATTTACTACTGCTACTTACCTGACTATGCCTATTCCTCTGGCTTCTTCTGAGTTCAGCTGCTTCAGTCTCTACTGTTGAAGGTCCTGCACCTGAAGGTCACAGCAGCCTGATACTTCTTCCCCCTGTTCTGTGTGCAAGTGTGATTACCAGAGCCCCTGGGCAGGTGATGGGAGACAAATGCCACATCATGTTACAGCCAGCCTGGCCAGCATCTGTGATGGGAGCTTCACCCACTCTCTTGTCACTCCCTGCAGCTAAACTGGCTGGCAGCCCCCTTAGGAAGCCATGTTGTTAGATTTCACAGAAACAGATCAAAAAGCTGTTTTTTCTTTTAAAGTTAAAAGCAAATGGCGACAGGCACTGAAAGCAGGGCTCTGTGTGGTTTTCACAGCTGTGTGGTAAGTGTATGGGTCTATGAAAGATGAGATTATGGTGTGGTACTAGAAGTGCAAGATGCAAGTAACCTTTGTAAGGGCCAGATTTGAGTTGTACCTTTCTTCTAGATATCTGGCATGGTATTTTGCTGTTTTGAATGAAAGCTGAACCTAATCTTGTGTCCTATACTGTCCTATACTCCTGTTCTTTGGCATTTTCAGGGCAGTGGACATCTTCAAACTAAAAGCGCATGTGTTGATTTTAGGGAAAGGGTGGATTTGTGTGCCTGGTAGGATTTGGTATAGGTATTGCCCTCTGGATCTTAGAAATAAGCTGTGAAGTCATGCTTTCTTGAAGTTGTAAATGTAAAAAATGTAGGAGTTATGGGTATAAAATGAAAGTGCTACCGAGAAATAATGAGAACTGATTCTATAATAGTAAGTGAATGTTGGGAAATATCAGAATTCCTTGAATTTGACACTATAACCAACTATTACCAAGACGTACTGCACAGTCATGAACCTAAGATACTGAATTTGAGATGAAGCAAGATCAGTAAGTATAATTCTGTCTTACGAAGGTGAACCTGCATGGGGCTAAAAGCCAATAAAGCTTCGGTTCAGTGTTTTAAAATTTTGTTTTTAATAGTTAGGTAGTAAAATTGAGAGAGAAACTTCACTACAAGAAGCGGCACATTTTTTTGTAACTCTTAGCTATTAATACCAAGCTGTACATATGTTAAAATAGACTGGAATGGAAAGGTTAAGTGTTATCCTGCAGATTTGATAAACTCAGCTGTTGTTGTCACAGGTCTTTAAATTACTCTATTGACAGTTTTTCTTTTTTTCCTCTTTCAGTGCCTGCCATTGCGTGCTAAGTTTTCTCTTGGCTCTGCCCGGCAGGAAAAAGGGGAAACTAGAAAACCCCATTAGTTGTCCATTTGCAGAATACCTAGGCTTTACTCTCAATACACAAAGAAATACAACGGTAGGAAGTTGTTTCACATCCGAGCCAAGATAAGGTCCTGGAGGTTTATTATTTTTGTTGCCTGATAGCATCAGGACTGGGGAGCAGGGGGCAGAGAAGGAACAGCAGATCAACATCCCATGGGGACAACAGAAGGGAAGACAGACAGATAGCCAAGTGCCGACAGCTTCAGTCAGTACTCCCAGAGGAAGTGTTGGTTTCACCAGATGAAATTAATACACAGAAGTCTTTACAGAGGCATTCAGATGTGACATTGTTTGAGGGGCCTGGCTATATGGCAGATGTATAAAGCAGTGAATCATATGTTTACATATAATTAGGTCTGTATTGACAAGCCAGGTTTTCCTTTTGTTTAATAATTTCCTACATTAACATCAAAGAGCTTGTTTTTATAATGAAAACACATTTCCCTTTTTGTTTTGCTTGCTATAGCTCGGTATTAACATCAAATGCAAATCATGACTCACGCAAAGGAGACCTGTATGTGTAGATATATGCATTCTAAATCAGATACAGTGTTATAAAATTTCCTTAATTTGAATATATTCAGGTAATTTTTTTTCTCTGTGATCCTGTGTGACCTTACCAATTTTGTGAGTACATCATAATTTCACAATGCTTATTAACTTTCAAAGAAGTTGGATAGGATTTAAGATTCCAGTTCTTGGGTCAGAAATTGCTTCCTTAGTTACTCTATAGAAAGCTCAGTGTAATGCTATTAAGACTTTGGTGATCTATGGGGTAACTATGCAGAAAACAGTACAAAAATATATTTTTAAAGTATGAGATAATTTGATGTCACTGGAAGAGGAAGCTGTAATAAAATCTGGGCTTGGTAGGATTTGCTTCATTTGTTTTAAAATACATCTGCAATAATATTTCTAAACTCTACAGAAGCAGCTCAAATACGGAGGTCACTAAATCAGCATTAAGGACTTGAGGAAAGTTGATAAAACTTGATAAAAGCTGAGGAAACTAAAAATTTTTTAAGATAAGTGTATTCAGATAACAAGAAATGAGGACTTCAGGAATGTTTGATGTTGAACAGCATTATTAATAATTTTTGTCAACAAGTACACACAACACCCTGTTGGCATTGAGTGCTATTTGGTTAATGTTTATTGGAAATTTTCAGTGGAGAAGTTGCTTAGTTATTAATATGTATATTTGTACTATATTAGGAAACTGAATTTAGAATGTTGAATAAATATTAAACCATGTGGTTTTTGCACTTTTTCCGGTGGGTGTTGTCCTCCATGTTTATAAAGGATAACCCTCTGAAGTCTGAGCAAAGGCAATAGTGATCAAGCTCCTTTCACACAGGAAGTCATATCCATATTCTCTACCCCTGCAGTTTTCTCAGTATAAGTTTTGTCGTGTTTCTGCTTGCATTATCAAACAGGACAAAGTTCTTGCAAATCCACAGTGGAGGATACCAGCTTTTTAGATTAACACTGCTGAAGTTTTCCAGTAGAATTTAAATTTTTTTTCTTTTTCCTTTTTTTTTTTTTTCCTTTAGGCCGAGCCCCTGATACCAAAACTCTGAATTTGGAGACAGCTGGAGTGAAAACTAATTCTGAAACTGGAAAGATTATTGTTGATGCCAGTGAAGCTACTTCTGTTCCTCACATTTATGCAATTGGAGACATAACAGAGGTAGTGAGTCTACATAAACTTTTACAATAACAGGAAGCCAACTTTGTTCCTGACTAATAACTAGTCCCCAGATGTCGTCATGCTCTAGCATATATCTTAGTGTTTTGCACTTTTTCACTTGGCAGGCCTGGAGTGTTTATACCAGCCACCTGGGTCAGTAATTTCCTTCACAGGGATCTTGTGAAGTATCTCAGCGTGAGAGATTATTGCTGATGTTTATCAGGGAATGCATCATTGGTCAGAGGCTAATAATGATGTCTTTATCACTTCAATTATCTTTCTAATAATGTTTTTATCACTTTTGACTTATGACTTCATACTGCCTGTGAATGCTGAGTGAAAGCAGTTCTTACTTTCTGTAGCTGAATACATTTACTGGGAATGACTGTGCCAAGTTCTGTGGTTGCATTTGGAGTATTTTGAGTGTTAATTGAGATAATCACAAAACAGCTTTTCAGCTCCCTGATGCAAAATGCTTCTGACAGAAGTACCTTCCTCTAGAATAAGAAAAAATAATTGCTGGAAATACCAAATGCATTTGACTTCTGTTCATGATTTGGGAATCGTTTATGCCAAGTAAATGTGAGGTGTGTGGGTTTTTTGTTTTGTTTTGTTTTTTTTTAAGGCGGGGACATTATAACTTAAGCAAAATAGTTTACTTATTATAGAGGTAAAACCAGAATTCTCTGGCCTTTTTCTTGTACTCTTCATAATATATAATAATATGTGACAAGAATATCTTGTTACGGTAAATATGCACTTACATATCTTCAATCTGCCAATTTTCAGTTTACATAAGAGCTCAGATTATCTACTCTAAATTGAGCATCTTCAGATATGTTGACTTCATAAAAAATGTTTGTCTGGATTCTGAACTGTACAATTACAGGCGGATGTTGTCATCATTTGCCTCCTGTCCTGCAAACTTTGGGCAATATGTAGAATACGGCGGCTGGGCATTGCAAAATACAGAGTTCTCTCACCTGTTATTGAACTTTGTGGAACTGAGGCCTTCCTATCAAGATTGTTTTTCATATAGTGCAGACATCTGCTTCACAAGCCTGGTAAAGCTAAATACTGCAGCAATATCCAAATACTGTACATAGCATAATTTTAGAGAAACTTAAAAGATTTGTCATTCTGCCATGTCTAAGATATTTTAAAGGTGTCTTCAATGTGTAAACCCTTTAGGTGCTTTTAGTTGCTGAAGAGATGTAACAGGTTAGATGATGTCTTGGGAATAGCTCTGCAAATTTCTGACTGGACTCTGGAGCTGCCAGAGACACTTAAATCTCATAAATCTGCTGACCACTCCTGACCTCTTCCCTCTGTGTAGACATGTGTTTCTTCCTGTCTGTCTCCATCTTCATGTGAAGGACTTGCCATTTCCTTTTAAATTGTGTTAAAACTCTTTCCTTCTCAGGTATTTATCTTCTCACCCCCCCTTACTCTACACAACTTCTCTGTCCTGTTGTCCTGTCCAGTCACTCAGAGCTTTGGAATTTTGTATAGTTCCTCTCCTTTCTTCTCACTTCACATGCAGGTTCCCTCTGTTACTTCTTGCTCTGGGATATTTCCTAAAGTCCACTTTATGCTAACAACAACCTCCTACACCTGCTTATTCCTGATACATATGCCTTGGCTGGGCCTCCTGCTTTCCAAAATTTTCATTTTAATTTCATCGAAGAAGCAGTTGTTAGAGGCAATGCTGGCAGGGCTTAGATTCTGTTGCTTATTTTGCTGCCAATCTGCAGTGTTATTTTGGGCAAGCCATTTCCTTTTGGATGCTTTTTGTCTTCTGCCCTTTGAGGATTTAGTTAAATAAGAAATATAAAGTTGGAGGCAGGATGCTCCCCTCTTTCCTACTCTGGATCTAAAAAATCATGTCTTCATTTATTTGTCATTTTCATTTTGTTGTTAAAACTTGAATTTCCTTTTCCTGCTTTTGTCCTTATTAGTGCAGGTTTTTGAACTTGAGATGTTCAATAGACACTTCTAAATATAAGTGTTAAAAACAGCAACATAGTTCTATGCTTTGTCCAGTATACAACTGGGGGAAAAAATGAAAGAGTTCAGTCTGTGCTCTGTAGAAATTCTCCCTTAAGCTTTTATCTGCAGATTGGCTCAATGCAGAGAATTAAAGAGATCATCATATAGTACTCATACATTAAAGTGTTTAGAGATAAAAATAATTACTACCACTATCTTACCTGACTCCAGTACAACGTGAGCTGTGTAATTCCACTTGCTAAGCAATGGAATTTATTTTATTTGCATACTTAAATTAGTTTGGTTGGTTTTTTTAAGCAGAATTAATTTAGATAATAAATTTCATTGGCATGGGAGCCATCACTGAAAGAAATTTCTGTGTTGGTGTGTGTCTCAGATTAACCAACACACGAAAATCAAGTGCATCCTGCTAAGAACCACAAAGCTGCTGAGCTTGGTTGTGGTATTTTCTGGGTGTGACCTACCAAAAGAGCACAGGAAGGGGAATCTTGTTTCCTGTAAGTGAGCATCAATGATCCCTAAGAATCATTAAAAGAATTATTTTTTTCCTCCGTGTTCCTGCTCAGGATTTCTCTTTGCTCTGCTCTGTTCCTGTCAGAGTTTCTTTGTTACTGTAAAGTGCTTTTCTCGAATTTTGCAAGTAGTTCCCAAGCTCTGCTCCCTGCTTTACCACTCCACATGGAATAAAAACTGAATTGCTACCAAATAGCCAGAAGTACTTTTTTTGGTTTGAATTCAGTGCCCTGGCAGGAAGGGGAATGAGAGTTTCCTGATTGCTCAGAATGGCTGTTTTCATTTGGGAGTCATACCCAGCTGGTACAATGGCAAACTGTGTGTGCATGGGTGTCCTGTTGCACCCTTGTATGACAAATGGAATCCTAATGTTATCCAAGCTGTTCATTTGGAGAAAAGGGGAAAAATATCTTCCAGACATCAGTCAGTTCGTGTACTCTCAAAAAATATTTTTTGAGTTTTGGCAAAATATTATTTTCAACTGACAGGTGAAATTGCATTTCAGCGTTTTCATCTTCTCTAATCAGGATGAGGAAGATCAAGCTGGGATTTTAGTTTGATTTTTTTTTTTTTTTTTTCAGTGCTGATATAAACTCTCTATGCTAAAATACTTCCTCTAGTAGTGTTCTTGTTGAAAAGCATGGCACACACTATAAAGACATTTTCTCAGAAGGAGGTTTATCACATGGTCAGGCTGCTCTACATCTGTCATATTTCAAAGGGTGTTATAACAAAGATGTGTAGAGAAAGTGGAATGTACAGTATGTAGCTTTGAATAGAAATGAGACCAAGAAGAGTTGTGTTAGAACAAATACACATTACTTCAAAGCTTTTTAAAGTCTCTTAGGACCATCTCGTTTAAATGTATAATCCATTGGAGGATTCTTATGAACAGTTCGTATCCATAATTATCAGCAGAGTAGTTCTACACATGACTGCAAAGTGAATGTTTGTTTCAAATATTTACCAAGGAAGGTCTTTAAGTCATTGTTTATGAGGAATTGGGCTTTATCTGCATGGATGTTTTAGCAATTAGTTGGGTTTTATGGAATGTATGGCAGTGCTTTCACAATTTTATCTCTCGTTCCAATCTTCTATTCATTTCTGGAATGCCAAAACAACATATATTTCCTGCTACAGAAATGATTGGCAGGCACATTTCAGGCAAATGTGTATAGGAAAAAACAAATTTCATCTGGTAAATTACGTTTACAGTCTTGAAAGTCAAAATGCAGGATTTGAAAAATTGTGGCTTTATGGATGTTAGAGGGGGAAAAAGGAATAGACATAGTTTTGTGATTTGTCATGAGCTATGGAGGAAAAATAGATTAGTCTTCATTAACAATTGGGATTGTGATTTCTGTTATCAGGTTAGACATAATGTTTCAGATTGCTTTTTGCAATGGAACTTTTAAGTGGTTATTAGTACAGATAAAAGTCTAGATGCCAATAAATATGTAAATAACTTATATGGTATGTGTACTGAAGAAAATGGTAGCTCATACTACAGAGTCTATCTAGCAACATACAAAAAAGATAAGCTGGTAAAGAAAATGGATGCCAATAAATGCTAAAAAACTTTAGGATAATGAAAAAAAGTGAAAAACTTTGAATGTGGTGGGGAATCCTTTTTTTATTTTCTGTTGAGAACTGGTTTTATGAGCTTATTGGATGACTCCCTCCAAGTGGGGCTTTGCAGGAGTGTGACAAGTGTTGTATCTAAATAGAACCTGTATGACTCAAAACTTCACACATTTTATAAAGCATTCCATGTTGTCCCACAAAGGTGTTTCTCAGTTATGGTTTTCTTATGTCTCTGCATCATTCCTTCTGGATTTGTGACCTCTTTTCTCATGTCAGACAAGCATTTTGATGATATGTCTCAGATGAACTTTTAACCAATGGGGTTTTTATTATGTTTATGAATTTTGTTCAGTCATATTAACTTATAAGGACTGTTCTTCCTTGGACTTGAAAATACTCCCTTGCAAATGCCTTACTTCAATTTCCAAAAGCTTTCAAGTTCTTTAAAACCAGCTCTGCAGTTCTGATGTTCCAGTGGTACTGTGCCAGCACTCAGAATTATGGTTCTGGCACATACTTAGTCCTGCTTGAACATAAAAGGTAGCCAGGACTCACAGCTTGAAGTGGAGCACATCCTGGTCATGTCCTGCTGTCGTTCCATTTCTCACTTGCAGGAAGTTCACATTTGCCAATGGGAATCTCTTTCAAGTCCCTCTGTAACAGCAGAACCTGAGACCAGGACCAGCTCACCCTACAGGTCACAGTGCTAGCAAAAGAGCATTCCACTTCTCCAGTCCAGGACCAGCATAGGAAGTCAGTAACAATAGTGACTACAAATAGTTAGGTTTTGTGCCTGTGTTCTGTAAAAATGTGTCAGACAAATTTTTTTTTTTAAAGGTCTAATAGTATAGAAACACTGTTGCTTTAAATTAGGCTCCTTCTGCTTTAAAAAGACATTCTGAAAAATGAGTCATGGCTTACTTTGGAGAGAAAGGGGGAACTGAACAGTTAGCACTTGAATATGTGCTGCTTTTCAAGAAGTGACATGATAAGATAAAAAGATTTGACACATTTGTGAGATATTCCCCC